>CM067343.1:18193817-18321317 GCA_034190875.2 Urechis unicinctus
GGTACCTGGTACCCTATGCGTAAAATGCATTGTGACGTTTCAAGACTTCGTAACGATGCAACGAATTTACTATGAAGGTAAGGCTGTATTAACAGTATTGTTGACATTGAATGGTTTTGTTATGAGGTTTTGGCAGGTTGATTCGATACAAATCCATCTACTAAAGAATGATTACCTCATGAGCAAATTTGAATAGGTAATTATACCACATTTATTGGAAAAGTAAATAAATCTCATTACAGCCATTCAATCAAATATCGAAACATTACACTCCATGTTCCTCTACTGATCGTTATTATATATAAAAGCAACATTAATAAATGCAGTTATCTCACAATATTTCATTTTTTTTGCATATTTATTGATAAATTTTCCATATATTGCAAAATATATGACACATTGAGATTGAACTATAATACAAGATACCAAAAAAATAAGTCAGCTCGTTTGCACTAACAGTAAAACACCAATTCCCATTTATAACGGTAATATTTGTTCAGAAACAAGTCTATGTAGCGTAGCACATCCGAAGTTTACAGAACAAGTTCGTCACTTTATGATACAAATGTTAAATTGAGTTATTGATACCATATTAATGGTACCACGTCCGGTTGTGGTTGCGCGACTTATAAAGTATATATATCGCGCATTGATAGTGCATGTTATCCTGGCCGACGACAAGCTGCCCTTAGCTGCATATCGCTGGAACTTTTACTTGCTTAAACATTAGTTTGGATGGCATGGGGAGAGTATATGACGCAACAGACGTGGCCACCATTAAGTAGATCACCATATTGGTCAAAATGGATACTCACAGTGATGGTCCATAAAAAAATATCATCGTACATTTAAAAGGTAGATAATATAAAACACAAACAGTACTCACAGAAATGCGTTAATGTATCCTACACTATTGCGTCATAAACCATCAGATGCTTCATTCGAGCGTTATGCTTTGTTACTGACAAAAGAGAAACGGCAAGTCTTCTCATAGCTACTGTATTCTGACATACCACAAATACCCGAGTACTTTTGCGACAAGCTTATGTTTACGGCTTGCTGTAATGCCAAAATTGAATGGAATAAATGTTTCTGTCGCAGGCTCCATTGAGCAGCCAGGAGGAATATGTTACACGACTAACCAAATAACGACAACCGACAAATCAAATAAAGGGGCGCGCCTACAAAATGTCCCCTTTTAATTCGCGTACGATGTCAGTTACCATCGCTTAATGGAAAGCAGTGCAATACACGTTCACTGAGCTATCACGATATATGTCGAGTATCAAAGATGATATCACAAGTTGCGTTGATTTCTTGCACTTAGATTATTCTGGGGACGCGCAGTCAGTAATGTAATTGATAGGCATGCCAAATCGATTTTCGTGGTCTAGAAACATGAAAGCACATGCTTCTTTGATGATGTTTCATTAAACGCCAATGTTTTATTATCTTCGGCTCGTAATGATTACCGCTGATGTACCAACTAACCATTAACTAGTAATTAAAAGCGTAATAATTACAGTCTGGATAGTTCCCAGGTCACAGAAACATCCCCGGCGAAAAAAAAGAAGCAACTGACAAAGCATATCTTTGAAAGTCGAGATTCATATATAAATTGATGTATATATATGCATTATATATATAAAATATCCATATAGATTTATATGTTCATTTCCCAGTTCTATATATACATATAGATATATATTAGATATAATATATATATATAGATGAAGGTAGATAATTATATATATGTATATTGGATGTTATATCTATAGAATATATATCATAATATACATAGATCTATATATATATATATAGGATATATATATATATATAGATATCTATAACGATATATCCCATATATATATCTCATCTATATATATATCTATATATATATATATAGTTATATATGAATAGATAGATATATTATACATATATTATATAGCGTATATAAATTACCATAATATATATATTGTATAGTGTATGATCTATCTATTATGATATTGTACATCTATATATATGTCTATATATGTACATATACATATAATTTGTAAATCTAATGTATATAGTATATATGTATATATACTATATGCCAATATATATATTTAAATATATATGTATGGATATATATGTATACATTATGTATATATGTATATTATATATATATCTATATATATTTGTACTATGTGTATATTGTTGTTTGTTAGTGGGTGTATCTAATGGTCATGGATATATAGATATATATACGCATATAAATATCTATAAGTTTTGGCGTATATGTCATATATTGTGTATGATGTGTATATTAAACCCCCTTAATTGGGTAGAACTTCTAGCCTATATTGATATCTGATATATAAATGTATGCCTAGATTGAGAATATTTGTACTGTATATGATGTGCATTAACAATGACAACCGCATTAATACCATCTGATAAATATGTTTAATTCTAGTTTATGCCGAGCAATCATATAGCTATATGCATTATATTATATTAGACCCAGTAATTAGGTGATATGCAAATTTGCAGAGCCAATAATTGCGGAAGTCTGATGTGCAGCGCTCCTGTCCCTCACAATTGAGAGAAAACTTGTTTCATGACCAATGTGTATCTCTCCCTACAATGTGTGTGTGTTGAATTATTGTCATAGTTTATATCCATAAGCCGCAACTAGAATGAATGTTTCGCGAAACCAACACCTCGATAATCAAATGTAATGTATATGATTAGAATATTACGATTTCCTTTTAATTATTGTGAATTCTAGCCGATGCGAGCCTGAACGGCTAATTGTATCTAATTTTTCCATTTTATGCATTATGCTTCTCCTAGATTGACAAGTCCATTGAATGTGTGCTTGGCATGTTCGCGATACCGATCATCCTAACGAATCTTTCTACAACACTTTTACGTGAATACATATTCGGAGGTAAGTGGTGATTCCATTATAGCAGTACTGGTAGATTATGAAGTCTTAATGCTTGGCTTCTGACCTATGTGCAATGTGCGAACTGACTGGGCTAATATGATCGTCTATCAACTTTTAATGGTCTGCAATGACTTTCGGCAGTTGATGCTTTGTTGATGAGTAGCATTATCCGATTCATTGCAGTGTTTCGTTTGGTGTGACCATTTAGAAAGTATTTGTCTAGCATGTGGAAGCTTCTCTATTTACATTGGCTTGAGCCATTCTGCAGTTGTTACCCACCGCGATGGTTGTATCAATTGGCTTCGTGTAGCGTTTTATGGCAGATCTGTGAATCCGGGCTGAGCAATGGCATTTAAACGAATAATTATCTTGAACGTTTAACCTCAATGAATATATCGGCAGGTTTTTTGAGCTTGAATGACACAAATTACACATTTACTAATCAAGATCTTGTGTCAATATCTAGTAACGCCTTTCTTTTGCTATTTCAGTGATCGCATTGTGTGTTACTCTTACCACAGATAACGCCAGGCAGCTCATCGAGCTCCTGGATCCAACTGGACCCCAGCGATGTACATGCCGTGTTACGTCGAACAGCCAATCTATTACCGGGTATCGGGGGACAATGGACGTTCAACGCAATAATAAGATACATATCGCTAAACTTCACAGGATCCCGTATTATCGTTAGTGTTGGTCGAGCGCCGTTGTAATTACGGTTGTTACTAGAAGATGACGCTCCTATGTCAGCTGTATCTAAATGTCTCCGTCTAGCGAGAGCTCCGCAATAAACATCGTAGGTAGGCTGTGGTACAACGCCTCTCTCAGCATCTACACATAGGGACGCCTCTAGTGCTCCGCACTCCTCGTATTCTGTGGTAGACTCTGCTACTCTCTAGATATATCGCCATGATCCTCTGTATCTATATATATCGTCTATATATGATACTACTAGATATCTCTCTATATCTCATATATATATATATATATATAGAGGACGAATGAGATAGAATATTATATGTATATAATATACAGGGGTAAGGGAGGGAGGTATAATATATAGTGATGGGATAGGAGATATAGAACAGGGATCAGGGGGAGAATATATGATATATGATCCTATGATGAACGGGGAATGATATATAATATATACAGAGATTAGGGAATAGAGCAGGGATTAGGATCTCTCTCTCTCTCTCTCTCTCTCCTCTCTCTCTCTCTCTCTATCTCTCTATCTCTGGATCTCTCTCTCTCTCTCTTATAATCTAGGATATCATAGTAATATTAGATCATCTCTCATATAGAGGTTATATACTCTATCGTCCTATGGATACTATTGACATTTGCTTAAATGCGGGCCGAGCGCAAAAGTTTTTGGGGCAACAACGGCCAGATTATCAGGAACTATCTGCATTTTAGACACCCCACAGGTCGCCAGGAGTTTTACCGTGGAGATAAAAGTTGCTGGGGATCCTGGATTTTCTGATATTTCGGTGTTGATTTGTGTGCTTCCATATATACATGCTATGTAAAATGCGAAATATAGTACAGACTAGGTACTCGACAGATATCCGTCCGGTGGCTGTCCTAACGCCTTTGGGCCTGTTAGAACTGGCCAGCACCCTGACGGAGTATCGCAGCGACATAGAAAGACTTCAGACAAGCGCCTGCCAGAACACGGCTGATAAACGGGTGAAGAATTCGACCCCATTTCAGGAAAAGTTGGCCGATCGCTGGCCGGCGACCCCGATGGCTCTGCCGTGACAGTGTGCTGGGCACATGTAATTATGATTGCGACTGCTTGGTAGCACAATTCTTCACCTACCTCTACACTCCTAAAAATCGCACACGCTGCCCAGGCTCCGCTTTAATTGTGACCTAAGCATTTATGAACATAATAGCACGATGTGGATGCCCTTGGACGAGCAATCGGCTAAATACCGAGGTCAGCCAAGGCAGCTGAGACCATTTGGATACTCTTTCAAATTTGCAAGCGGCTTAATTTCCTATCCACATTTATAATTATTAGGTTTACTGGTTGGACTAAAAACGAATTTAACGAACCGCCTGGAAATATGGGTGTCCACTATCATAGATGTTGCTGATAAATGATACTAGCATACAATGGCGGAATGTGGGTATTAGGCAGAGTGAACGCCATAATTATCAATGTTAAAAAATGTACAGCATTGTTCTTCTAATTGCTGCCATCATTGTAAGTAGGTGTTTGTGTAGTATTAATACCTGTAATAATGAAACACCAAAACCCACCCACTGAGATGAGAATCCGTTATAATGACTTAGGTGGCGCACAATATCACTAAATGGGAAATGTTTGACTCTGAATTCCCGGGATGCCCCGGCTTTCGATCCAAGAGTCATGATCTGATTATAAAACGTGACCACAAGACTAGTTTATCAGATAAATGTCTAGTGTAGGGTCTATCAAATAAGACGCAAAGGAAAATGGGTTCGTATTGGAACATTATAAACCTGTCAGAACACTCCGTTTGATTAAGCCCACAGCTATCAATTTTGATGGTACAATATGACAAAGCAGTGCAGTGAACAGGAAACCATGTTGTTTATTTTAACGAATGATAGCCATAGCAATAGTAAGGGCTAACCTTTTTTTGCCCATCGCACTAGTGGCATATATAAAACGGACAGCATATGGTAATTTGTTAATTGATGAGAATCTTCACCAAGTTAATGAACATACAACGCCAGAAGTTAGCAATTTGTGGTGTGGGAGATATATGTAAACTATCCTAACGCTTTCGCCCAGAACTCGCGTCTCTTTGCTTTCATATGGTCATGCACCGTGAGCTGGTCGTCTATCTCAATGAACTTCTGCTCCATGGGAGTGAACTTAAGCCACTGAGTCAATCCAGGACTGTTGGGGTCTCTGCAATAAGAGAACCTCTGTCCAAGCACTAAAACACACGGCACAATCAGCAATTTACATTATGATCAGGAACGTTCAACTTCTTACCCTGTTCTTACAAAATTGGCCCAGTATTTGATCATTGTGCGGCTCATTGCAGCATTTTCATTGTTGGTTGTGGTTGACAGCTGATCAGTGGTATCAAATAGCGGCCCGACAAATGTAAACATAAGATCTGCGCCATGGTTTGCGCGAATCCACGAGGGTTTGTTGCTGCAGGACATCCGGTATGCAAACCGATACACAAATGTATTACCTTTTGCATCTGCAGAAAAACAATAGTAAATAGCAGAGTAGATGTTATGGAGATAGAAAGCCGTCGGGTTTCAACGTGCTGCTACAATCGATGATAAGTCCAATCATAATACAACACCACGGTATGCTTAGCCTGTTACACCATAACAAGAAAAATATCGGTTCACGCGATTGTGACAATGCTGTCATCATAGTGGGGATGTCAATCATGAAATCATCGCCGCATTCTACAACCTGCTTGTACAAAGCATCTTTATCGTTGTCGTCGACCAAGTAACATATTACTAATTTATTCAAATCCCTTCATCAGTTTGTTGATGAGCACTTTAAATGATCAGCTGGTTTACCCATCCTCTCCATCACGCTCTTTAGTCTGTTCGCAGCGAAGGACTTGGTTTGGATATATTCAGGTGATTTCATTGTTCCGCTGGAAATTAGACCTCTCCTGAACAGACCGCGTGCCAAGCGCGACAAGAGTAAAGCCGACACACTCATCGCACCTACGAGATACACCCCTTACATTGAGCCATGCACACAACGGCATAGTTGACAAATATAATAACTCGCGACTAATTAGTTATATATTGGATAAGTAAATATAGGCCAAGCTACCAGCGCTTTCACCATAAATGGTGACATTTTCTGGGTTTCCACTAAATGCTTCGATGTTCTTCTTGATCCAACGAAGCGCTTCAATCTGGTCTAGTAGGCCGTAGTTGCCAGGAGCAACCGAATCACCAGTTGTCATGCAACCTAGAGGAAAGCCACAGCATCAATCAGCCTACACCTGTTTGTGCATAACGACAAATACAACTGTCAATCTCTGGTACCGAATATGTTGATGCGATAGTTAATGGTGACAACGAAAACATCTTCCAGGGAGTTATACGCTGTATTATGGAAGTGGTTGCTGTGGCCTGCAAACTAAAGTGAAATCCAATTGTACAAGTCATAACGTAATTAAATATATGCACCCAATAAGACGTGAACAATATATTCATGGGGCATTGTAACCACATGGATTGTTTGAACGCATTTGCGGAATTATTTTACGTAAGCTGTTTTCCAATCAAAGAAGCAGGTGCTGCAACTTGGCCCACCTGCAATGAATACGCCTCCATGGATCAATACCAGCCCAGCATTTTCCTTCCCAGCTTGGTAATGTCGGCGTCCACACGTTCAAAAACAGGCAATCTTCCGACATGACGTCAGGTCTGTTGAACTTTGCGAAACCAATTAGGTCTAGAAGATCCATATTTTACGGACAGATATTCTCTGAGGAGAGGAAAGGCATATAATGGGAGCTCATATGTCAGGTAAAATACCACATGTAATCAACGTTAAATATTTTTGTCCCTACCAAAATTAGTAGCATCGCGGTCACCAGTCCAAAGAGAGGCTGGTTTTGGTGGCCGAAATCGCAGGGACCCTACCTTTTGGTTGAGCGTATGGTAGCCCCAAGAAAGCACGCACGGGATAGCTTCCACCTGCCACTGGTGGCATGGACTTGCCCAAGGCCCTGACACCGGTAGCGAGTTCCACAGTAGGGGTCAGTGAGGACATGATGGCTCGGACTTAACTGAAAGAGAGGTTAAATCAATAATTGATATTAACCAATATGTTAAACATGCCTAGATAACAGGGCAGATTTGCCATAATCATGATTATTTTGTATCAGTAAGCATCATTTTTGTGCACCATGCCTTTTAATATGATTTTAATAACTTTGACCCAAACATTTAATTTCACAGCTCCGACAGAGATGTTTGCTCAGTTTGAGACTCGTCTTTTCAAAGTGTGTTTTCACGCAGACTACTGGGGTAAATCGTCAGCTTGTAGCGGCTGCCTCAACTAACTGAGACATGCTTCATCATGCCGTGAAGTGGTCGACGTGGATTACGCCAAAGTGGACAAGATCATCCTGGGCGCGAAACAACATGCTACGTGCAGGCTAATAATCCAAAAGCCAGCTTTCCAGTGCGATACGCTTCTTTTATCAATCTCGTAAGTGTGTGGTATTATCCTTGGTCCTCGTCAGGGCCAGTGGCCACGCCAAATATTATGAGTTTAACTTCAAAGTGGTGGGCGTTTATTCTCACCAAGAGGCCTTTACATGTATATTGATTCAGTGATTACAATGCAGAGTGAAAGCTGATCTCGCGGGGCCAAGGAGTGCAGCAGTCCGCTTATGGCTAGGCGGTAGAATATTTCAGTTGCGTATGTAAGAGTGTTGATTAATCTTTGTGTGCCAGTGAGAAAGGCTTGATCGAACCTTTGAGATACTATCTTATCTCGCCTCGTGCCTTACCGGAGCTGAACAACGCGTAATACTTATCGCATAGAGATAAGTTACAAACCAATTGATCAATGTACAATAACAAACAGTCTGGATGCAAACCCCTGTCAGGGTATGTATTAATACACGGACTGGACCCATTAAGTCTTCCGACACACACACTAGAGAGTTTGAGTTGACGTGTTGGGACCTGTATTAGTCACCATCTCGCCATTATATTCTGCATGGATATGGATCCCCATAGAGTTCACTGACTGATATTTATGCACTGGTGTTAATCACCTGAGGCTCAATATTTGCAAATATTTATCTGCACTTTGATCTAAGTATATCCTACCAACAGCTCTCTAGTATACCGCAAAGCAAAGATACAGACGGTCGGTTTCCGATACCTGGGTCCGCGCACACACAAAGTGGGTGACCGCCATGCGGGTAGGGGAAAACGTTGTTACATGGCGCCAACAAATGTGGGAAAATAAATCTACACTCGTCATTATTTCATGGACTGAAATCATTTATATGCAATTCTCTTATATCATAACTAAGCGTTGAAAATCTGAATCATAGTCATACTTACACGATAAAACCAAGAATTGCTCGGGGAACAACTCATTTGAACAGTTCGGACGGACTTTGACCACTTAAAGAGAGATTTCCTATACGAATTGGCACATAATTAGTATGCGCTTTGGCAAGAAATGGACTAAGGCATGAGTCATCCCCTCTTCAGCAAACCTGTGATGATTTGATCTATAAGAGCACGTCCTAGAGTGCACACCTATCGACCGCTGTCTCTCCCGCATTGAAGCTACTTTCCAAGTAATGTATCAGTATGAAGAAATTATGGGAGGATGGAATCATGCAGCTGTTCATTCCATTTGTGCACAAAATAATTCATGATCTGAGGTCCATACTATCTACGCTGATAAATGTCAGTAAAGCTTTGTTCATGCGAGGTGTTAACATCCTGCCCAACTATTCCATCCCAAACTGCAATGGATTATTGTAAACTAATGAAGACAGGTCTCTGACTTTATAAATGGTTTCGTCTGACAAACTCGAAAAAAGTATGTTATTGATAAGCGATGCTGATGTCATCTGTTGCACACCAAAGTTAATTGTTAATTATTTATGATATTAGACGTATCATTTCTGATTGCGTGGTCTTCATAATTGCATTATATTTTCTTGGTCGCGCAATATTGCTGATAATGGTGCGTTAAGTGAACTTCTTATCAGTGAATAACAGCGATGAATGCTCGTCTTGATTTGCTCAAGATGTCCTGCCTCGGCTCCACTCTCCCGTAGTTATAAGAAGAAATTAAAAGAGAGGAAGCATTGAAAATAAGCCAGCCGTATTCTGTGGTTCCATTCAATGTGCTACATCTGAGTTAGATGCGTAAACGCAAAACTATGTAATAAATACAACTCAGTGATGAAATGTAGATCATGTCAATACAACCGCAAGACTTCGTTTCCCCGGCTATAATCTGTCATCGTTGAGCTAGCAGTTGCATTACCCTTTCTTAGCTTTGATTGATCCTAGCTTTGATTGATCTTATATTCATATATATATATATATATATATAAATATATATATATATATATATATATATATATATATGTATATATATATATGTATATATATATATATATATATATATATATATATATATATAGATATATATATATATATATATATATTGATCCTAGCTTTGATTGATCTTATATTCATATATATATATATATATATATATATATATATATATATATATATAGATATGTATATATATATATATATATATATATATATATATATATATATATATATATATATATATATATATCTATATATATATATATCCATATATATATATATATATATATATATATATCTATCTCTCTATATATATATATATATATATATCTATATATATATATATATATATATATATATATATATATATATATATATATATGGGACCTGCAGTTTCACATTTATTGGGCTGCGCAAACTCAACAAGCAACTTGCATTTTCTTATCTACTTCTGCATTTGCGAAATTCCTTTCCGTAGGTAACGATATTCGCAATGAATTCGTTTAGCTACTGTAAACATTCATGCATCACCAATGCCTGAATGGTGTATTGACACAAAGTTGACAACATCAACGCAGCAGTCGTGTTCGAACCATTCTTTCATTTTGGATTGATCCCTCATTAATAATTGATTTATCAATAGACATCAACCAAAATCTTGGCGTTAAAAAAACAAGTCAATTAAATGCCCGGAAACAAAAACTTCGTCTATATGAATGTGTGATTTCAGGTTCCAACTCACTACGACATTGTTTGCAACTTGTACTTTTTTTGAATAAATGCCAATTGTTTTTAATGCATTACAATTTCTCTAATTGAAGACATGTTTTGACATGGGGAAATTAAAAAGTAACAAGTTGAACTATTCCTAGGACTAAAATCAATGTGCTACAATAGCATTATGGCAACAGATGCCTGACTCATTAAACCATATGATCGACAATCGACAAACCATTATAAATCGAGCTCTCTCAAGCACCGCAAATAATCCGTTAATTTATAAAACCATAAATACATCATGAGTAATATTTCTAGTACAAAAATTTCCAATGCTACCAATAGCGAGGCATTGTTGGATACTGGTAAGTCCGTGGTTTTTTTCAATGACGATCGATAATCATTTTTCCTGCTTGATAATATACTGGTGTATACATGGAATATCTTATATTTGCAACCGATGCAGTTACAACATTTACTTCGCACGATCACATTGCTGTACCCAACATCCATCACGACTATTTTCGCAAATAAGCACAATGAAACCGACCCAAAGCAATCGAGAAAATGTGGTTTAGTTTTAAAGAAAGGAAGTAGAACGAAACTCTTTTTTCTGCGTTTCAACAACAAAGAGGAATTCTAACGTTGGTAAGTGAGGCGATTTGTGATTCTTGTCCAGCTCTGCTAGCGTGCCATAGCACACAAAGCCGTTTCGTAAACCGGGCTGTGATACCCACTTTTCTTTAACGAAGGTTCAACACAATACTGTTGTGCAACTTGGTTGGGTATATCACCTTGCATGGATAGATAAATCACTTAATGTGATCATCCATGTCATGAGGATTCCCTGTCCCCGAACAACTTTGTATACGCTATCTATTTAGATGCGATCATTAATACTGTACTTAAAAGCTAAGCCTCATATTTCATGAACATCTGCCTTGCGGAGGTTAACCAGGGTTGATATATCTCCGATCGGAGATGCGACCGCCATTAAATGGGAACACAAGTCACGATTAACGGTTAGAATCTAACCACAACGTCATGGCTACCTGTGTGCATCAGTAGCAATAATCATTAGTTAGAGACTGTCAATGCAGTTTATAAGGTAGCTAAATGTTTTAGCCGTGGTAAGCTTTCCCTCCGATTTCATTATCTATTTAAAATACTCATCTCTCAGGTGCTAAAATTTGTGCAGCCAAACATCAGGTATTGCCTACAAATCATATGCCTAATGCTCATGCTTATTAGCATTGCATATTGATTATGGTGCCTACCTGTATGTATCCATGGCCAGCGAGCGTCAGTGTGCTCACGACTACCCATAACGAATGCCCACATGATAGCAACAGCGCGGATGCATCCTGGCCATAACTGCAAGTAGATAATGATATAAATGATGTCGGTTGATTAATGTTGGCTGATGAATATTTCATTTGATAGGTTTTGTTGGACTGTATCGCAATTGACATTGGTGATATATATTGCTCTGCTCAGTATGGCGCAAATTGTGTTTGCGCTCTCAAAAAACGCATCAGCTGAGGAATTCAAATCTTTGGAATATTTGTTCCTCAGCCGTTAGCGTGAATATTGTCGGTTAATCGCCTAGTATATATAAGTTGTACCATGCCGTGTGCAATCGCGAGATAGGTCGATCACCTGAACAAAGCGCTGTATTCCGTTGCAATCTAAAAATCGAAAGGAACAAGTGAGGTAACGCAGGCAAATCAATGCAAATGTAGCATTATTCTATTTCCTAACACCACGTTCAGTCTAGCAGAGTGATTTTTTAGCTATTTTGACTGAAAAGTTATAATATATTGGTATATCATCCAAACGTATTAGCATAACGGGCTTCCTTGGATATCTGACTACATAGAATGCGTTAACAGGGAAAGGTTGAACGCCTGTAATCGATCCTAGATTTAGCCAAATCAGGGAATACCGCATCCTTGAATCATGCTAATGAAAAACCTTGTTTACGACGAGACAATGCAGGATCTAATGGACGCGCTGGAAGTAACTCGATTTTTCACAGGCATTCCCCGCAGGCCCACTTTCAGTGGTCGTCATAATGCTATTGCGCATTAGGCTGGTTACACTAATATATCATCCTGTCGCACTACAAACGGGGATACTAGGCATCTTAAGTGTCGTCCCTGGATATTTTAACATTCCTGATTATGTCACTCGCGGTGCTTAAATGTATCTGTAACGTGTACATTTACATATAACACATAAATTCATTGTGCCGAAATCACCAGCTCTGCTCTGCAATAGGAAGAGTGTAAGGATGAAGCAACACTTGCTGAGTCTTCGGATCAATTAACTCGTTTGCAAGAAAACCATTCTCACTCATTTAGTTATTAATGTTACATTTGATTAACCCAGGAATTGGGATCTTACAATTTAATTCAGATTGTATGTGATGATACTGAGTTTATCGTTGGTTTTTTAATAAATGTTTCTCATTTTCTGTACCACCATAAGGTAAAACTAGCTTTCAAACAATTTGTTTGAAATAGTTAATTATGTGGTTATTTGGATATTACGACCGTCAGTTATCCTGAGTACCATAACAAAGAAAGGTCAGGTCAGGCTGATGGTGAAACAGAGAACAGCATGGCATGAGAAAATTGAGCTGGAATTCCGCATATGCATTATTTCCAAGTGGCAAAGCGCCAGTTCTGGTACAGGTTCAGTGATATGATTTAGCAAGAAACGCTTGGAATACAAGCATCTACAATTTACTTCCTTAAGAATATATTGCAAAATATAAAATGAAATGTCGGATATTGTATCGAAATAATGTATTAAACGTGTATACGCAAGTGTTATCATTATTGGGAAACATATCAGTGCATGGCATAAATAACTATCAATCACACCCACTTGCCATTCTTATCAACTAATGTAGTACATACAATAACAGTAATATGACACAAACAGATTGTCATGAACTCAGGAGTAGATAACAATCTATTATAAGCGTTATTTGCTAGCAAACATGCCTACATTCATGAGGCAGAATTACAAGGGTCTCTTTCAATTATGTCCAAACAAGCATGGCATGATTTTTTTTTTCAGCAGCGGTTTCAGCTTACCTATAACATAGCGCGTGAACAGGGTCGCTGTCAACCACCCCAACCAATAGTTTGATATTGTCACACTTAATAAACCATGCGCAAATCAATAAAACTGCTTTGTACTATTGATGCATACTATTGAAATGTATTACTTTGCATTTATTCGGTTTATGTTGCGTAGTCTTGGCAAGTAGAAACCCTTGCGGAACGTTGATATACATATACATCTCTACGTAGACGTCATGTAGGGTTGGAGGTTAATGCATGAACTGATATACCGAATACAATGCAAATGATAAGTACTGTGATATGAATCGATCATTAAATAGGCAAAAATAGTGCTTGTGGTGGTTTGTAAGCAGAATCATCAATGTAACAAAGAACAATGTAACAAGAATCAAAATGAGAGAACAAACTTAGAACAGACAAAAATTACTAATGAAAAAACCGAACTTTTTTGTGGCTTTTCGACTCATGGTTTTTAATCAATTTAATGTTAAATATCCCGCATGGAGAACTACAAGTACTTAATAAGATCAGCCCCAAGAAGCAACACTCGATCAACTGGATGGAAATGCTAGCTGGTGGCATGAAAACATCGAAAAGCAATTTGGGTAGGAAATGTTTTGGGTGATAAGGTTCAAGCTGTCTACATGTTTAAGCATGGACTATGCTGTGATACCGTATTTGGGGAAATGCTTTACGGTACGTGGGACTTTATTTATGTTTTCAATGGCAAATCGTACCGCGCTCTTATGGCTTATTGCAAACTGTGTACGAGTCGCCCGTTACACGTGTTTTTTGTTTACATTTTACCAAATGTTCCGAGGGCGCTGTTGTACACTGGCTCATATACGACGCATTGGCGACTCACCGAGTGGCTTATCGTAGCTTAGAGCATCATTGATGACACTGCTACGGCACCTTGAAGACCCGTGATTATCTGCACCTATCAAACTTTGAGTGTGAAAATGAGTAGAGAGAACACTTTCTCAAACACGCACACAAAATACTGCAGGTGACAGATATTGGGTCTCCGTTTAATCACTTATAATATGCGTCGCAAGACAAAAGAGTTCATAGTATGGCAATGAAATGAAGAGAGAGGCGCAACTAAGTGTGGTCACAATTGAGCGAGCGTTCACGCGGGTTTGGGGCGTCCTACAAAGCACCCTTATCATGTTCAGTGAATGCGCCTGTCTACCGAGCTGAGGAATGCATAAAACGCTAGGACGCGGGCGGCAGAGGGCTCTTATAGAAGCTCTTTGTGACTTTTGTGTAGATATACAGGGGCGTAGCTTGGATGTGTACAAATAAGAATGTTTCATAGAGCATATATATCATGGCATTTTACTTAGATTTAAGTCTCATGATTGGAATAAATTTGACAGCAACTGAACGTTGATTTTATGCTGTTAATTAATACACTATTTGCTTGCTATTTTTCTCTTGAGGTATGTTTTCAGCATTAACATAATTATATTGTTGAATTAAATATATGATATTACGTTATGCTAAACAGTATGCTTTAACCCTCGAGTATTTTGTATAACATAACATAACATATATGGCATTTGTATAACGCCTGTTTCCAGGAAATGTTCCTGCTCAAAGGCACTTAAGCAGGCAGTTAATTGTCATAGCACTGATTAAAAAGAAATGTCTTGAGTTTTGATTTGAATACATCAAGCGTATTCGACCGACGGATGTCGATGTGAAGCGCGTTCCACAAACTTGGTGCGGCCTTACTGAACGCTCTGGCACCGTATGACGACATATATACCTTATAAATGTTTTTGAAATTCATCTATCTAAGACGCAATAGAATTCCATTAGACACAGCTACGATTTACCGTACTGGCAAGAAATTTGGTGTTACATTTAAGTACGAAGCGACAACCTACATGGTCTCGTTCTATATGATTTGTTGAATGCATTTCAGGATGTAACGTCATAAATACATAAAAGTGACGGATTCATTTGATACGATATGATCTAAATTCTTAGGTTGCAGAAAGAATATCATTCACAGAATGCTTTTTAAATGGGCCCATCGAGTCCCAAAGGTAATAAATAGTCCAAACGGAAGAGATATGATTTAAGTGTATTATTATGTTATATACATGACCCTTTACCCGGTATATTGCATGCTCAAAACTCAAAATAGACTGTATCCATGACCAAAGCATGTTCATGTATATCTACGCTGTCTGCGTTCCATCTAAGGTGCGCATAAAGAACTTTCTAATGAATTACCTCTTTGTTATTCATGGCAGGAATTGGTTTTTATGGGTTTTTGCTCTCTAATTAACCTTCACGATTGCAAGGTTCCTCTGGGACAAACTACTCTTAGCAAATGGGTTCATAACATACTATCACCACTCACGCGCACAGCAGTTTGACCATCATTATATATCTTATTTAATAGAAAAGAGCCACATTATGCAGACAGCCACTAAGAGATCTACATCCGACGAGCAGTTCTTTAATGATGGAAAATGCATATGCAAATCTAAAGATTCAAGATAAACATTACACAGATGTAATATTTAGCAACGGATAGGTTAAAAACTTCTGAACATAGACCGTATCAGCTATGATAACATGTGAGATATGATTCGATGCTCACATACAGCTAAGAGACAAGCGGAATACCCAGAACACCATGAGTTATATTCCTCCAAGTAAGGTTCATTCCTCAATCCCTCACTAATGAGGAATTCACATGAGAGCATATTTAGCCAATTGTATTTGCATAATGGTATTGAACTTCCTCTGTTATTATTGCACCTGTAAACTTTGCGGTACCGGATTGGTTCGTGCACTACTCGATAGTGTTGATTTTATTGATTAGAATGTCTGCATGTGAGGAACATGCGACCAGCTGCAAAATTATGGCGGCTAGCAATACCTGCTCTGTCTCTGCGTCGACTGACGAATTGGGGATTTCTGTGCCAGCTCACGTTCATAGACTCTAAAACATTGGCATATTAAAGACAGACGATTGTAACTAAATTATGTGCAGCGATGTTTGGAAAATTATTAGCGAGGGCAAGTTATTAATTTATAACCCTTTTGGAATTAAACTCGCCCTGAATTGTTCATTTGATCAATTGTCAAGTATTGTATATGCAAATTATCACTCTTTTATATGAATGTACGAATAACGGAATCAGATTTCGAGATGCTGCTTTTCAGAACGTCGTTCGGTTTATCAATCTGGCCATGAGATCATAGGTCAAAATTCAATACAGTCTAGGGTCACAATAACGCGAGAATATTATGCAATAAAGCTTGTAATGCAAGGGTTGTAAATGTGACGCCTTCTTGATACGCACGAAAACATTATTTTTTTAAATTACAACCGCAATAGGGCACGTAATTTATTTTGTGCTAACATACTATGTAGCAATTTACATAAACACCAACCTTTGTAGCTGTTTAAAGTATCATTGGTCAAACGTTACATTGATCAATTATAGCCACGTCGCCTTGGATAGTCCTAATGTGTTGCACTTTCTGTCTTGAATTTGTGATGCAGGCAGCAGATAGATTGCCACTTAACACGTTATCTACTAATAACGGCTGCTTGTTATATATCTTTGATGAGGTTGAACTGTGGGGGGCTTACATAAATGCGCATTTAACTATAGCACAAAAAGACGCCAATGAAGACTGACGCTCAATAAAACCTTTCTAGCTCCACCGCATTTATAGGTGAGCTCTTTATCACAATGAAAGGTAAAGTCATGCACCACTGCCATCAGCCACGAGTTATTTGTACGTCATCTGTTGATAATGGATATATCACGGAGCACATACTGTAGTCTATCGGTGTTGTCAACAGAACACAAATAAACGTGACTAAAGACGCTCAATTACAAAATCTATCAGGCAGTGTCTTGACCTTGACAGCCGTTTGAATTAAAATGAGCTCTCTATCACAACGTTTGGTAAGGTCATACACCATTTTCATTAGCCGCGCGTTATTGGTACGTTATGCAAACGACCGATCAGTCTACAATCGACTTATCACAGAGCCCTTATCACGAAGCACATACTTGACTGCGTAAATTCCATGATTTGTGATTGATTGACATACGCTCTTCTTCAAGACTTATGTTTTGTACATTAGGCATAACATTTGTCTGTCTCTGATAATGCATTAACCAGAACTGCTATATTATCTTACTGAATACATAGCCAAAATTTGCAAATTGATTCTCTGCTGGGCAATTTCGATTTGCTTTAGTAATCATCCCAATGGTTGTGAGAAACAAAAGCCATTCTCTGAATCCATGGCCTAGATTCTCACAAGCAACGATGAGTATGTGTTCGTCGTTTTGTTAGCAATTATTAGCTGGTATAAAGTCAACCACCATCGGCCCTGCAATGCAAATACTATATTTTGACGCTTTTACGGGCAAATTGTATTGAGCTTGCAGTCTTGAAAAGTCACTATCGTGAGTCGTAAGTCAAAGTAAGATTTATTCCGATATGTGAATCTCAAGAAAGATAACATTGTTTTATGCATCAATCACCAATTTCTTTTATTTCCTCCAGTTAAAAATTTTAAGAAAAGACTGTTAATCCATTAAGGTATCGTAACAAGCACACTCATATCAAATACTCCAGATAGCAAGCATCGACAGCGCTCGCGGTTTCCAATAAACTCAGTGAAGCAAACAACACGTCGCCTAGACCTAGTAATCCATACTTTTCTATTTTCTGTTTATGTACTACGTAAAGCTAGAAACATGAATATGGTGTATTAAACTAATATCACATTGCTGCTTTAGCTAGCATTGGATCCGACATTTCTATTTGTGTTTAATCGATTCATGCCAATCACACCTCAGTTTATATGATGCAACAAAATAAACCCAACTGGGGAAATTGATAGACTATTCCGTCTCTACTAACTAGGCTGTAGAAGTCGACTAGGATTGGTTCAATCTGCAAACTCCATGCACACTCCACCGAATAGTTCAATCCTTATTAACCTACCATGCATTCCAAATAACGTTGTGGTACTTCCCAACGGTATGCAACTCAACTCATCTATTTGCAACGTGAACCTGTGTAATCCTACATTCTCTAACTATATCTCGGCTTGTCAGCTCCAAATGTCATGTTATGCTGTCAGGATTATCATTAATATCAGTTAGTTTTATAGTGTACTCATATATAGCCTATAGAAGAGGTGCTTTGATTAAAATACCATGCTGCTTTGAGCTATACTCTACAAGGTTGGATTACTCTGCCATGTTAGAAAATCTAACATTTAGACACTCAAGGGAATTATACATCATTGCAAGGAATTATAATGCAAATGCAGGATAGGATGCGTTTGCGCAAAGCGAATGTGTACGACGCAATATAATACCGCCATTTCGCAAACAGTAATAATTGATTATCAATTAAGTAGCAGGAGCGGCGGAGATAATTGGCTCTATCCACCGGCGAAAATATCATTAATAGTTTATGTTAACATGTCAATCTTACCAGTATTTTTTTATATTAACAGACTTATCCTTTAAAAATCAGAATTTATAAAAGAATTATTTGGTTTCAAGGAAAATGGAATGCTGTCATTCTTGCTGGATGCTTTTTCACAGATAATATGAGTAAGTCTGGAGACCCAGAATAGCGGCCGTCAGAAACGTCTGATACTTGTTAATAAAGATCGCATGCCTACCATGAACCAACATAAATCACCTACCCGTAATATAGTCATGCCTCCATTATTCGTTAATTTTGCATCAGAGTGCTGAAAAAGATACTCGTCGGCTTTTTAACAACCTTAGGCTACATTAAGTCTCCTAAGAGCCTCAACATCTTGTTAATGTAACGAGTTATTGGGTTCCTCTATGATGCGCTGACATTTATTTTCTTAATATGCGTTACTTAGCACCACTTAATGGTCGCCGTCCTTTCGACAAAACTTCCGCGTTAAATGCAACATCCCCGGTCACGAATTTCAGATTTGTACTTATAGCCCTAGAAATAAGCGACATAATAACACATGCTCACCCCAAGCGTGTATGAAACTAGTCCCCAATCGCAAATGACATCACCACTGGCTGACCTGAATAGAAACCAGTTTACTTAAGAGAAAATCAGCCAATTTAGATCATAATGAAACTCCTGTTCAAAGAACCACTAGGCCACAGTAGCAGCATTGTCTACTTAAGGCAAACCAGCAATCATGGGGCAGAATTTAAAGCTATCAATACTCACCTTGCCTGAAGTTATCTGTCTCACACAGAAAGCAGATTGGAATGTTAGTAGTGTTAATAACGGCTTTTACAGAAGTTGCCACCCTATCAGGTATTTACACTTCATGACGTGGCAGTAATCTAACACCAGAATGCTGAATGTCAACGCATGAGGGCGGTGAGGGCTAAAACATGACCAGTTTTACAGACCATGTAGTGTAGAACAGGAATTAAGAAGTGAAGTTTCCTGGAAGTGTTTGACAAGAAGAGTTTCTTTGATAGATAAGAACATATTGATGTGTCTAAAGATGGGGTTAGACATTACATTGTGGTAGAACAGTTACAGTTTGATACTTCCACCCTTTAAATTCATGTCCGTTATGATGTAACCTTGTAGTGAAATGGTTCGAAGAATAATGGCAACCCGTGGATAGTTGATGAGTGTAAAGTCAAACGAATGATTGATGGCATGGATCGTATTTGTATGGATACCCCTGTTGCAGGTAAATACCTTACGCAGCACATGACAAACCGACGTCTGAATAATTGGAAGCAAACCCACAATATATACTTGACCTTTTCCGTGTTGATGGGAAAACGACAACAATTGACCTCAACAGCAGGCGATCACATGGGTTAAGTGATACGTGCGAGTTTCTCACCAATTCCTTCTTTATTAAGTTTTCTTTGGTCCTCTTTTGTCATTCCCAAACAAACCACACCCCACTTAGATTGGTGACTAGCTTTTATCAACCACGTGTAGCTGATGTCAGCCGTCAAGTGGCGCGTATATTGATTTGCTAAGAATAGTTGAAGCTGCCTTCTTTTAGAAATCATGTATAGCTCATGTCAGCTATCGATGCCGTCAAACCAAAAGAATATTTTTGGTCATCCGCTATTTATTGCATTCGTTGTATTAACACAACATTCAATTTTATTTAACACTATACATATAATGTCATCTGACATTCAAACATATACAATAAAGTGTTCAACAAATATTTATTTTGGTTGATACACTGGAAAATAACCACTTCCTTTTATCAAATGCGAAAACTACAAGGAGACGTATATATATATATATATATATATATATATATATATATATATATATATATATATATATATATATATATATATATAGATAGATATATATATATATATATATATATATATATATATATACATATATATATATATATATAGTCGATAGATATATATATATATATATATATGTATATATATATATGTATATATATATATATATTTATCTATATATTTTATTTATCCCTATATGTATATATCTACCCTTTAAATATCTCTCTCCGTCTCTATATATATATCTCCTCTCTACTCTCTATCTTCTCTCTCTATATATCTCTCTCTCTCTCTATATCTCTCTATATATATCTCTATATATCTATATCTCTATATATATATATATATATATGCGGATAAATTTACACAGGCCCTCCTCGTGTCTAATATTATCAACCGACATATTAATACATTTTAAATTCGATTTACGGAAGGCGTCGCCACCATGACCTCTTTGTGATGTAACTTATAAGCGAGGGAGCTATATAATATATATTACGGACCAGCTGACGTCGTCTTCCGATACTGCTCTATAGACCGTTGTGATTCAACTCAGGATACATTGCGAGCTGCTTCCGAAGGCGGTACAGCTTCATCCAATCAGTGTTATAAATAATTGAATACCACAGGTAATAAACATAATGTAATAAACAGTAAATGTAAGGTTCATAACATTACGATGAAATAGAGAAAATGATTTTTGTTATTCCATCAGTGATAAAAATCAATTGACATAAAGATTTAACTGCTTTATAAAATATCAACTGATGAGAGACGTACTAATATTATGAATATACAAGCGAATATATTTGGTAAGAATCGAACTCTGTATTACCGCTGTTTCTCTATTGAGGCCGATTGTAATGTTATACTGACACCTGGCGCAAAGGCAAAACTCTTTTATCACTAGACCAATGATCTTACACCACACACAGACAGAAGGATTGTTTAGGCTGTCGAGGTATACCATATAAATCTCGCATTCGATTCATCTAAAGCTAACATAAAGCAAACCGATTAAAATCTCAGACGATTTCATCACGGAACAGCGAAAGGCGGAAATACGCTTCATATGACAACCATAACATTAATCGACATAAATGCCCGTAATAAATGTTTTACTATGATTGTAAGCTTGAATTCTGTCATTTTAGTAGCATTACTTGTATTCTCGGTTCCATTTACTGTCACTTACCTCACTTTATCGTCGTGCATTTCAATAACTACTATCCGTTGAAAGAGTTTCAGGCATTTATAAAGGCGATATTAAGGCAATTAAGCATAGGCTTGGAGAGGATAGAGGTGAGGTAGGGTGTGGATGCTCTGAGGAAATGACAAAAACAAAAGGTTGTACCAATGAGCAGTTGTTCATATTGGACCGGCACTCCACAACAAAAAAGGATAAAATGATAAAATGAGCACAACCCGAACCATATAAAGATGAACAATAACATAAATTCGAATGTGGTGTTGGTACATACAATCGTTCATAAATACATTGATACATGGATTCATACAAGCGAACATACATACATACAATTCATACATACATTTTTTTTATACCTATACACATACATACTTACATATATACATACATACAGTTCAAACATACATACATACCTATACACATACATACTTACATACATACATACATACATACATACATACATACATACATACATACATACATACATACATACATACATACATACACATACATACATACTTACATACATACATACATACATACATACATACATACATACATACATACATACATACATACATACATACATACATACATACATACTATATACATACATACATACATACATACATACATACATACATACATACATACATACATACATACATACATACATACATACATACATACATACATACATACATACATACATACATACATACATACATACATGCATACATACATACATACATACATACATACATACATACATACATACATACATACATACATACATACATACATACATACATACATACATACATACATACAATACATACATACATACATACATACATACATACAGACATACATACATACATACATACATACATACATACATACATACATACATACACACATACATACATACATACATACATACATACATACATACATACATACATACATACCTACATACATACATACATACATACATACATACATACATACATAAATACATACACACATACATACATACATACATACATACATACATACATACATACATACATACATACATACATACATACATACATACATACATACATACATACATACACATACATACATACATATACATACATACCTACATGCATACATACATACATACATACATACATACATACATACATACATACATACATACATACAGACATACATACATACATACATACATACATACATACATACATACATACAGGATACATACATACATACATACATACATACATACATACATACATACATACATACTACATACATACATACATACATACATACATACACATACATACATACATACATACATACATACATACATACATACATACATACATACATACATACATACATACATACATACGACATACATACTACATACATACATCATACATACATACATACATACATACATACATACATACATACATACATACATACATACATACATACATACATACATACATACATACATACATACATACATACATACATAGACATACATACTACATACATACATACATACATACATGCATACATACATACATACATACATACATACATACACATACATACATACATACATACGATATACATACATACATACATACATACATACATACTATATACATACATACATACATACATACATACATACATACATACAGACAGACATACATACATACATACATACATACATACATACATACATACATACATACATACATACAGACATACATACATACATACAGACATACATACATACATACATACATACATACATACATATACTACATATATATAAATATATATATAGATATAGATATTTATATATATATATATATCTATATATATATATATATATATAGATATATCTATATATATATATATATATATATATATATATATATATATATCTATATATATATATCTATATATATATATATATATTCACACATACGTACATGACCATTGACAAATGGGTCCTGGTGAGGCAAGAATGTCCTGATCCAGTTAATCTACTGGCGGTTACATTCCTCAGGATAACCATTTTCGTTACTGGTTATCGTTTTTACTTTCCATTCTTTGTAATTTTTCGTGAAAATCCATCTTTCCTCTCAACAAGTATAATTAGGAACAAAGTAATCTGATGTTAGTTTATAGGGAATATTCCACCAAATGCATTCCTATTCGATTGGGTGGGCAAATTGTTTACACATTTCGATGATTACGGATAAGACTTACCCTTAACTCAGGAACAACCAATATATGTCGTTTCGTTGCGTTAAACACCAATGCTGAAAGGGAAAGATATATGGTTGTTTTCCTGTTTTGGACAATGAACTTAGACTTCAATATCAGCAGCCGCTTACAGCAAATAAAGCCATTATGATCGGCTTATTGCCTGATTGTTATGAGATGAGGAAAATTGAAGGTCACCAAGCATCATCCAAAATATTATAATGCTTAAATAACATGCGCATCATATTTTAGATGAATCATATAACAAGCATCCAACACACACACTAATAAACACACACATACCCATAAACACTCAAATGCGCACTATCACAGTCAGACACACTAACTTTATCGATTATCAATAAATTTCTTTGACTTCAATTCGCTTTCAGCAATATTAGAGGTATAATGAAATGGTAGTCAGGAATATCTTGAGTTAAACCTGATATACCATGCTCTAATTTCTGTCAAACAATTAGTACTCCTTGCTGTTTAGTGAAGCTTCTTTACTACAGATGCAGTTATTATCTGCATTATCGGTATTCTCTTTCAGCAGACTAGAGGAGACTAATCTCAAGATTAGCTCAGAGTGCATTCTAATTCCAATACATCTATGGTCATGATAACATGTGCTGTATATTCATATATTCAGACCTGAAGTCTTTTAATGGAATATTAACAGCTCCTTCCAAGAAAATGAGATTTATTGCAATGAGCTGAGTAGTTACCAACATATGCACTATTTGAAGGCGTTTGTTATCATATCTGGCCATAGGTTACTTACGGTTCCTGTGGGCGTGCCTATGAAGGGCAGTTGCATTATTAATTGATGTTCTTCACTGCTGTGAGAAGCAAACCAAATTAACTGTGTCTAAACAAAGGAGCAGAAATAATCTTGATACTCGACTAAATGCACAATTGATGCTCCCGATTCTCTACAATGTGATCGTATTTATTAACCATGGCATTTTAGTGTGTGAATTTGATGCACGCGAGCTCAATACGGTTTAAGATGCGATGATCGATGATAAATAAATCATGCGAGGCAAACTGACAGCTGTAATCAAGAAATGCATAACAGTACTAATCACATTTTTCCTCTAGATGGTTGCAACTGCAAATACTAGATATGCATGAGCATTGGTTTTCGGCAAGGTGCTCTTGTACAATGGCCCAAACCCAAGACTTGAGTCACGCGATTGATTGGAATACAATATTGTCGATGATTTCCACGATTTGCTTGATAGTCAGCATGTCAACTTGCTCCTGGGTAAACCGACAATGAGTCTGGCCTCGTCAATTGCCACATTCATTCTGTGGATATTAGGTCTGCTTACAATACACAGAGAGTTTTCCAATCGAGTCATTATAGCAGCAGAACAAAAACGGAAACAAAATAAGAATTGAACGAAGTCACCGGCTTAATGCACCCTTAATGACCTATATGGCTATGCTAAGCTATACTGATATTTGATATCCTAATAAGGGACAACACTATAGATTGAAATAGTCATGACTATGGGCAAATTATATGACATGCTAACACAATTCTAAAGAATGTGTCGGATAAGATTGTGGCTTACACGTGTATATTTATCCCTAGAACCGGTCGCAGATATTCAGTCATTAAATATTGATTGACAGTGGACGAATTGGTGTGATACGATCCTTACAAATAACTACCTGCACCTTCGTTTCTAAGGCTTCTAAAAAACATAAGTGTGTAAAGAGGGGTAGTCGGAGAGGTATCATTGCTATTAAAATGTGGTCCGGTGTTACTTGCATATGCTGCGTAATATATCAATAACGCCATTAATATTTGTTGTTGTCTGATGAAAACTTGTAAAACCATTGATTAGACAGTTGTTGAACGCACTACCTCTCTAGTTTCATACTGCTGTCAAACTGACTATGCGCGGGGCTTTGTAATCTCACTGCACCTTGGCAACATTGGACACAAAATGCTGAGTTTCTTTTCGTGCATAACGCCATTAATGAACACCTGCTCTAAGTAAAACTGATTACCATACAAGAGTTGACAATTAACCACATTTTTATATGCGTTTGCTTTTCTTACTTAATTAAAGCACACTTATAACGCCGCGCCGTGTTTTATCAATAATATATTCGCTGTTGGGAATAAACCCATGCACACATATTGGGTAGCCGCAGTAATGTCTAAGATATCATGCACAGGTTGCAAATTCATGAAGAATAATCATGCATTACCTCCCAATGCCAATAGGCATGTTGTTTCCTGGCATAAGCCATGTTATTCATTAAGCCGTATATACATATATATATATATATATATATATATATATATATATATATATATATATATATATATATATATATATATATATATATATATATGTGTGTATATATATATATATCTATAGTGTATATATATATCTATATCTATATATATATATATATCTCTATATATATATATATATATATATATATATATATATATATATATATATATATATATATATATATATATATATACCCCTTTGTTTAATATTGAAACTAGTTTTGCAAATACAGATGCAATGTAAAGGCGCATTCCGTGCTCCGTTTGTCGCGCCATTATGCCAATGCACTTGAGTCACCTCTTGTAGGTTTGGTCTGGTTGATTATTAAGAAAGATTGTTTCATTTTCTTTCCTTCGGTTCATTGAAAACAATTACGGGGTTACCATTTACACATATTAAGATTATTCATCATAATCTGTTTTCAGTCAATCAAGAACCTTTGGTAAATGCTACTATAAAAGAAGCGCATACTAAATATACCTACTTATCTCAGAGAACAGACATTGACTGCTCGTTGATTAACATAATTCATCACAACCCACAAGATGCGCTCGCTTTCTCCAATACAGACATTGACTGGTCGTAAATGAATTGGTAATCATTTCCATGGAAATCATTAGTGAATCCAAGCTTTAAGATAAGAAATTACAAATGCATTCGGCGTGTAGATAGGATGGCGATAAAGGCGGTTTTTTTCAATGGATTAGATACTTATGTTGGTAAGGAGATTCGTCTCAGATATTAAATACAATTAGCATATATTTGGTTATTATTTTTCTTTTAAAAAATACCACTGTGAACAACGACAGCTCGTAACTAGAAAATATTTTACCTCGTTAGGTTCTAGAGCCTAACTAATGACACATCTTTTCATGTCCTAATGCACCGTCAGATGAAATTAATCTGCAATGGTGAGGCCACTAACCTTACAACAAAAGCAATTCTACAGTCATGACATATTCATCGTTAGGCATTAAAAAAATTTGTCATATTCTCAGTTTTGTCGCGGTCTACATCCCCAATAGATTACATCCTTTTTAATACCTAAGGTATAGAAACAACCACTGCATATGAGCCAAATGACTATAGAAATATAACCCTAGTGCTAGCCGCATGTAACCCGAGCTCTCTTCAGATCATGTTACTTGGATCTAGCAAAAATTGAAGGAAATCAAAACGATCCGATATTCAAGACGCTGGCATGAAAGAGAAAGTGGCGCATTCTACCTTTCCGTCGTTTTCAGGCAGGAAACAAAGTCGACCTTGACTCGCATAAAAGATTTTGCGCTGAGCGTTTTCGAATATGACTTTCATCACGACATGCGTGGCCAACTAGCTAGTATGAGCTTATCGTGATACAAAGCATATTCCATTTCGCTCCGTAGAGTGGACTTTAAGTGGTTAATGGATGACACTGAGGTTGTGCAGAGGTTATGATGGCATATAGATGTTTGCTGTCAGACAATGCAATGTAGATGCATATATAGCGTAAATAATCTTCATAAATTGTGAACTTTTGATTGAGCAGAGCAGTTCCGAGGAAATTTCGGATTTGGAAAATAATGCATGACGCGACCACCAATATGCATCAAACTTGACAGAGCTAAGGCCCGCAACTACTTCTTAGCCTCTGATAGCCTACTATCATCGGTCTTTGGATCGAGGGATCGGTGCACTGGGGGAAATAAATACCCATGCTTTAGTGGCGACGGCGACTGCAGCAAGGAGGCGTCAGACCGCGGTGCCCGCAACCTCACGGCGTCGTGAAGTCAATACCTAAGTCCTCCTTCCATTATTACTCCATGATGGGACGAGCGGACAAGTTTGGACCACGAGTCCAGCGTGAATGGTATGGTTTTTGGCTGCATGCCGCATGCAATCTCACGGCTCCTGACCCGGGAGGTTGGGTTTCCGAGAGCCCTGACAATGCCCTTTAAGTAAATCCCAATGACACGTTCAGCACATTTAATCAGCTGCAAAATGCAAACCAGCAAGGTTGCTTTGTAAAGGTGTTATGTAACGGCAAGAGCCTAGGTAAATGAAGTTGGCACTTTGGTTGTAGCATCGAATGATTCCTAAAAAACACAAATGTAAGCCCATCTGAAAGCAATTTATTTGGATCATTAGGCTTTCATTTGCACTGACGGTGATCGTCGGTGATAAACAAGTGGCATTAATTACAACTTAAAATACAATGATGAGGGGGAACCATTTAACCACTTACACTGTAATACCCACCCCCCCCCCCCCCCCCGCCCTCCAAACATACGGTGAAATTGATGCATTAATATTACATTGGGATATTTTCTGAACATCATATTTCCCACCATATAAGAATGCCGTGGTGTAATCGTTAGGGTTGAAAAAGACATTAAACAGCGTAAATACCTCCGTTCCGTTCTAAACACTGCCACACGCGATGCATAAAGAAGTCGGCATGACTTCTGCAAATACTAATTCACCTTCTGTACGCTTTGAACACATTGAAAGAACGGAAACACTAACAGGACCTAAAAACAAGAGCAAGTATGTTATCGATCGGTTGGCAACGTCGTCCCCGAAATCTGGAGGAGCGAGAAAACTGTCCGCGCCGGCCTAAAGTTGTTATCGCAGATTAAGTAGGATTAAATAAATAACGCAACAAATTGTGATATTGTCGTATGATCAAGATTCGGTTTGACACAGATGTAACAGCAAGACACACTGGTCAGAAATAGACCACGGATTTGTTTCGAGAAGATGGCCTATATTTTAGCACTCCCAATGGCATTACCCTAGAGCTAACAACAAACGCCCAAACAATATCCAGCAGAAAATCAGCCAATTACATTAAGCGAAACTTGTGATCGAGAGACGCAATATGGCGATTAGGGAGCCTATATCTGTTGTAAGATGTGAAGAGGTCACAATTAAGAGAAGGAATCTCTATCAAATGCAACAATGTAGCGAAGGACAAAATGCACCCTGGCACTTTTACTGTGATATAGTCCTCTTGCAGATGAAATCCTGACAATATATTGCTATTTATTCATTGGTTTCTATCTACTTTTGCAAAGCCATTATTTTAAATAAAGGTGTTTTCATTTGCAGGTGGTTTTCCGGTGTTACCAGTGTTTTGACATTCAGAGGAGATGGTCAAAGAAGTTCCTTATTCGACCACTGCGAGTTCTTGGTTAATGAAAAAGGTGACGTACTCATGGGAAGTAAGGACTTTATCAAATGGCATATGGTTCTCATTGTGGTCATTTAAATGCGCTGGATTGGACAGTAGGCGTCTGTCGTCACTAAGCACCAAATATAAGGATTTATTAAAGCACTCTTCGGGGTATTTGAATCAAGGAACAAGTGCTGTCTAAATAGAGTCTTTGAATTACCATCCTGTGGGGCATTGCTGCAATAAATATCAAGGGAACCTTACAAAGAATGACAAATAAACCCCTTGCTGTCATTTAGGTACTGCCCGCTGATGCAGACAAATTCGCTGGTTCATCCATTCTTTTCTGTTTTAACAATGCCAACTTTAACGGTACTTATAATAAATGTATGTTCTACCTGCAGGACATCTTATACAAATGTAAACGAGATGTATTCACTGCTTTCTATGCGAGTATCACTTTCGCAACAGTGTTATTGTTAAAGCTTCTTATTGCCAATAACAGAGTTTAATTGTAAAACATCGCGCTTGTATTGAGAGAGAGGTGTGTAATTTCCGGTTGACATTTGTGGTAATATTTATCATTATTAGGCTTTGCTAGTTGGTTTAAGGTTCATTATTTTACAATCATTTACTTATTAAGCACACTTTCATATCATGTTTTTTACTTATTGCATAATTGGCCGGAAGGACGGTGGCACCATAGGACGGCGGCGCCATATTTGATCAATTCTTATACAATCTGTGCGAGAATAGCATTTATATCTGTTAATCTGTTGTCTGAAAGTAACCCGAGCAAAACCCGGGTTTAAATGAAGCCATAAGAACAAAGATTAATAAATTGTTGTTGCGCTGGAGCCCGTTTACTTTAACGCTAAACGAAATAGTATGCTCAATGACCATGGCATTAATATTGATATTGTGACAAAGCGCCTTGGAAAGCATTTCAGGAGCGAAGAACCACTGGGGCGAGAGAAACCAGCCTCTACACGAATCAATGTTACTGCCGCGTATAAGGATAACAATGCGAATATTGCTCTTGTTATATCCCAAAATAACATTTCTCAGAGTGCTACATTTTGTGCATTGAAAAAGTTTCCACGTACCTGTTCACGTGTCAGTTTAATTCGGACATTATCTAACTGAATGATATATGATTCTACGTTGTTTCTGCTTCGTAGTCATGGAATCACAAAACATCTACACACTCCTGCGAGACCACAGGGCTGTACAGGATGAGATGAAAAAAGCTTCGCGTATGGCGTGAAACGATTTCCCAGTTTCCGATATTCCTTGAAACAATTTCAACACGACGTGTATGTGAGTTAGCAGGATATCGACTGAGCAGACGGTTTGTGTTGGCTTCCTATCTACCACTAGCGCACCCGCACCACACGAGGACCGAATAAACACATCAACAGCTAGTGGCAGCACTAAACGGTTTGTTGGTTATCCTCATGAAAGAACAGCCGTCATATGAATTCGTCTAGCAGCAATAAACATAACTGACGATGAACTTGTCAAGAGGAAACCAAACTGTTTCGAAAAGCTAATAAAAAATAAGCCGAATTTAGGGTTCTACAAATTGCGACGCTATCCTTTCTGGAATATCAAATGTTCCTTATGCATGCGTAACATTATAGTAGTTACAATACATCTACTATAATGTATAATCCGTCTCTGTAAAAGAAAAGTTAATATGTCTGGGACAGTTATTCGACAAATGGCCCCCACTATATCTTATACAGCAACGATGCATAATTTTGGAGAGCATTTATTAGGTCTTGTAGTGCCGACTACATTTTGATTTTTATACGTTTATGTTCTCGTCTATTGACTGGATTAGTTGTTACGGTTACGGTTGTCATATGAAGCCCATAGATGATCATGATGATATCGTCTGAGATATTTATGGGTTTGCTTTATAATAATTTTAGCGATATTTACAAGTCAAACGTCTATGTTGTTTTCTCATTAAAGTGTGAGATTATTTCATTGAATGAAATGCCGTTCATAAGTGGCTCGTATTAGTTTCAGAGCCGCGGGTTGCCATTTTGATACACATACAATGCAGGGGTTGATATATAGCATCGATATTATCTAATTCATATGTTTCATCAAAACGTTCCTACATTGGCTAATTACTCTTTTCCACTTGCTTGTCGTGCACGGCACGCGTGAGCATTACATAAGAAAAATATATTTTCATGCCACATTACACTCAATCATGTAACAAGTACAAACCTGTGACTAAATGAACGACCTTAAATAAAGTTCGAATAATGGTAACAATTTACCTAACAGCAATGCTTTATTAATTCACCCCTAAGAATCTTTCCTCATGTTTTTGTCATTTAGCAACTCTTCTTATCCCTTGATCTCGTTGTCATGTTGTTAAATTATTTACATAATATTTCTTGCGAAACGTTACATAGCTGATATTGTTGCTTAGCTGTCTGTAAGTATGTGATTATGCGTTGAGGACAGATGTTACCAGCGAGTCACATACAACTGTCATCCGAATCGTGTGCTTGCTGTGTTTTACTGCTTTTATATATCCTACACAGCAGCTGGAGATCGGAAATATTCAGCAATTGTATGATGTTGGTCCGGTCCCCGAAGGACTGCAAAAGTACTGGAATAAAATATCGATATTGGTAAAATGTTTTATTGCGAATGATAGGTAACAAAGCGCTTTTAAACAACAGCTCACCAGGAAATGTAACCACGATTATATAATTCTATATTAAGAAGTACTGATTCTTTCTTTGTACATCTGCATATCGATAAAATTGTATCGATTGGATATCAGAAAATGAATGTTCAGTTGTATTATTCTTATGTAGCATTTACCCCGTTTATTTCATAATCGTACATTTTTGGATATGTTCCCTTCTATTATTAAAGGACATATCCTTGACCAACGCCAGTAGACAATCCATACTTGATGCTTTGTATTTGCTGTAGTACAGCGGGATATTTGCTTGTATGGTATTAATCTTTGAAAGTATGACACTTGTTATTTGCAAGAGCGAATTCTAATGACGTTGAATATGAGAAATAAGGCAATTATCTGTGGTTTATCTGTCCAATATGCTGTGGGACATGCAGAATGATAAAAGATGTAAATACTTTGCCTTAACCCATTACCACAAAGCGGTCAAAATATTATTAACATCGGTGCCGTTACATTGGGAAAGTTCAACATAGGTATAATACATGCAAAAATTAAAGTGATCGCGTGAAACAATTTATATACCCCATAACGAATCCGATTTATCCTCAGTAATACATGCAGATCTTGATTCATAATTTTATCGGTCGAATTGCTTTAAACATTATCCCGGGGACTACAGCCATTTCTATATCGAATTGTACCAGCTGGAATCGTATCTTCAGATGAGTCACTTATGGGGTACTGTACATCCATGGCTCGTCGTCAGCCTACACGGAAAGAAATATGATGGCACAATCAGACCAGAATGTTTCGAGTAATGGTAAAAACGCTATGATTGACTGTGTGTTGTGTCTATATTTATTCTGTACGGTACCATACCGGACTCAATTGAACCAGTACGGTCGAACCGGCAGCTAGTCGTTAAAACTAATTGTCATAATAAAGGGGGAATTCTGTACGTTTGTATTAAATAAGACAGGTTGTGACATCTTCAATAAGGAATCGTCGTTGCTAAATTTGATTACCAAATGGATGCTGGTACGATGGCTTGTGGACGTAATGCAACAGTAACTTATATGGTGATAAAGGCGAGAGGAAGCGAGGTGTTGATATCCGTTCTATCCCGCAATGTTCGTTTGGACTAGTGTGTACTCTCTGTCAAAACCAGTGACCACTTAAACCAATCCAAAGACGGGGATTGCTTTTAATAGAAGTAGCAGACTTTATTTGATATAATTTGCATATTGATTATGTACGATCATCGAATGTACCATGCAGTTCAATCTATGTACCTATTGCTTGATATATGAGAGTATTCAAACATCCAGTAAATTCGGAATGATTGAAATGAAATGCAAATTGAATGAGAACATACATAAATTAGTATGGGGTAGCATATTGTTTCAGCAGTATAATGAATATGTTCAAGCAGATTTGTGGCCCACATTTCCTTTTAGAGTAATATCTATTCGACATTTGACTCTAGCTGCCGTCTGGCTATATAATACGCAGTTCACTAGGCCAAACAGCCGCTCGGCAAATAACTGGTTTTTGCTATCGCTTGTAAAATATTTACATGGCCCTTGTAATGTATTTTCTACTGTATTCCAGCAATGTGGGTACAAGTCAAATCAATCGGTCTTAGAACATAAGCCGCCATAGTCTTGGGGTGGGAAATTAAAAGTCGCACTTGTTTCTGGTTCGAGACAACAAGCCATTGCAGTAAAACTTCACATTGCCAATGATGAATACGAGATAATATGAAAAATCAGCATTTACATGCCTGTCATTCCAAATGTGCAAAACCCACGCAATCACTTACGTTATCACCTCCAAGTAATAGCTTTCTGATGTTTTACAAATTGCCCTTAAATAGTTTTGTTATCAACGATAGATACAATTTTAATGATGCCTAATAATACAAATCGATAGCAAATTGTGGGTTCAATAGAATTTGTAGGTATATTGTTATGAAATGCAACGTGTTCCACCGGCAAACATGAATTATTATACTGTAGGAAAGGAAACCCATCGAGTGCTATTTTGCAAATATTACCCTAGAGACAAATTCCTCCACCCTTTACCAAGTATTCCTACATATTTCACATTTATTCGCCTTGAGGAGTGTTTGCAATACAAGCTTCCACCTAACAGAGAGAAAAAAGCAAAGATGTGTGATTGATTACCCGTGTAATGGCAATGGTTGCGGTTTGAATTTGATTACCATTCCATGCACATGTCTGGTCGACATTTAAGCACCAATAACTATTTTTTCAGCAAACATACCCTAAAACAGCTCCATGAAATATGGCATACTTCCATTATAGCCTTAAATATATATATATATATATATATATATATATATATATATATATATATATATATATATATATATATATATATATATATATATATATATATATATATATATATATATATATATCTAGATATATATCATATATATATATATATGCATAATATATATATATATATATATCTATATATATATATATATATATATATATATATATATCTATATATATATATATATATATATATATATATATATATATATATATATATATATATATATATATATATATATATATATGTCCGTCAGATACATAAATGATCTATTACCAATAATAGACCCATGCTTTCACTTTGTAACGTTTGAACGCAATTAACCATTTCAGTCATATCCGCGCCTTATGTAGCACAAATCATTGATATCCGAATGATGAACGACAGCACGTTCCAACGCATCACGATAACATCAGCAGTAATCACGATCCCTGCATCCAGTCACTGCAAGACACGTTGGGATGCGTGGTATGAATAATTTGGGCACGGTCAATAAAACTAAGGGATGTGGTCGGTGAAAGGCTGTAATGAAAGTATGCAATATTATTTTCTCACTCTGTATACACGCGTTATAACGATGGGCGACTTGTATCCTGTCAGAGATGCTATCTACAATATGATTATTATATGAATACCAGCATCTATCACTCGCCGCGTACAATTGGGTTATTCACTTTCATGATGTGTCGTATGGTTGTGTATATATTAATCAACTATATAATAACGTGCCGCGCATTATGACTGTATTGATTGAAGTGCTCTATGTTTATGAGACATGTAAAGACGTGTCATGGGCCACACTACGAATGCGACTTCCTGCGCTGCTATTGTTTTACTCTCACAACACCACACGAGCCCCAATAAACGTTCCTATAGTCACAATAACCCGAGTGAATATATGTTACTTTGGTTCATCGGCTTAGCTGTGGAATATCATGTTGAATAATATCACCGTACCAGTAAGTTTATCTTGACCCATACACACAACGTTTGAGGATATATTTATCCAATATCGAACGCTAAAAAATATCCACGTGCTCTTCAAAAACGTGTCCCTTATTCATCCCCGGATGTATGATGGAGATAAACTATAAGGCTCAATACCCGAATGATGGCAATTTACTCGGGTGATGACATAGAAAACACATACTTAAGTATAATTGGGGAAATTTATTAATGTATGCATTCGATATAAGCCATTATTAATTTGCAATCAACAAAGCGGATATGATTCGGACTAAATATCACTGTCTATTGCCGTGTTGAATTGGCATCAACTTGACCATTGCAATGAAAAAGCAATAATAATAGCTTAGATTATTTTAACATGAGGTCCTCCTGCAGCAAATGGCTTAGTCAAACACGATCTACACTATAATCAATATGCTGTCGTCGCCGGTGGTAGTTCCTAGATATTTCGTCTTTGTTATTATCATTCCATAGGAGCCGATAAGATGTAGCGGATACCCCAGGTATGACTTGAGTAATGTGAGGCCCTTTCCTCGCTGGCCGAAACTGTCGGACAGGCGCCGTAGCAGAATGTCATGATCGGTAGTATCAAACGCACGAGAGCAACAGCATAGTGATGGTCAACAGCACAAGCAATATCATTGTATATTCGGAGAAGTGCAGTCTCAGTACTGTATGCAGGTTTATAGGCCGGCTGATACTATTTGTCAAGCCGATTGGTCCTGAAATCGATTTGCTACATTCTTCTCTGTTATTGGTGATAAGAAGCTCTTATTTGAAATTGGTGCATAGTTTGTCACTGATTCAATATCCAGATTACCCTTTTGCGCAGCGGCTGCATACCCCAGATGGACACTAACAAATGTCATTCTCTACAACTTGTTGTCGTTTACCACTGAACCAACCGTTTAACAATGACAAAGCTGAAACACTGATATCATAAGCTATTAGATTGCTAGCTTATCGTGGGTGGTTAATGGATATGTGGAATTCACAGGATGCCTAGCGTCTAATATTGTAGTATCATTATCTATGGATACGCAGAGATGGGTGTGGCGCGATCATTTTGCAGAAAACCCTGAGGTTTTATTCAGTAAGTCGTGTTTCCATTATGTTGCTCACTGTGGGGGTTAAGTTGACCTGCCGGTTATGCTTGTCCGATATCGGCGTCACATTTAGCCCCTTTCTAATCCGGAACGTTTCCCTAGCAAATAAGCATAATACTAAACAGCGTTGATGATATTTCTGTGTCAAGTTCCTGTAGAAGCCGGAGGTATCATTTATCAAGGCCATAAGCTTTGTTCCAATATTTAGCATTCTAACTTTTTTTAAAGAGATCTGCTATCTCCTATATGAACACTGGTGCAACGAAAGCATTAAGCAATCTGCACTTGTCTTCTTGAATCAGATTACTGAATCAGTCAATAAGAGAACTAATGCGTTTCCAGTGTTCATATTCAATTATGTAGATATATCAATATGAGTTTTATACCTATCTGATTTCCATGCCAGTTCTTGCGCGTTCACTGCAATGGAATATTGGCCATCAAGTGAAGCAGAGCCAAAATGAGGTCATATATCCACGCAGTCATAATGAAGTGTGTCAATTCCTCTGAAGTGTTGTGAGGTAACCGATTTACTCTCACAGAGCGCGATCTTGTGTTGATATTGTATGGTGCTTACATACTTAGTAGTATGATTCTTGCGAAGCGGCGTCAAGCCTCAAAGTTTGTATCAACTGGCTTTCTTATTCAAGTTTTAATCTGAGCCTCCAGGCTTTCCTATTTACGAGCATAAACTGTGGCGTTTGTCTGTTCTACCTCAGAGGTTCGGAGTCACGCACAGGGTGAAGGACAACAATAGCCTCCGGGTGACCGACAATGTCAGGAGCTTTTTATCTCGCCGACGCAGGGCTTTTTAATCACATTCAAGATTTGATTATGAGGCTCCAATCTCTTTTGTTCAAGAATATTACCCTTTCGTGGACCTGTTGAACCTTGCAGTCAACCTTGTGAAGCTTTAATAGAGCTTGTAGCTGACCAGCATTGTCGGAAGTGCTTTCATCTATCCGACTTTGTCCGTCGTTACCTTAAACATGCTGTCTCAAAAAAAAAGTCACCGTCATTAATAGTATAGGATACCACGAGCAGCACCGTGTCCAATGAGCTTCTGTTAAAGGGTGACGCAGTTATGGGAGAACGTCAAGGTACTTTTAAAGCACCTAGAAAAATTCGGTCTGCAAGAGGACCAAGTCATACGACTGTAACTTATATAGTTGGCTTCTAGATTAGACAAATGCTATCATTACATTGCGTTCCAGACATACTCTATCTGTGACGAGGAATGTCTAATTCCATGCATTATAAAACCCTGTGCCAATATCGATTTACTTATGAAAGTGGCATGTCGCATGCCAGATCCACACTTAATCACTCAATGGTTTAAGAGAATCGAGCGCCATTCATCGTACGATATGAATGCATTCATGATGGTGATGATAAGTCGGTCATAGTCCGGTTATCTTAAAATTGTGCTTTAGAGTGTTACATGTAGATATCGCCGAATTACCATCGGGTACTAAACGTAAGTGGAAGAGTAAAAAGGGTAATGGCATGGATTTGTACAAAGGCACCCGGCGTTAAATGTTGGCTTATACTGATGTTACCACAGAAGCCTTATCGTGCACGAACCCGAGTTGCTGCGAGCATGTTGAGCTATTTCATGATGACATAATTTATGCTTGCGTGGCATCTTCTCTCCGCAGTATTCTGACTAGTCGATGAAAGGATCACCGGGGTGGGTGGACCTCCGAAGTCCAATATATATATTTGTATATTTATAACTATAATGCTTTCGATTGTTTAACAACGTTCAATTGTGTAAGTTTGCTTATGCATATGAACAGAAACAAGCAATTTCCCGTTTGCATTTTCCTCCATTGTAGGCCAATAGAACTGACTAAAATCGATGCTTTCACATAGATTTCAGCTGGTAACTCTCTCTGGCATATACTTGAAATGTTTGCATTGAAAATTGTATTTCGAGATGCCACTGGATTTAAAGCTAATCAGCATCTGCGTAAATGCAAATTTCAAGTTACTAAGACAGTTGAAATTTCTGCTGTTGTGTTTAGCTATACTCCGGATGGCACTGTTATCAGAATAAGACCTATACACACCTTAATACTCCTAAGTTAATAAACGCACTTCACAAAGCCAACCAAATCTCTTTCATTGTCGCGTCCGTCACTTAATAATAAAATATCTAGCACACAGAAGATATTACTTCCAGCTAACATTTGGCAGCAGGTTAATTCGTTGTTTTTTGTCGCGATATTTGAAAACGGCAGGGTATTGCCTATTGAAGGATTGATTTAACAGACAATTACAAGATACCATCTGTGTAAAGCAGATCGTTGACTACATAAAAAAGTACTTTCGAACTCAATGTAATGAAACCGCGCATGCTTGACCACGGGTCCATTTCAGAAAGCAATGGTTTAACTTAATGTAATGCTGCTTTACCTTTCAGCATCAAACTGTCTGCTGCGATTGGTAGATAGGCGTATGTTATTTAAATGCGCACATTCGTACAGTTAAAATTTAACTTCATGTTGTTGTGTGCCGAAGGTGTGCAGATGACCAAAGCGATTGTAATTAAGAAAAGAAGTCGATGCACTGCTATGTAATTGCATCAAGTCCATAAATGTACCTGAATGTTGTCGAAATAATCAGTGCGTAGAGTTCTCAGAATAAATGTCTGCGACAATTCGATTTGGCTTGAATGCATATGACGTGCTTAATGGCTAGAACTGTTGGGCAAAGTAGGCTTAAAACCTATCAGCGTATATCGTCATTGGTCAAACTTGCCTTGGTTATGCTTCGCTAATTTAACGCGTTGAAGGGTTCGGGGTTCATTATTGTTCGTTTGTTTTTTCTACTCGTTGTTGCACTTTGTTTTCTTTATAATGACAGCGTGATTAACATCATCAAGTTATTTTATCTCCTGAATATGATATTGCGATGCATGTAGCCAAACGGTCATCGATGTGTTGTATTGTATATATATATATATATATATATATATATATATATATATATATATATATATATATATATATATATATATATATATATATATATATATAGCTATATATATATATATCTATATATATATATATATAGTCTATATATATATATATAATAGCGCTTATATAGGTTGTGCGATCTATATATATATATTATATATATATATATATATATATATATATATATATATATATATATATATATATATATATATATATATATGTGAATCTCTGTTTTCTCTTTTTGAACATTGTCATGTTCTCTAACCTATCACTTTTACTTTGTACAAACATCGGATTGCGGTTCACGTGTCTGATTTGGTTGGCTCGAAAGTTATGGGATCGAATCGGTTGCCGGACAATAGTAGACAGACTTATTTCTGTGTGTATGTATGTCATTTACTTATCAATTTATTCATTAGGCTCGGTTGATATTGTGGGGTTAATCAGTGACAATGCTTCTAATGCATAACACATCGTCAGGTGAAATTAGAAACTACAGTAAAGGCAGAAGGTAGTAGGATCAATCAATTTATACCGGCATGCTTCGCGGCCGTTTTCACTGGACTCCCCATGTTCTTGCTATTTTGAGAAGGGATGGATTTTGAATATATTATTGCTGTCCGTGTATGTTGGTGTTCTTCTACAATCGGTGTCTACAATTTCGATAGAGGTTATGTTACGTACAGTCAGCACTCTATTGATAGAACGATAACAGTCAACACTCCATTGATAGAAATACCCGGCAGTATGAAAAGAACCAAAGGCAACATGCGCATTAATTGTGATATTATCCATATATTCCACCATTTGTTTCTTAATTTTTGTCATTTTTATGTTTTAAATTACGCTTGAGCATTGATATTGGCTAAACATTTTCATTATTTGCGATATTATCGATGTATTCGACCTTTTTTCTCAATTTAAGCTGAACATTTTCGTTGATTACTGCACGCCTTTTTAGGTATGCAATTCGCGTTAAACTGAGGACAACAAATCTATAGAACGAGCGTAACTAACTTGTAGTGTGTCTTAGAATGGTCATTTTTTCCATCCGGTATTTAGCACGAGGCTCTCAAGGTTCGTTGTACATAGCACGAACCATCACCAGAAGCTCCCACTAAGGTTTTTGGAGTATGCAGCATGCATTAATATGTGTGCACCATATGGTGTGTATCCAAACGCATCGCTGCTTCTTTGTTGGCTACAGTGTGCGACAGGACGACACCTTGCATAATTAAGTAAGCAATCAACACCTAGTGTCACACCTTTATCGCCACATTAATCAGGCATCAAATGACTGTATATATCAAAACTCCCTGATGCAACCCGTAGGGCCATTCATCTCGAGCGTGTCGGACATATGATCCCTTGTGATGGGGAACTTAAAACGGTCCTTTACTCAAGAAATGTACGCCAAAAGCTACTGAGAAACCGAGCGTTTTTTTTTGCGTAGAACAGCGATGTAATGCAAATTGGCCACCAACGAATAAGCTTGTAAAGTGAATGTATGCAAGCACACTTTATGGATAATTTGTCACACGGATGTCCTGCGCGTACATATGACAAATGGACCGACGCGTCCTCGTGCGCTTAGCAAAATGATGTATTCTGGGTGATATATCATCTGTAAAGTGTGATTGCATGCATTCATTTACAGCTATCACGTCAAAAGATCGACGACATTTGGATAATGATTGAACTTTCTGTGTGTAGAGGCATATTTCCGTAATCCATCAAGTGCCTTAAATGTTATAATTATGCTCACAATGTTGTCAATATCAGTATTATCATGAAATATAACGTGTAATTGATCGATGATTCTCCAGGAAGTGATATCATGAGGCGACATCGATTTGCAATTGAATGATAATGACCAGCCTTTAAGGCTCACCTTGTCTTGTCAAAGACTTGTTAGATTGATCACTCAGTCGCTTTGACTTTTGATCTAAATGTAGGCTCGAATGTCAGCAGTAGAAACCTCCCAATAATAATAGCTGCATGTAATTATAAAAAAATGGGTTTTCGCTGGTACGGCTACTTTTGTGGTATCTATTTCCTAATATGCCCAGTTGACTGAGAATAGATAATAGGATAAAATATTTTGTCAAAAGATTTAACGAGTACATATAATTGTAGAGAGTTCATGCGATAAATTAAGAAAACATCATAGTGATAAATTTATTGTAACCTTCAAAGCAAGCGAATTATTAGGTTAAGTAAAAACGTAAGTATCACCAATTTAAGTTATTCTTGCGTTAAACATAATACAAAGCAATGTTGTAAATGTATCCATACCAGATAACCGATTATGGTACAGACTTTGTATTGGAAAACAAATATGTGTGACGTGATATTTTGTGAAAGCTTGTACATAAACGCCGGCCAACGCCGCACACACACAGACATCATCTGAACGATGCCACCCCTAGCCATGCGGACCTGATTGGCTATCTTAATAGAGCTTCGTGAAGCCTCATATCATAAGCATTCGATTGCTTTGCCTTTGCAATGAAATAATCTATATTGGCCAGTACGCTTCTATCAACAGAGCGTCCTAACATCAGTAAATGATTAGGCTTCTCTCGCATGCAGTCAGCAATACGATCAGTACAGTAATAGAGCTAACTCATAGGTTAGTTATGTTGCTGCACGAGGCAGTAGTTTCACCACAAGATTGTGACGCTGAGATTATTAACAAGGCAAAGATATCTATCGTAATAGGCCCATACACCAATATTAATATCCAGAAAACTGTAGCAATCCGATTAATTCATTTGCAGCTGCTTCATCTCGAAATGTAAACGTTCACATCCCGAGGGCTAGTTATCTGCCTTATATTCCGCTAATGACGCCAAGTGCACAGGAAATGTACATAACCTAAGCCTGTCGAAATGTCAAGATGCAGTAGTCAATCCATGCCTCGGTATCCACAACTAGGTCTCAAACAGCCATATTGATGTCACAATACATGATTTAATGCAACAGCATGACGAGGATATCAACAGGTCACCAAATAACTCACTAACTAATATATAATTTTGTCGTATGTTAAGTGCGATAGCATCGTATATAAATAGAGCGTCCTTTAATTGAACAAATAATGCAAACCAGATTTTGTAACTACATAAAATTGTGTTTCTAATTCACTTACGTCACTTATCACGTGCATAAGCAACCAACAATAGTTTTGGCAAAACTCTGCATAGCTCGTAACCTTGTGATACATATATTTGTCTTTGATCGATGTCAAATATCGGCTGTTTCACAGCCTATAAGTAGTTTGCTTGTCCGATTGTGCTACAATCATGACGCCCTGCGCATATTTAAGCTGATTTGGTGTATTGGCTCGGAATACAGAAAGCGTTTTTTATATCAGTTATATGATTCAAGGCAATCGTGAAAACAATTGTATCAAAGGTTGCCATGTTAACACAGTGAAAGAGACGCGCGAGTAAATATTGTTTCGAAAATCCTTTCTTGCAATGCATACTTTAATTTTCACGTAGACCTAAACAATTGATGATATTAATAACCCAATCTACTTTGTGTAATGTATTGGTGTCATAAACCGCTCTGGGCTTATTGAGCATAGCCGGTTTATATAATTAGTTAGACTCTCTTGGTGTGCCGTGTACACGCTAATTATAATATTACAAACCACTGTCTTGCAATAAATGATGCTCAATGCAGTACAACAGAGCTTCATTGATGCAGCAATACATCAAAGTTATCTCCATGACATCAACCGGGTATTTGTTTAATTTCTGTCGACTTATGATTATTGACAAGTATAATGATCGTATCTAATTCAACTGACTCCTGCGACTGCCTTAAGAATGTTCTTGTCACATCATTCAATAGTTGGTGTCTTGCATATCAAATCACAGGAGATCATACCCGTGTCCTCAGCCTCAGTATATTGAATTTACTTTTGACGTAATGATATTCTGCAGAAATTATTTTGTACTGCCTACCCACGGCACATAATGCGCTAATATCCGCGTTGACCGCATAAAGTGCGACGGAATTCTAAATCCACTTGCGATGTTTAATTTGTTGGTTTGGCACTTAGAACAAGTGCATTCAAACTCATTGCCTGATTCGTGCAATATCTCGATAATAAATCGTCAAACATGTTCATCCTTTCATAACAAGGAATAAAACATCACCAAGTGCAGAAAACCTCAGTTCAGTTATTCAGCGATTCTATTTAGCAGTGCAAAAAAAAATTACCAGCAAAGCGAGGTTCAGACAGTTTACTCCGGTACATATTTCAACTCCTCAATTTAAGATCACTTAAACATAACAGCAAATAAGCCATTAATAGAGGAACGGTTCTTCAATCAGTCTCCTCATTAACCATAATCGTTCGCTGCTAGCTGATGCAGACCCTGATTCGAGCTTAATATTGTATATTGTACATGATTATTTATATATATATATATATATATATATATATATATATATATATATATATATATATATATATATATATATATATATATATATATATATATATATATATATATATATATATATATATATATATATATATTTGAATATATGTATATATGTATTTAGATATATATACGTATTAGTGCTTATATACAAATTATATATCTACATATATATGTACATATAGATGTATATATATATATATATAATGTGTATATATATATATATAAATCCAAATACATATATATATATATATATATATATATATATATATATATATATATATATATATATATATATATATATATATGTATATATATATATTTGGATATATATATATATATACACATATTAGCGCTTATATACAAATTTATAAATATATATATATATATTTATATATATATATGTATATTTGAATATATATATATATGTATTTAGATATATATACGTATTAGTGCTTATAAACAAATTTATATATCTACATATATATGTACATATAGATGTGTATGTATGAATATATATATATACATATTATATATATATATGTATTTATATAAATGAATATATATATATATATATATTTATATATATTATATATATATATATATATATAGACATATCTACAAATATATAGAGTTATGTATATATGCATACATATATATGTATATATATTTATACATATATACATATATATATATATATATATATATATATTATATATATATATATATATACATATATATATATATATATATATATATATATATATATATATATATATATATATATATATATATATATATATATCTATATCTATATATATATATATATATATATATATATATACATATTTAAATATAATTGGTGTTGGTTTGAATGGTGGAAAGGATATTAGTCAATTTGTAAATTGCTCTAATTATGTGTGTAGTACTTTGAAGATTACCTGAATACGAGAAATGGTGATTTATACTTGTCATTTGTTTCATCCACAGTTGGTTGGTTATACCTATGGCCTATATTTCATTGAACGCTTGCGTTGTGATAAAATTATATCCCTGGTTGGTTAACCAGCACCACTCTACCAAAATGTCGTACAATACATCGATGAACGAACACATGTCACAGAGCCGAAACAAAAGTGTTTCACACATAATTTCACGCCACCCTAACGTCGCGTGAAAATAAGCGACCAACATTGGTATATGTTTCACCACTACTTTCATCTTTTCTTTCAATGAGGTAATACTTGCATTACTGGAATTTGTCGACTCGACATTTATTTTGGAACAAATTAGGCAGCACATCTATCAAAGACACCGCACAGATTGTAACTTCAGTTAACTCTTGAAAACTGCACCAGTTCAGATTAACCGTAATGACAATAACTTTGGTTATAATTTAAGTAGGAAACGACAACCTAAAGGTTTCGTTCTTTATTGTTTTAATGCATTTCAGGGTGTAACGTCATTGATTCACAAAAGTCAGGGATTCATTCGATATGATATGATCTAAATTCTTATGTTGCAGTAATCGTAACTTTAACGGGAAGCTTTTTAAACGTGACCATTCAATGGTAATAATACAACACATCAATTTACGCCATCTGCATCCTATCTAAGATGCACAAGAAGCACTCTTTAATAAATTACCTCTTTGTTATTCATGGCAGGAATATTTTTTTTCCTGCTATGGGTTTTTGTTTGCTAATTAACCTTCATGATTGCTAGGTGCCTCTGAGACCTAATTACTCTTTGCACATGGGTTCATAACATACTATCACAACATACGCGCACAACAGTAACACCTTCCTTAGATATCTTAATTATAAGACCACAGCCACATTATGTAGGCAGACTCTAAGATATTCACATCCAAAGAGCAGTCCTTTAATGATGGAAAATGCATCTGCAAATCCAAAGATTATATAGCAACATTACACAAATACAATGTTAAAGAATGGATAGGTTAAAAACTTCTGAACATAGCCCGTATCAGCTATAATAACATGTGAGCGATTATTCGATGCTCACATACAGCTACGAGACAAGCGGAATACACAAAACGCCAAAAGCTGTATTCCTCTAACACCTATGTCTCTATCTGATAATGCATTAACAAACATTGTATATTTTCTTACTAAATATTTAGCCGAAATTTTTCTTCTAGGCAATTTGACTGAGTAATCATTCCAATGGTTTGGAGAAGCAACAACCATTGTTCTGAATCCATGGGCTAGATTCTCACAAGCAATGTTAATTATGCGTCCGTCGTTTTGTTAGCAATTATTGTGCCTCGACCTGGAATAAAGTCACACACAATCGCCCCTGCAATGCAAATATTATATTTTGACGTACTACGTGTAAATTGCATTGCGTTTGCAGTTCTGGAAAATTTGTAGGTCACTATCGTGTATCGAAAGTCAAGGTGAAATTTATTCACATATGTCAATTTCAAGTGAGGTAACATTGTTGTGTGTATCAATCACCAATTTGTTTTGTTTCCTCCAATTAAAGTGTTTACGAAAATACTGATAATCCCTAAATGTATCATTTCAGGGAGGCACACTCATTCTCTTTCCATGCCATACCCACAAGATAGCAAGCATAGACAGTGATTGACGTTTCCATTAAACTCAGTAAGTAAACAACACATCGGCTAGGCTTGGTAATCTGCCATGTCCATACTATGCTATTTGCTATTTGTGTACTACGTTAAAACTAAAAACATGAATAAAGCGTATTAAACTAGTATCATATAAATGCTTTAGCTAGCATTGGATCCGACATTTTATTTGTAATTTATCTCGGCTTGTCCGCTTCAAATGTTATACTCTTCCTTCAGGATTATCATAAAAATCAGTTAGCTTTGTGAGGGAGTTATGCATCGTTGCTCGGAACTTGATGCAAATGCAGGATAAGACACGAATGCATATAGGGAATGTATACGACGCAATATAATGCCGCTAATTCGCAAACAGTAATAATTGACAAAAAGATGTGCTTGTAGATATATTTGTCGTTATGCTGAGCGCGAAGTTAGCTGGTTTGTCAGCACCTATTACGATAGGTATTTATAAACCAGCATCCTTTTGAACTCCAATCGGTATTGACTCTTCACAGCATGACCACGACTTAATCGACAAGATGGTTCGGGAAATGGATAACAGAAAGTCACGTTGCGTCGTTTATCGAGTTAGTGGTGTCCATGTTACACTAGAATGATAAATATTGAATGTACTGTAAAGTCGTCAACATGTTGCGAAACATTTTACATTTAACAATGAATACTAATATTTCATAAACATGCATGTATATTAACATAAACTGAGATGAATACTGCATTAAATATCGTGATGTCACTTGGGCACATTGCAGGACAATGATGAGGCTTACGATAATGGTCTCATAACTAACTACTCTGCTGAGCTGCATCTGTATTGCTACCGGATCCAACAATATTCCTCTCCGTGCAAAGACACAATTTGAATGTCGCTTATGTGAGTGGCCTTTAGTGGCAATACAACATTCGAACATAATATTGCCACATGCTATATGTCGAAGCATAATTAAATGATCGTCTTGTCTTATTTCCACTTCGACAACCACTGATGATTGGTGTTATATAGTAACCAATCAGGTTATATAAGAATTCAAAATGTTAAGATCACTTGGAGACATCAATAGCGTTGAGTCGATTTCATATCGAATGTCTTGTATCGGTGGTAAGTAGTGCGATATGAACCTGGCTCTGCAATCTATGTGATGATCTCAGTCGTCAAAAGGATCAAAGCCGATCACATTGATTGGCACAAACACCATATTCAAATAGTCAATTTGATACAATGTATACTCACACAACGGCTAAAAACGAATATGGACTTGCACCACTGTGAATTGTGAGCAAACTTTGCTGATGATAAAGCACTATATATGACAGCAGAAAATTTGTAGTAAGAAAGATTATCTTGTGACCCATGTGATCCATTTTAGTAAATTTAGCATATTTCTCTAAAAAACAGATCACGATATCATAAGATGCATTAGTCCCAAGGGGATATTCTACCTAAGGAATAATGTAGAGATGCATAGATAGCAAAATCTCATATAACATGGTAAAATAAAACTTTCTAAGCATCAGTGTCATGGAATCGCTCTCAATGAAACTTCATTGTGATTTAGTCTTCCTATCTTTTCACCAGTTCCCAGTTCACACAAGCATCATCATCTTCTCTTGTGGCGGTATTTGTATGTTATTTAGGCAAATTCGTATTTTACTTGCTCTTTGTGTTATAACAGGGAATTAATGTTTGTTTTTTACCTTACCCTTTATTGGAGTAATTGACATCGTAGGTCAGTTTATGGCTAGTAGCTTTCACTATTTGGGTTAAAGGCAGAAATACAGAACGTTTAACAATTATACGATGGGCACTTTAATGGGATTGTTTCGAGACTTAAACGGACAGGATATGGCCGTGTTCTTCAATAAACAACTAATGCCTAGTGATTCATTAGCATTATAGCTGTTTGGTTATGACCAATGGCCCGTTATAGGACGAAACTCATACAAATGGGATGCCATTGAGTTTGTCTATATGTGTAATAGCAAATACGTTCAATGTTGACGCATGCCGAATAAATCGAAGCATGGTTTGGTACATTTGGCAATTGATTGAGCCGTCCAGAATAACATTTTGCAATGCAGTTTATAGATTCTGTAAATCAATCATTGTTAACCAAAACCCCCATCCGAACTGCTACAAACAAGGTTTGTTCTCCTACCAGACGTAATGGACTTTAACCTGCAATATCTCCACAATGCAGTACAAAAATAAAAAGGGTGCTTCATCCTTAAAATACGTCACAATTTATTAAAAATATTGAAGCTCTGGTGCGAAAATTGGAGTAATCTTGTTGCGACTGATAATGCTGAATGGACATTAGGTCAGCTTGTGTTATTACATTGCCTGACATATGATGAGTAAATATAAGTATCAATATTTTATTGTCACATAGTAAACCTCTAGAAAACTCAGCGCGCATTTTGTTGCAAACAGTATCTTTCATGAAACAATTAGAGTCCACTCTTTGGAGAGAAAAAGAAACATGCATTGAATCAAGATAGGCTAGTTGGTCACTAATGTCGTCACGAATATCATTTCATAAAACGCGCCACGCAAACATTAATATTTTCTGCGAGACACTCTGTGCTCTGTGACAACTTTGGCAAAGCTCCGGTTGAATGGTCCGCTTCTTTGAATAATGTGTCTATAGATTTTCCTTGATCCAAGTGATACACGTTCTGGAGAGAGATGGGTATCAGACGTTTCTCCTGATATGACATTAATGCAATGGCTGTTTCCGTTCCAGTAGTATTGAACGTGATGATATATATTATGAAGTAAGCCTCGAGAAAAATGAATATGACCATTTTGTTTCCAAAACAAAGCAAGTACACTTAAACCGATAGATCAACGATTTAATCTTAATGTTTATAGTAAGTGAGCATTTGAACACGCCCCTCTTAAGGTTCTGTCAAATGATACTTTTGTGGCTTGTGTAAATGTAGGCGGGACACACCCTGTTCCAATATGCATTGTTATGTTGTTTGCTTCTGTCATGTGAATCACGGCAGTGAGGGACACTGATTCACAACTGCCCTTGATAGACCTCACTGTTCCTCACACCCACAGGAACGGTTAGTGGCCTGTGGCAAAATATGATAACTAATGTCTTCAAATATCGCATGTGTTGGCAATTACTCGGCACTTTCCAAAAGCAATACACTTTTGTTGTTAATATTGTGTGAGAAAGTCTGAATGCATGAATATAGGGGATATGTTGTACCATGTCCATGGCTGGCTGGTAATTGAATCCACTTAGTGCACAGCCCGAGATTGCTCTCCCCTGAGCAACCGCTGTTAAAATGAATGACGACAATGCAGGTAAAAACTGCACCTGCAGTTAACTAGATTCAGTATAAAGCAAGGACTAATTTTTGTTTGGCAGAATGTAGTGCATGGTACATCAGGTATGACTCAAGCTATTCTCTACTTTCATTTCACCGAGTGGGTACATGTGTCAACTCAGGTTTGCTGGTGCATTGGTACAACTGAAAATCATTTCATACTTGGTCTTAATTTAGACTAGATATTGGTGATAGCCGATAAACGTCGAAGATATATGTTGATAGTCGCATTTGTTAGTCATGAAACCATTGGTCAGCAACACCATCAATCATTTGCAAAACGGTTAGTGACCAAGCGTAAAACACCGGAGTCCGATGGTTGGGGTACTAATTATTTCATTAAATGCACTGTTGCATGGAATAATATTACAATACATTTCTATATAATACAACGTTAATTAATATATACAGCACTGTATTAAACATCAAGTGGATATATATATATTATATATATATATGCATTCATATCTTCATATATATTTGTGCATATAAGGCATATAAATAAATATATATATACATATATATATGCAATCATATATATATATATATATATTTATAAATAAACATATGTAAATATTCATACATATGTACAAATTTTATATGTATATTTATATATATATATATATATATATATATATAAATTTAAATATATATATATATATATGTATATATATATATACTTATATATATATATTTATATATATATATAGTTGTGTGTGTGTTTGTGTGCGTGACAGTTTTCATATATATATATATATATATATATATATATATATATATATATATATATATATATATATATATATATATATATATATATATATGTATTTGTTACGTTTATATGTTTTTGTTCTATATGATTACATATTTGCATGTTCATATACATTTATGTGTCTGGCATTAGCCAAACAGTTTTAAAGCCACTTAATTGTTCGATATCTAGTGTACCGGGTTTGTCAAATGTCATCATTTTCATTATGACTATAGATGAGATATAGAAATGTTTATTTATCATGAACAATTTGACCATGGCACTTAAAGAGAAACTAGTCGTATTGTTTAAGGGTAAATAATGGCTGACTTTAGACGTTTGCATGTACCATTAGCGTATACGAATTTGTTTCGTAAAACGTTTTTGAAATAGTATTTTTATCGGCTTGTGTACATGTATTTTCGAGGGCAGAATGACATACCGGTCGTATAGGAACAACTGCTCATTCGTACGGCTTTTTATGGTCATTTCCTCTCTTCCTCGGTCCCCTCCCCCCACCTCCCCCTCTCCCTCCCCATGCGGAATTTCCGCAATATCAACATTACATATGGCTCATTCATGAGGAAACAAACTGTCCAGTACATCCACTGGTGTTATGAGTATTATATTCTACGTTCAACGCTTTCCACGTATAAAAAATGAAACGGACCGCAAAATATCCTGAGGTAAATGACAGCAAATGAGGCCTCGAACATAAGCGATGATACTGTAGCAGCAGAATTCGAGCCTGCAATCATGGTAATTATTTATTACGGGTATTTATGTTGATTAATGTTACAGTTGCCATATGAAGCCCATAGATGCGTATTTCTTAAGTCTGCCGTTCCTTGATGACCATGATGATATCGTATGAGATATTTATGGGTTTGCTTTATGTTTGCTTTAGTCGAATCGAAGCAAGAGTTTATATAGTATGACTCCACAACGAAAACAATCCTTCTATCCGTTCTTATCATTCCTATGATAATGAGATATTTACAACATACTATGTCGTAAGTCAAATAAATAGCATCTAACAAGAACAAAGGTGACGCTTCTGAAAAGTAGCACATTACTGTTTGCGTTATATTACAGGAAACCGAAGTGAGGTTTACCGCGTGTAGATATTTTATACGATATGAACCTGAAAAACATTTTGTCTATTATTTATATGCAATAAGCAATTGCTAGAGGGTTGCATCATATCATTTGTTTTATATGGTGTAAGGAGTATACATTATTTAGCGTAGCATGATTAAACCTTTGATGTCGTCTTTGCAGCGTTTGATAAAGTTCCCCGTCAAAGGCTAACCAACCCATTGATAGCCCTAGGTATCAATCATTAAGCTCTAGCAGGGATATTGAATGATTCATTAAAAAACTAGGCGATTTATGATTAATTGGTCGAATAACTTCGAAGTGTACATGGGATTAAAGACGTGTGTATTCATATTCCAAGTGTTCCCAAAAGCCGCTTCAAAACACGCCACCACCTTGTGATAACGCGGGTTACCCATCCTGTATGCGCCTCAGTCTTCATATATAATTGATATGATGAAAACCTTATGGCCGGGCCAAAAGCTCGGACATCCTAGCCCACCCAAACGATGTTCTGCCGCCCATGGTTGACACCAATTTGTTTTAATATATACTATCACACTCGTGTGATAGACGTTATTATAATACCACTGCCGAGACGGAACTATGAGGGCGGGTACTGATAAGTATTCATGACGACAACCAAGCAACACTTACATGCTCGATGTAATAACTTGGTGTATAAATAAACAGTGCAGAAAACTATCTTACCCAGGGGTTAACAAATGAGACTCAAGATTTGTAATTCTCAACTAAATTGCATTTATGTTGTATTGATGCATACCATTCAATAACACAACAATTTCATTACTTTCTCGTTCTGCTCGTGTACTCTGGAATTCACTGCCATCAGATATTCGTATTTCTGTGACACTAGCTATGTTTTGCAAGAGTCTTAAAACCTATTTAATTTAAATAAGCTTTTTTTAAACCTTCTTTTAAGATATGTAAACTGTGATTTATATAATGTTTTGGTTTTTTTATTTGTTAACTGTTTTATTTGCCAATAGTCTTGTTATTATTATTATCATTAAATTTAACAGCTTAATGTATCAGCGCTTTAGAGCGGTCTTGGAAAAGAATACAGTGCTTTATAAATTTGTATAATGTAATATTATTCTACTTAATGCTTTGTCACATTTTCACTTCATCGTATGGCGTTTATTAGACGTTGAGGGTTATTTTTACCTGACTAAAATGTTGCCGGGACGTCGATTTTATGACGCCATTGGCTTACCTGTAGGTACGTCATGGCCAATGTAGCACTGTAGGTAGCTTAGAGCTAGTCTTCTTTACCAGATCGCGTATGCGCGACGTTGGATTTGAGCAGGCTATAAAAAACGATGCGGTTCGGCGTTCATGGAAGATCGTTTGCATCCTTCTACAAGTATCAATAAGTTATCGAGCCGTACTCTGTGTTCCGTCCAAGTTGTACTATATGTTCTACTTTGCTATACGAGCGTCATGCGAGGACATGCAGGTTTGAAGGGCCCCTTACACTTCGTCAATGAACTACAAGTGAACCAGCTGTAATTGTTGCTTAAGCATCTGCAATAGTCTCTGTTCAGTAACAGAGACTCACATCTCACCTGTACCACACAAGCAGTCTGCTTTTATGGTGATTTCATTATGATTCAGTTTATGAAAGTTTGTTTGAATACAAGTCTATGCTCGGATGAATTACCAGCTGCGAACAAAGCAGAAACGAACACGAGGCTCGGAAAGTCGTCCATCATACCATAATTGTCAAATGTCATGCTCCTGTTGCTTACACCAATGTTTACCGATGGGTGGTAGTAGGCGCTACATATAACCATACGCAGTCGATCATATAAATATCACTTACCCATGCTAGATTACGATGGAGATGCATGCAGTTGTGTGTGTATTTACGTACGTACGTATGTATGTATGTATATATGTATGTATGTGTGTGTATGTATGTATGCACATATGTAAATATGTTTGCATGTACGCATGTATGTATGTAGGTTTTCATGCATAAGTGCATGTGCGCATGCGTGCGTGTGTATATGTTTGCATGTATGAAGATATGTATGATTACACGCATGATTCCATGCATGCATCCATGAATGTATGTATGGACGCAAGCATGTATGTTTCCATGTATGGATGAATATATGCATATAATTATCCAAATGTGTATGCTCGTATGTATGTATGTATGTATGTATGTATGTATGTATGTATGTATGTATGTATGTATGTATGTATGTATGTATGTATGTATGTATGTATGTATGTATGTATGTATGTATGTATGTATGTATGTATGTATGTATGTATGTATATGTATGTATGTATGTATGTATGTATGTATGTATGTATGTATGTATGTATGTATGTATGTATGTATGTATGTATGTATGTATGTATGTATGTATGCATGCATGCATGCATATGCATGCATGCATGTATGTATGTATGTATGTATGTATGTATGTATGTATGTATGTATGTATGTATGTATGTATGTATGTATGTATGTATGTATGTATGTATGTATGTATGTATGTATGTATGTATGTATGTATGTATGTATGTATGTATGTATGTATGTATGTATGTATGTATGTATGTATGTATGTATGTATGTATGTATGTATGTATGTATGTATGTATGTATGTATGTATGTATGTATGTATGTATGTATGTATGTGTATGTATGTATGTATGTATGTATGTATGTATGTATGTATGTATGTCTGTATGTATGTATGTATGTATGTATGTATGTATGTATGTATGTATGTATGTATGTATGTATGTATGTATGTATGTATGTATGTATGTATGTATGTATGTATGTATGTATGTATGTATGTATGTATGTATGTATGTATGTATGTATGTATGTATGTTTGCCGAGAAAGACTAGGACAGTCGGCAAGCTCTGTGACCTATTTAACAAGCTGATCTAGCTAAAAAGCAATCATAGTGTTATATCGTGGTAAATAGCATCGTTGGTCAGAATCATCTGTCTGCGCTAGACCAATTGGCTGATATGATATCTTCTTACTATCAAACCATATAAATGTGAGATTAGTCATGTTATTGAACATTTATCACCATAACATCCTGATGTCCATATTTCGCTCGGCATTTAGATGCCATTATTACCTGTAAGCGTGCGACAGCATCTTGAAAAATGATATTTGTCTGTGTAATCATTAGTTTCAAGCGAAGTATGCTAGTTGTAGTACGTATGTTGTTGTTTTGCGGGGAACAATAATGCCACCTGAACGAACAACCGTTGTTTACCATTCCGAAGTTCATATTTAACTAAGCGGAGAATATAATTTAACAATGATTTCCTTTCATAGTTTAATCGAATCGTCGCATTTGTCAACTGTGAGCATAAAATTGAAAACTTTTGTAGTATTCGTGCAAGATTACAGCGATGCATCGATCTGACACAATTGGGTCTAATGTTAAGTGATTAAGGCGATATTTACCAGTCAAACGTCTATGTTGTTTTCTCATCAAAGTTTTTTCGACGTTTCATTGAATGAAATGTCTTCCATAAGTGGCTCGTATTAGTTTCAAAGCCGCAGGTTGCCATTTTGATACATATACAATACAGGGCTTAATATATAACATTGATATTATCTAATTCAAATGTTTCATCAAAACGTAACTGTATTTGCTAATTGATCCGTATCTTTTCCACTTGCTTGTCGTGCACGGCACGCGTGAGCATTATATCAGATAAATATATTCATGCCACATTACGTTAATCATATAACAAATACCAACCTGTGACTAAATGAACGACCTTTAATAAAGTTTGAATAATGATATAATTCAACCCTAAGAATATTTACCTCATGTTTTTGTCATTTAGCAACTCTGCTTATTCCATGATCTCGTTGCTGAGCAAGTCTAGTGAGCAAGCACAATTACACTCCTTGTATATCTGAGCAGATATGCAGAAATAATGATTGAACTTGAGTGGTTTCGTTGCTGTCTGTAGGCTTTCGAAAGGCAGATGCAATACATTACACGTGGAAATCATCCGACAGTGAGCTGTTAATAAAGGTAACAACCAAGTGGTGCATGCATGCTGTATTGCTGGATAAGATTCTGAGAAGCAAGATACGTTCGTGATATTGTGATTGTCTAAAGAAGACCCCGGTTGTCTATTATCAAAATATGGGATCCACATACTAAAGAGTTGATTTAATAACGTGCCTTGTTTTACCCTTTACGTCAACGCGACTATCTATGGCATTGACGGCACTCTACCTTTGAACATCGCAATGGAAATATAAATCATAACGCTCTTTACTACTCTTTTGAAATCATACCTGTTATTTATGTTATTGTTATCAACGCTGTTGCGGGTGCCGATAGGCTTACCTTCAAACGCTTCATTACGAATAAATTATTTACATAATATTTCTTGCGAAACTTTAAATAGCTGGTATTGTTGCTTAAATGTCTATAAGGACGTGATTATGCGAAGAGGACAGATGTAACCAGCGAGTCACATACAACTGAGATCCGAATCGTGTGCTTGCTGTGTTCAACTGCCTTTATATATCCTACACAGCAGCTGGAGATCGGCAATATTCAGCAATTGAAGATGGCACGCTTTTGCTAGCAGCTTGTTTAAGTGTAGCAACTTCATTTAACGGGTGTTGTTTTGGTTATTTGATGCTATGTCTCTAGTTTTTACCGATATATTGTATAAGGATTCGTATTTGTTCCAATTTGATCAAATATTCGATAAGGCATTGACGTTAAGACGTTCAATTTGCTTTTGAAACAGCTTCGAGTCAGGGCCTGTGGCCTAACGATTGACTTAACGACAAGTTAATGTTGATGTTTCAATATTTTGCACATGTCAGCCAATATATTATTATCATAAATAAATGGCTATTGTTAGTGGATTAAATTAATGATATGTACTAATTCTAGACATTGTGGTCTACCTTATGATATTGGACCGGTCCCTAAAGGACTGCAACAGTACTTGAATAAAATATCGATATTGATATTGGTAAAATGTTTGATTACGAATGATAGGCATCGAAGTGCCTATAAACTACAGCTCGCCAGGAAATGTGGCACCATTACATAATTCTCGATTAAGACGTACTGAATTTTATTTTGTACATCTGCATATCGGTAAAATTGTATCGACTGGATGTCAGAAAATGAATGTTCAGTTGTATTATTCTTATGTAGCACTTACCCCGTTTATTTCATAATCGTACATTTTCTGATATGTTCCCATCTATTATTAAAGGACATATCCTTGACCAACGCCAGTAGACAATCAATACTTGATGCTTTGTATTTGCTGTATTACAGCGGGATATTTGCTTGTACGGTATTAACTCAAACCTATAAACCTTTGAAAGTATGACACTTGTTATTTGCAACAGCGAATTCTTAATACCATAAATGACTTTGAATATGAGGAAAAAACACAATAATCTGAGGTTTATCTGTCCAATATGCTGTGGGACATGCAGAATGATAAAAGATGAAAATACTTCGCGTTAACGCATTACAAGAAAGCGGTCAAAATATTGTTTACATCGGTGCCATTACATTGGGTAAGTCCAACTTAGGTATAATACATGCAAAAACTAAAGTGATTGCGTGAAACCATTCAAATATTCCATAACGAACCCGATTTATCCTCATTAATACATGCGGATCTTGATTCATAATTTTATCGGTCAAGTTGCTTTAAACATTATCCCGACTACAGTCATGTCTATATTGAAAATATTCGCGATAGGATTTTTATGGCGTCTATAATGGTGCATAAACATTATTGACACGGCACTATTGATACCGTAGAAATACGATATATATCTATGAGAAGCAATATCATCACAAAGGTTCCACAGCAATAGAGTCATCTGTCAAAAGACCTTGTGGTATTGCACAACATGCGTCTATTTAATAAATATTCTTGCAACGTAAATCGTTAAGGTGCCACATCCATCCAATAGCGTAGTTGACGAGCTGCGCTACTAATTGTGATAGAGTATGCAACTGATACATGTGGCTTTATTATATATATGGGCATAATGGCTTTAAAACATTGTGTGCCAATTCCCATGATAGTTTTTCATGGAGAATGTTACCTGTAATTATATGTGTTTACTAACAACAATAATCTGACGTATATATTCGATATTCGCTGTGACAAAATCTTGATTGAGATTAAATGCGAGGGAAATCCAACAAAATTATACCAAACATTCCGTGATATTACAATTTCAAGAAATCTTGCTGACGACACATCCACGATGAGGCAGTTTGCGTGTCTGCAAAACAATATTATATTTGAATTGGAAATGTACCAGCTTGAATCGTATCTTCAGATGGGTCACTTATGGGGTACTGTACATCCATGGCTCGTCGTTAACCTAAATGAAAAGGAACATGATAGCACAATCAGACCAGAATGTTTCGGGTAATGGTAAAAATGTTATGATTGACTGTGCGTTGTGTCTATATCTATTCTGTAGGGTGCTAAACCGCACTCAATTGAACCAGTTATATCTATTCGACATTTGACTCTAGCTGCCATCTGGATATATAATCTAACGCAGTTCACAAGGCCAAACAGCAGCTCGGCAAATGACTGGATTTTGCTATCGCTTGTCAAATATTTACATGGCCCATGTAATGTATTTTCTACTGTATTCCAGCAACGTGGGTACCAGTCCAATCAATCACTTTTAGGACTTAAGCCGCCATAATCTTGTTGAGGGGAATTAAAAGTCGCACTAGTTTCTGGTTCGAGACAATAAGCCATTGCAGTAAAACTTCACATTGCCAATGATGAATGCGAGATATTATGACAAATCAGCATTCATATGCCGGTCATTCCAAATGTGCAAAACGCACACAATCACTTAATACGCTTACGTTATCACCTCCAAGTAATAGCTTTCTGATGTTTCACAAATTGCCCTTAAATAGTTTGGTTATCAACGATAGATACTTATCACAGGCATCTAGTATACATCATATTAATAATTCCTAATAATACAAATCCATAGCAAATTGTGAGATCAATAGAATTAGTAGGTATATTGTAATGAAATGCAACGTGTTCCACAGGCAAACATGAATTATTACACTGTAGGAAAGGAAACCCATCGTGTGCTATTTTGCAAATAATATCTTCGAGACAAATTCCTCCACCCTTTACCAAGTATTCCCACATATTTCACATGTATTCGCCCAGAGTAGTGTTCGTAATACAAGCTTCCACCTAACAGAGAGAAAAAAGCAAAGGTTCCTCGGTAGTGTGATTGATTACCCGTGTAATGGCAATGGGTGTTGTTTGAATTCAATTATCAATCCATGCCCATGTCTGGTAGACATTTAAGCGCCAATAACAAATATTTCAGCAAAAATACCCTAACACAGCTCCATGAATATATGGCATACTTCCATTATAGCCTTATATACATATATATATATATATATATATATATATATATATATATATATATATATATATATCTATATATATATATATATATATATATATATATATATATATATATATATATATATATATATATATATATATATATATATATATATATATATATATATATATATATATAATATCGGCGTCACATTAGCACCTTTCCAACCGTCCGCAACATTTGCCTAGCTAATGGACAGCATAAACATACTAAACAGCGTTGATGATATTTCTGTGTCAAGTTCCTGTAGAAGCCGGAGGTATCATTTATCACTGCCATAAGCTTTGTTCAAATATTGAGTATTCTAACTTTATTAAAGAGATCTGCTATATCCTATATGAACACTGGTGCAACGAAAGCATAAAGCAATCTGCACTTGCCTTCTTGAATCTGTTTACTGACTTAGTCAATAAGAGAACTAATGCGTTTGCAGTGTTCATATTCAATTATGTAGATATATCAATGTGAGTTTTATACTTATCTGATTTCCATGCCAGTTCGTACACGTTCACTGCAATGGAATATATGGCCATCAAGTGAAACAGAGCAAAAATGACGTCATATATCCACGCAGTTATAATGAAGTGTGTCAATACCTCTGCAGTGTTGTGAGGTAAAAAGCATCAACACGTGATGCTAACCGATTTACTCTCAACGAGCGTGAGCTTGTGTTGATATTTTTTGGTGCCTACATGATTCTTGCGAAGCGGCGTTAAGCTTTCTTTTAATCTTAATCAAGTTTTAATATGAGCCTCCAGTCTTTCTTTATTACGAGCATAAACTGTGGCGTTTGTCTGTTCTACCTCAGAGGTTCGGAGTCACGGACAGGGTGAAGGACAACAATAGCCTCCGGGTGACCGACAATGTCAGGAGCGTTTATCTCGCCGACGCAGGGCTTTTAAATCGCAGTCAAGATTTGATTATGAGGCTCCAATCTCTTTTGTTCAAGAATATTACCCTTTCGTGGAACTGTTAAACCTTGCAGTCAATTTTGTGAAGCTTTAATAGAGCTTGTAGCTGACCAGCATTATCGGAAGTGAATTAAATCCATCCGACAATGTCCGTCGTAACGTTAAACATGCTGACTCAACTACCGTCACAAATAGTGTAGGATACCCCGAGCAACACCGTGTCCAATGAGCTTCTGTGAGAGGGCGACACAGTTAGTGGAAAACGTCAAGGTACTTTTAAAGCACCTTGAAAAATTCGGTCTGCAAGAGAACCAAGTCATACGACTGTAACTTTTATAGTGACCTTCTAGATTAAGCAAATCCTATCATTACATTTCGTTCCATACATACTCTATCTGTGACGAAGAATGTCTAATTCCATGCCATACAATCACCTGTGCCAATATCGATTTTACTTATGAAAGTGGCATGTCGCATGTCAGATCAACACTTAATCACTCAATGGTTTAGGAGAATCGAGCGCCATTCATTGTACGATATGAATGCATTCATGATGTTGATGATAAGTAGTATCATAGTCCGGTTATCTTAAAATTGTGCTTTAGAGTGTTACATGTAGATATCGCCAAATTACCATCGGGTACTAAACGTAGGTGGAAGAGTGAAAAGGGTAATGACATGTACAAAGGCACCCTGTGTTAAATGTTGGCTAATACTAATGTTGCAGAAGCCTTATCGTGCAAGAACCCGAGTTGCTGCATGTTGAGCAATTTCATGATGACATAATTTATGCTTGCGTGGCATCTTCGCTCCGCAGTATTCTGACTAGCCCATGAAAGGATCACCGGGGTGGGTGGACCTCCGAAGTCCAATATATATATATATATATATATATATATATATATATATATATATATAGATATATATATATATATATATATATATATATATATATATATATATATATATATATATATATATAGATATATATATATAGATATAGATATATATATATATAGATATATATATCTATATATCTATATATATATATATATATATATATATATATATATATATATATATATATATATACTATATATTGTGTAAGTTTGCTTATGCATATAAACAGAAACAAGCGATTTCCCGTTTCCATTTTCCTCCATGGTAGGACAATAGGACTAGTAACTTTCCATGGCATATTTTTGAAATGTTTGCATTGAAAATTGTATTTCGAGATGCCACTGGATTGAACGCTAATAAGCATCTGCGTTAATACAAATTTCAAGTTACCTGAGACAGTTGAAATTGCTACTGTGGTATTGAGCTGTAATCCGGGTGGCACTGTTATCAGAATAGGACCTATACACACCTCAAAACACTTAAGTCAATAAACACACCCACAAATTTCAACCAAATCTCTTTCACTGTGGCGTCCGTCACTTAATAATGAAATATCTAGCAAACGGAAGATGTAACTTCCGGCTAACATTTTGCAACATGTTAATTCGTTGTTTTTGTCGCGATATTATAAAACGGCAGGGTATTGCCTACTGACGATTGATTTAATAGACAATTACAAGATACTATCTGCGTAAAGCAGATCGTTGACTACATAACAAAGTACTTTCGAACTCAATGTAATTAAACCGCGCATGTTTGACAACGGGTCCATTTTAGAATGCAATGGTTTAACTGAATGTAATTCTGCTTTACCTTACAGCATCAAACTGTCTGCTGAGATTGATAGATATGTGTATGTTTTGTAAAAGTGCACATTCGTACCGCTAAAATTCAACTTTATGTTGTAGTGTGCCGAAGGTGTGCAGATGATGAAAGCTTATTGCTAAAAACGGCGAAGTAGCCGTATTTACACCAGGTACAAATTGAGGTCTTCAGCGGGATTCCCAATCAAATTTGCGAGTCGCGTCTTTCAAATAGAGGCCAGCGATATGAAGCTGACCGATTTTGCATAATAATGCTACAAAAATGTGGCATTATACTACAAGAAATACTACACTAGACATGAACGGAGTTGTACGCTGCACAGAAATGACAAGGGATCTTTTCGTGAGCTTTGGGGTGATGAGTAGTGCGCTGTTATGTAGGAATAGGGCATTGGGAAGCGGTTTTTGCCGAGCATCCCACGAATTTTAATTGGAGGGTGTTGCCCAACATCTATTATATTATATCACAATGAAAGGGAGATAAGCTGTGCCGGACTATATATATATATATATATATATATATATATATATATATATATATATATATATATATATATATAGATATATATATATATATATATATATATATATATATATATATATATATATATATATATATATATATATATATATATATATATATATATATATATATATATATATAAATACATACATACATACATTTTCATATCGTTACAGATTTGTATATATATGTATGTGTAAATATACTAATATACTAATGTGTATATATACTAATTATTTAAATATATTCCAATATATATATATATGTAACATCAATACATATATCTGTGATATATAACTACATACACATAGATATAAATATAAATGAGTATACACACACATACATGTATATATATATATATATATATATATATATATATAAATATATATATATATATAAAAGTATATATATGTAAATTGATATATATATAAATATATATCTATATATATAATGTTTTTCTATATGTCTAAGTAAATATTTATATATATTCAGAGATAAATATATAAGTGTATAAAATAGATGTTTATATATATAAATATATATCATATATATATATATTTTGTTTATATGAATGTATATATAGGTACACATATATCTATATATATATATATATATATATATATATCTATATATATATATATATATATATATATATATATATATATATATATATATATATATATAGATGTATATATATATATGCATGTGTAAATCATTACATATATCGGTTAGATATAAATGCATAGATATACATAGATATAAGTATAAATGAATATACACACACCCCACATACATGTATATATATATATATATATATATATATATATATATATATATATATATATATGCATGTCAATCAATATTTATATATATATTTATGAATTATATATATATATATATATTAATTATATATATATATATTTATCCATATATATCATATATTTATATATGTATATATCTATATGGGCATGCTCGTTGGAAAATCTTAATTTTAACGAGTTGCGAGAGCAGATGCAGCAGGGTGTCGTTAACAGTTGATTATCGTAATATGTCAGCGATGTTAATCACATTGTCGATTTACAGTTTCTAGATTGTCATAGTGTCATATCTTGACCTTCAGAGCGTAGTTTGCTCGTTATTCTATAATTCCTGATGAACATGACGCACATTTTGCGACTTGACTTACGTTTTACGATTTAATTTATTAGTGACAGACACGTGAGGTATAATTGCAAACCAGCCTCTCTGGCAGGATGCGCGCTCATGGCCTACAACTTTTTCCAGTCATATGTATTCATCTACTTTGCACTCATCATGTCGCCGTCGAAGCATAGCGATTTTCCAGTGCAATTGCGCCAATCCGATGATTTTCTGATAACATGGCCAATCATCATTTACAAACCATCAGACTCACTTATCACCAACACAGTAATTTACAAAAGTTACCCCCCCCCACCCCCCCGTCTGTCTCCACTCGGTGCAGATTGCTGATGACATTCACATCTAACTAGATTTCTTCCATAAAACTGTATTGGAAAGCCAGGCCGTGATATAGTTAGAATTACCATAGATGTCGAACGGTGTAAAATAACGTTTGGCCACCGATAAAATAGACATTTCAGAGCAATGCAAAGATGGAACATTGTATGTTGGTTATGGACAGTAAGAATTCTTCAGCTGTTCATCGCAGATGAATCCTACTTGTAATGCCTTAATTGTTCTACATGCGTCGTTTGTATTTATGTTGCACTTCTGTCCATGCTCACACATCTAATGTGGATTATGCTATATATATATATATATATATATAGATATATATATATATATATATATATATATAGATATATATATATATATATATCTCTATATATATATATATATATATGTTCTATATATATATATATCCCCCTTTATATATAGTATATATATATATAGTCTATCTCTCTTAGATCATCTCTATATACTCTCTATATATCTATCTATATCTCTCTCTATATATATATATATATCTCTATATATATCTCTCTCTCTATCTCTCTCTCTATATATATATCTCTATCTCTCTATATCTCTCTATCTATATCTATATATCTCATATATATATGTGTATATATGTATGTGTGTTATTTTGCGCAGCTTTGTGTAAGCATCGGTATACAGTCAAAAACAAAGTGATAATTCCGCCATAACTGACTCCCGGGAGAATAGCAGATGTATGTGTCGTTGACCGAATTCCCACGATAATAATATTTGAAGGCAATACTTGTTTGTCGTCATAGTATAATTGACTCATTTGTTATGGTGGATCTTTAAAATCGAACGATTGTTGCGCCAACTTCACATATCATCTCCCATTTGCGTCACAGCTTGTGTGCTATTGTGCGATAATAAATGATATTCTGACGCGATTCGTTGTATTAAACATCCGCACAAATAATGCTGGTTACAGGCTAGATGTCTACTCTTTTAGAGCTATATCATTAAATCAACATTAGTGAGAAAAGCAGTCCTGTATCATCCGCCATCATTTACAGAATACCGCAGTAGCTCGGCTTGTCAACTACAAAAGACATGCGAATTCGAGATACGAAAGATATAGCTACTTGAAGGAAGGTTATCACTGAATTTGTCCACTAATGTAACTTGTTGAAATATCGCAACACTATAAACATGCAAATATTTGCCTCACAATCCGGTTGCGTAGTTGTTTAGGAGCAGATAAATTGATTTGCTCTATAAATCTTTGTATCATTTCATGCCAATAGTGAATCGACATGAGAATATAATAATGTTTTTTAACGTAATAACGTACTATCTAACGGACACATACCCCTGTCCATGCGACAATAGCCAACCTGGGTCAAAGTATTTCGGGTGATGGTGGACACTAGCCAACCTGGGTCAAAGTATTTCGGGTGATGGTGGACTAGCAATGGTCGTTTATCCGTGATATTGTCAGCAAACTTCCCAATGAACACAAACAGGCTAACTTGACTGTGCATCTTCGTAATTACATAATGGCGAAATGGTATTTGTTTACACCAGTCTATTATCTAATCGATGTGTAATTAATTTTGTAGCGATAGTTATTCTTTCAATATTGGATACTGTTATTTTCGTGTATGGACGTTTAAGTACAGCCGTCCATTGGTTAGCTTTCCCGCATATCCCGGTGCTGACCTTTAGCATTTCGTTCACCGATTCTAATCAAATAACAGCTTGCGAAAGACGTAAGTCAAAATCCCCAGAGAACAAATTCTCGTTCGAAGGGATTACTTGCTGTAATTACATAGCATTATCTAGATCCATAACACTCTCGTCACATTTGTGTGGTCATTCGGGTGTCCAGTTACAAAATGACTAATACAAAAGACTAATGCCACAATTACATGGGAACATAACACAAGGCCTGATGCTAATATTTAAGTGGCAAAACCTTTCGAATAACGAACACGGACGTGCGAAATATCCTTTAGTGGTATGGCCATCAAATAAGGATATAATGTCCTGACTGACGGGCGCCATTTAGACTAAGGACCATAATGACAAGTGTACTACAATTATGCCTTATCAATAATTACATTATACTCTAAAGTACAGAAGTCATTAGACAAAGGTATATATATAAATATAACTAACACAACATTACCTGAAAAGGAACGTTTAATAAAAATTAATATAGAGCGGCTTGAATGTATGTGATTAGCCTATGATTGGTGATGTATGAAATAACCTTTAGTCCCCCCGAATGCGTAGATGTAAGCCACTAAGTGAGGATCTAATGACCTGACTGACGGGCGCCATTTATACTAATGACTAATCATTAGTGCCCTAGAATTATGTCTTATCAATATTCACAGTATCCTCTACAGAACAGAAGTCATTAGACTATAAATACATAAATAGCTAACTAAACATAACTTCCAAAAAGAACTTGTAATAAAAACCAATATAGAGCGGCTCTAATTCATGTGATGGGTGATCAATCAGCGTCAGCGTTGAACGACGCTTGAATTAGATACCTATCAAGCAACACTTCTATCCCCGCAACTGTAGATGTTCAAGGGAGTTTACAATCGTGACAACAATTTAAGTATATGCTACATACACACACACCACCTCCATCAGCTAACGTGTTTATGCGTCATACCACATACCCGTCAGTATACGAGGACAATACAGAGAATCTCATAAACATCCTTGTTGCAATCGGTTCTCCCAAACAATGTATAATCTTGAACTGAACGTGTAAAAGGTATTTGCAATTGTTTCTTCTGTGAAAAATATATCAGTAAGTAGAAATAACCAACAGTTGATCAATAGGTGATGATTCAGGAACTAGGTTCTCTCACACATCGATAATGATATAAAAATTCGAATGTTTTTCTACATTGCAACGATGTATTCAGCTACGAGTACATGGTCCATTACACGTTCATAAAGCAATTGCAAGCGGACTTTCGACAATTGGTACCTGCAGATTAGTTGGATTGAGAAGTAGGTAAAGCGTTTGATAAAATTCGTCACTAACAGCCAGCAAGCGTGATAAAGGAGATTTATATCATTGGTTACAAATTGAAATCCATCGATGGATAGGTCAGCGAAGGAGAGTGGGGCTGTATGATGTTTTGTGCGGAATTAGTTTAGACAAGCATTAACCACATTCATTACGTTTTGGACCATGATGCTTCACTTTACTCCAGGATGCAACCGAAAGTACGTGACTAACAACAAATTGTCCATGTTTTGCTGATTAATATGCACATGCACTAGATGTTCGTGCTGTTTATATGCCAACGAGGTTCGACAGCAAATATTTTTTCACTGCAAAAATTACAAATAAATATGTTGTTCTTGACGATTCCTTATTGCAAATAAATACCTTCTTCTGATCGCAAGCACCTGCTCTGATCGATATTTCTACAAACGTTTAGTGAGAAAAACATATGAAAGCATGATGTCCTGCCATATTATTGCCTTGCTACTGGGTATTTGCAAGCTCTAGTTCAGCATGTATCGTCAACAAGAACGGGGGCTTTGCGAAAAGAATCATATGCGCTTAAAGTCTGCACTAATTGACCTGGATCTACGTGTTAGAAAGGGTCCAATTATATTGTTACATGTGAAGTTTGGAGCTGAATTAGCTTGAAACACGCATTATTACATGAACTTTTACGCTCTCGATCAAATTGTAGGTGACTTAAAAATTTTATCTAGAGATGCGATCAAAAGGTACATTGACTTAATAATACTCATAAAGCTAATTGAAAATGGCGCGAAGTGTACTGTGCTTGATTAAAAATCGAGTTGCACATATCCAGATTCACAAACTGCTGGATTTCATTGATGAATGGACTCATGGATAGATACTTCGTCCCTTTTTTATGCTATGCCCACCATATAGCAAGACCCTTCTCAGATTGATATTTCCATTTAGTTCAATGCGAAAACATGACTAAACACTTCGTCAAGGCCTGAAGTTCCGTCATTAAGTAGCGGTGCTGATTGCAATTCGAAAGCTGCATGTAGCACAAGCAATAAATAGGACTCTGCAAAACACATTACAGGGGCGTTAAGCCTGAAAACATGGATCGACGTTTTAGATAGGGTCCATTTCAATGTGACCTGATAATCATGTAAATACTATCCTTGCGGATGTTTTGCATTGCATTAGATCCGACATTCGCTCTTGCATCAAGTGCATTCATGCCAGTCACTCATCGACGCATCGGGAGCATTGAATGATTCTTCGCCTATGCTCTGAAGGCGGTTATGATGAGGAAGTTATTGTATGTCTTCTTCATATGGTAGATCATGCATGGTCACGATGCGTTAACGTCACAAAGTGCCCGAACGTGAAATATGATTACGCATAAAATGGCAGCTCTTACAATAAATATGTGACGTAGTCACGTAAATACATCAATTAAATGTTAAGGTGTTGCAGTTTAACATACGAGTTTGAAACTCTTATTCATCCAAAATAATTTCGATAAATATGAGCAGAGAGTAACTGAGATCTGATAAGATCATCCAACCGAAGTAACTTGTCCGGGAGTGGTTAGAAAGCACGGGCTTTGATTGTCCATTGGCATTAGGCTGTTAAGCCAGCGGCAGTTAGCGGTTCAGGTCTAGTAAGTGAAGGGCAATATCTAGCTAGTTCTTTATATGTTTGTCAAGACACGTGATGACTAGACACTTGCCTCACCTATCTGCTTGGTCATATAGTTGGTATAATGCCACTGTCCTTGTGACGCGTAATGATTATTTGGCAAGTTACATCCCAGGTGGTATGTATGAGGTTGTTTCCACAGCTGGCAAACGAACACCTATCAGCAACGGTATTGTTACTGACAAGCCACCTGCTCAGCGTTTGAAGCAAAACATTTTATCATTCGATGCATATTGTATGGGTAAGCTGTTACTTTTCCGTGTTTATTCGTTCAGCAAATCATTATAATCACATTACGCGTTACCCTATTATTCCGAGGATGTGTATGGGTACGGGAAGAGTCCAACAGGGGAGAATATGATGTTTTGTATTTTATGAGATTTGCGATCATAATCAAACAGATTATTCACCTTTATTCCTGAATGCGATCAATAACATCGTATAAGACATGATGCAAGTATAGTATGGCGTTGCGCACTGATGCAAACGTGCTAGACAATGAAGTAGGTTGCGTATATTGTGGAAGGTGGCGTCATACCATCACTACAGCAACCACGGGAATATTCCGTTAGTAGGTTCATCGAAGAGTTGCCTTGCCCTCAAGAGCTTGAACGTCTCTGATGATAGGTTATTGCACAAAGCATTAGTCTTATCAGTTGCAGCCACATTTGACGCTAATCAAAATGTAATCATACAAGCCATATAACCACGGTAACCGCTGGGATGATAAGAGCCATCATATGTCTTGATAAGTATTGCCATCATATATATATATATTGTATATATATATATATATATATATATATATATATATATATATATATATATATATATATATATATATATATATATATATATATATATATATATATATATATATATATATATATATATATATATATATATATATATATATATATATATATATATATATATATATATATATATATATCTATATATATATATATATATATGTGTGTAAATAGATATACACAAGTACACAAGTTTTGATTTAAGACTATGGATGTGGATGTATTTTAATGAGTCATTGCTACTAAAACTGATTATGTAATAAAAATGCTATGACAACATATTGCTGGATGCGATACAAACATGGCGTAAATGAATTGTTTATTAACTGCTGTCGCATGATACTTTTCTTGCATTGTCAATTTTACATTCATTGATGGGCTTATTCTATCTTTGCAAACCATGGCCATAAACATACAACAGCTTATGCTACACAGTGCATTTAGGAAAGCATTCGCCCCAAACATAAATGCATGGCAAGGTGTCAAGGACAAGATTACATACATCTACTTGTGATTATAAACTGAAATTGTGTTATCTTTTTATAACTTTATTTCGAATCAACAAATTGTGATGTTTTTACATTTTTATCAGATCGCATACATCGCTACATGTCAATCTTTGCCAACAAGTTGAATTTTTTTATAACGACTCTATTTCATTGCCCTATAAAAAAACTCATTCTAACCCCACGGGATGATTTCTAATGTGTGATCCATGATTTTAAACATGGCTTTCGAATTATTTAACTAGGCATTGAATTTGAGTGGCAGGTCGGCTTGACGCTCAATTTCTGCAGTGGGTGTATAATAACATATACAATAATATATATATATTTATATATAAAGAGAAATCGTAAATACCATAATATATATATATTTAATAGGCATATGAATTTGAGTGGATAATATATATAGTATATCCGCTTGACGCTATATATTCTGCCGTGGGTGTATAATTACATATATATATATATATATATATATATATATATACATAATGCCCAAGTCATCATTTTAATCATGTGACTAAAAAGTTAACTTTTTTCTCTTTTTTTGCTCATTGCTCATAATGTGGTAAAAATGGGAAGCTTAAAGACGAATTCGGTGGCCGAGAGCGATTACGAAGACGGGCAACACAACCTGTAAGTAAATGCCAAATCTGGCTGGAACGCAAACAATTTGTTCGGGAAAATTGAGTACTTTGTAACTTTATTTAAATATTGCACCTGTTGCTCGTCAAAGTTGACATATCCGAACACAATGAATATATATGCGCCTTTACTATGGTATCTTAATGGTTGTACATACAAAAGATCTACCGAGGATGCAATGCGTCCATAAGCAATTGCGTCATATGAGTGTAAATAAGAAATGGGTTCGTAGTACTATTATTTGCCTAAAGAGAAATCGTAAATACCATAAGGCACATAGAAATGGATCAAAGAACTAAGAACATGAACGGCAACTGGATTTGGAAGGAAGAAATGGATTCAAAGTTACCATAAGTTACGGGATTGATCAGGGCCACAATATTTGTTCACTAAACTGCTGACTACGAATGCCCTTATTCTACATTTCTTTCTCTGTCCGCCCTAACATATGCTAAGTTATAATCAATGAGTCATTCTGGATTATGTTTAGTCTTCATTTGCTGTTTGACATAAATTTGAATTAAGAAGGTTAAGCTAGCCACCCGTTATTGACAACAAAGTGCGTTGTTATGATTCGACACTTTTGCCAAGATCATTTACGTATGCATTTAACTTGTGTTTCTTTATTGTTGCACCAAGGAAACACCATCTGATTCAGAGCAGTGAAAGTTATAGAGCCATTTTTCATTGCTTTTTATATCATAACATATTTTGGTCGTGAAAAGTAATCGCACATGCTGAGTGCTCATTGCACCATTTTGCCAAGTTGTAAGCAGCAAGTCAAATGGAGATGTAAGTCTCTTATCAGCTCAATGAATTTTTCTTAATTATATAATTCGGACGATAAAAAAACAATCGTACTATATTAAGCTAGTAGTTATATTTTGGACTACGTTTTACAATTTAAATCAATTTACGTGTTGGTGTACGTACGTTCTATGATAACGGATATGATATGCAAATGTTATGATTGGATTCTTTCAAGCACCCCTTGTACATATGTTTCGGTAATGCATCATGTAATAAAATGATGGATAATATGTCTCTTCAACCGGCATTTGCTACTACTAAATTGCTGACTGATATCATGCATATTTTGCTGGTGACCATGATTTATAGAAATCAAATACGGCTTATACAGGAACATTCAAATGATGGATACATTTGCCATATGTTTAAGGTCCTTGCAGCAAGTTATCAATCAATATCACACAAGTTCGTGGGTTAGCAAATATAATTAAAGTTGACCTTCGTCCATACTTATGTTCTTGGCCTACAAAAACAGCCTGTGAAATGTCAATGGAAGGTTATTATAACAATTCCCTTCGAAAATATTCTTGCTTTTTACCGAGTGGGGGTGAGAGTTTGCTTATATTGGAAGGCGCATATCGTTTTAGAAGACATGTTGAATTAGAGCAGCATAATACCTTTACAGGGGTAACACATGTCAATATTATTACCTCAGATTGATTAATCGATCATTTAAAACAGGGACCTTATTCGTATTTATATCCCAAATATTTGTTAAGAATTCGACCCACTTTGCAATCTCGTACATTTTCTAATAATAATATTTTCGCACATTAAGCCGTAGATGAAAATCGGCCCGGTAAGGAGAATAGTAAACAAACCCTCGTACTACATTGAGGTATTTAGACACAACAAGGATAAATCGAGCAGTTATATTAGATAGAATAGGCCAAAATGCGGTGTTCAAAGGAGTTGATCTATGGAAACATTAGGCACAATTATTGCCAATCACGGACGATATCAATCAGATATTAGTCACGGGTTTCTCAGACCTAGTGCCGCCGCCATAGATAGTATGTCTCTTCAACCTGCATTTGCTACTACTAAATTGCTGACTGATATCATGCATATTTTGCTGTGACTTACATGGCAAGTGCAATTGGGTTGGCTGAGGCAAAGTTATAAATAGAAGGGTCACTACAAGATTCCAATAATATTTGTATAAATTGCACTCATATTAAGATGAATTTAATCCTTGCCTTACACGTCTAGACGCACAATTTACGGTAACAGGAAGTGCAATAGAGGATGCAATCTAGTCCATAACACGCCATAACCGACACACCTGAGGCCATCAGCTCAAAACAATACTACATCAAAATACCCAGGTTACCGAGTGGTAGGCGATCTATACCAACAGTTGATGCAACCTTAGTGTCATCTTGTATTGTGAACAGCCCAATAGGTACCCTTCATTGTGGAAGGTGGTGTTATACAGGATTGATACCAACACACCAATACTATGTATTTCTTGACTGGCCTAGAACCTTGCTTATTGTATCTATTTGACCGAACTGTATTGAGTGCATTCTACAAGATTTACATACCTCATGTATGTTACAGTGCTATATGAATACAGCGAGTGAAACAACTAACAGTCTATAAAGTCAATTGTCATAAATAAATGAAATCACTAAACTTGCGTACTAGTGCTTTACAAAGAGAGACACTGCTTTATAGCGCACCATCATATCGTCTTTTATGACAGAGCATTATGTTACCACAAACCGTTTTCCTAAAATTGGAAGTCTGGCGGCGTTGATGCACCTTTCTTTCCGTATACATATCAATGAATACGGCCGACAGATCGCAGTACCATGGTTACGGATGATTCTCTTATATGATCACCGATTGCAAAATTGCACCCATGTCAGTTACAGATACAGCGATAGCTGAATAAGTGTCGCAAAATTAATAAGACAGTCGAGTGTGCAGTTCGCCTGATATTCATTTTTTTTACATGACAACAGACAGTTGTCGGGGGGTCAGCTGGTCAGATATTGCATGGAAGGGCCAGGTTGTTATGTGTGCAGCGTTCTGTGTACGGTTGGTATCTATGGTATTTTATCGGAGCAGTATATGGTCAACTAGATACTATCTATGCGAAGTACGAGGAGAGGATAGTCGATCCACTGATATGGTAAAGGTCGACGACATTCTAAGATGATCATCCTCGGCAAGTCATTTAACCAGCTACTGGCACATTGAAAGGATTGCATTCGTGTTTTTAGGAAGCCAGGTGAAGCGTTCTGAACCATACGGTCGCGCGCCTAGTAAAAGCCTAGCATCTGACATGCCTCAACAGCAGCGAGGAAGTAAATAATCATGACAGAAGGATATATCAAGAAGGTTGCCGCAAGTGCTATTTCGATGGGATTGTGTTTATATCTTAGAGTATGATAATAGCCTTACAATTCGGACCTCACAGTTGATGATAATATTTGACAGTATCATGATGAATAACACAAATAACCTGTCTTGGAAGAGGCTGTTTATGAATGTTGTTGCTGCCTGTGCGCTAACATAAGCATATTATCAAAATGTCACTTCCAAATAAATTTCATTATAGCTAAGTATTTTATCATATTTAATGGCATTGATGTCGCATTAAAGTCATATGTGTAAGCTAAGTACTTAGTAAACATATTTTGATATAAATGAGAAGATGCACGCCATTGACATCAGATCGGGTGCAGCTACTTTAGATAAATATTATGTTCGACGATCCCCCAGGCAATTTGTACCAAGTGTGATTGCAAGACGCATTGGTAAATGTAGGGAAGCACTATCAGGGTGATGCGAGAAACGGTTGATTGTGAAATGCGTCAGGAGAAATGACCCATCTTAACCCGATGAAATGATACCTCAGACGGTTAGAACCATCAAATATTTACATGTATTTTGATTTTTATCATTAGGTACTTAATTATACGAAAGTCCTCGATTGCGTTGAAGGGATTTAAACTGGAGACGTGGACGACGAGGGACTACATCGCATGTCACTGCCTTAGAACTCTGCATCAGTTGGGTTGCAGCGTGTTAATTGACATTGAAAAACCTTAATATTATGAACAATCAGTTCTGCTGCATGTCTTGGATGTGTGATTATACGTGTAATGACAAATAGACATAATTTTTTTGTTTGCATATAAATCCACCAACATCGACCCAGATCAATAGGCTTTAATGCTTTATTTCAGCGGAATTATTCTTGAAGAGTTCTAGTTCATTAGGATATAACCTGCCTGCAAGAATTTGTTGAGATCGAACTTAAGATTGACACGCGCATTAACAATTCATTTAGACGTGTTAACATTTCTACTGGGTGCACAAACAATAACGCAACACACTTACTCGTATGCAGAGTTTAAGCTTAATATATAGGCTGATGTGTTTCAGCAGCTGCAATGGCTTAATAGCAGTTTTGGAAGCGATTTATTTATCCCGGTTATGACCTTGCAGGTGTTTCGATAAATATTGCCAACCACCAAAACTGATCCAACGGATACAATGTCCAATGTTTTATAATGCCGCACCCGAGGCCTGTCTTGTATAATTAATGACATTATACAATATCGTATTGTGTAAATCACAATGAGGCTCGAACCGCATTTTGCATCTGAGATAAAGTATTGAGCCGCTGGCGAAACCATATAAGGTTCTCTGTTCGATCATTCACGTTCCTGATGATAGCATTCGAAAAATAGAACTTTGTTATATCACATGTGAAAATTGAAAGTGGTTTAATAATGCACGCTTCGCCCTTTTGAATTTTTGACGGATCGTTGTATAATTGTAAGTGAGAGAGAGATGTCTGCGTTGTACACGGTGCATGAAAAGGTCTTCGTCGTTTGATAGGGCCTACCAATTTTCAATCCATTGTTTGGTACCATATTATCATACCGTCGAAGAAGATTTCGAACAAGAAGTCTGGGTAAGCGCATCCTATACATTTTTGAATACAAATTGAGCGGTCTACCAAGGGAGTTTGAGAAATATTTATGGATGTATCAGTGCGCATAAACAAGAAATTGACAATAAATGTCGCACTGGGTCCTCGAGCTCTGAATGCACTTAGGCGCAACGCTAATGTGGAAATATCTGCATTAGGAGAGATCCATCTCCTTCCTAGGGTCACCCGTGGTGAGTAAACTATGAGCAGAACATTTATTAGGGCAGTTACTGTCACGTATATCAACTGAGCGTTTCTGCAACATTCTATTGTTTGCTTGTCCAGGTTCTGCGCCCGTGGTGTCTGTGTACTAACGAAACGGAACTGTGAACAACATTCTGTTTCTCACTGTTTTCTTTGATATTATTTGTACATCGTATTCACGATACTAAAAAATAAATTGAAAGATTTTAGGCATCTTTGCACTTGCATAGAAATGCATATTTTGTTCGATAATATATGTTTCGTGTACCTCTATTAGTAGTTATACCATATTAAAAAGGTTCGTAATTCTGTTTTCCTCAATGACGATGACAATCATTGTTTCCATATTAATAAATTACTCATGCATAACTTGGAATATATTTGTAGCCGATGTAGTTACTCAATAAATTTACATTGCATGTACCCAACATCCATCACGACTATTTTCTTACTCTAAGCACAATGAAGCTGACCAAGAGCAATCGAGGAAATTGGTTTAGTGTCAGGAGTTGTGTAAAAAAAGTAAACAAAATGAAAACTTTTCTGCATTTCAAAAAGGAAGAGGAATTTCAACAGTGGAAGTGAGGCGATTTGTTATTCTTGTCCAGTGCTGCTAACGTGCCATAGCACACAGAGCAGTTTCCTGATCCTGGCTGCGAAACCCCCCTCTTCTATAATGTAATTATCTGTGTCATGAGGGATTCCCTGTCCCCCAAACAACTGTGTATACGTTATCTTTTAGATGCCATCAACATAGCTCAAATGTGGGCAAGCCAAACTAATACTGTACTGAAAGGATAAGCATCATATATCATGAACATCTTAATTGCGGAGCTTGATTTGAAATCACAAGGGTTGGCATTTCTCCGATCGGAGATGGGACCGCCATTAAATGGGAACACTCTAGTCACAAATAACGGTTGGAATCTAACCACAGCGACATGGGTACCATCAGACTCGGCTATGCGTCATTAGCAATAATTATCAATTATAGAATGCCAATGCAGTTTATTAGGTAGCTAAAATTTTCAACCATGTTAAGCTTCTCCTCAGATTTCATCATCTAACCAAATTTATTTCAAAAACGCCATTTTTGTGAAATATACTACGCCTCTATCACGTGCTAAAATTTGTACTGCCAACTTCATGTAATTCCTACAAATCATATGCTAAAGGCTTATGCTAATGAGCATCGAACATTAATAATGGTGTCACCCTGTACGTAACCAAGGCAACCGAACGTAAGAGAAGCAAGCCTATTGTGCTCATGACTACCCTTAAGGAATGCTCATATGTTCGAAACATTGTTGAACTTTCTGGAATACCTGCAAGTTAACATTAAGTTAAACCGTTCTTTTTCTGAGTCTATACCGTGGCATATCTTAATTGAGCGGTCTACCAAGGGAGTTTGAGAAATATTTATGGATGTATCAGTGCGCATAAACAAGAAATTGACAATAAATGTCGCACTGGGTCCTCGAGCTCTGAATGCACTTAGGCGCAACGCTAATGTGGAAATATCTGCATTAGGAGAGATCCATCTCCTTCCTAGGGTCACCCGTGGTGAGTAAACTATGAGCAGAACATTTATTAGGGCAGTTACTGTCACGTATATCAACTGAGCGTTTCTGCAACATTCTATTGTTTGCTTGTCCAGGTTCTGCGCCCGTGGTGTCTGTGTACTAACGAAACGGAACTGTGAACAACATTCTGTTTCTCACTGTTTTCTTTGATATTATTTGTACATCGTATTCACGATACTAAAAAATAAATTGAAAGATTTTAGGCAGCTTTGCACTTGCATAGAAATGCATATTTTGTTCGATATATATGTTTCGTGTACCTCTATTAGTAGTTATACCATATTAAAAAGGTTCGTAATTCTGTTTTTCTCAATGACGATGGACAATCATTGTTTCCATATTAATAAATTACTCATGCATAACTTGGAATATATTTGTAGCCGATGTAGTTACTCAATAAATTTACATTGCATGTACCCAACATCCATCACGACTATTTTCTTACTCTAAGCACAATGAAGCTGACCAAGAGCAATCGAGGAAATTGGTTTAGTGTCAGGAGTTGTGTAAAGAAAGTAAACAAAATGAAAACTTTTCTGCATTTCAAAAAGGAAGAGGAATTTCAACAGTGGAAGTGAGGCGATTTGTTATTCTTGTCCAGTGCTGCTAACGTGCCATAGCACACAGAGCAGTTTCCTGATCCTGGCTGCGAAACCCCCCTCTTCTATAATGTAATTATCTGTGTCATGAGGGATTCCCTGTCCCCCAAACAACTGTGTATACGTTATCTTTTAGATGCCATCAACATAGCTCAAATGTGGGCAAGCCAAACTAATACTGTACTGAAAGGATAAGCATCATATATCATGAACATCTTAATTGCGGAGCTTGATTTGAAATCACAAGGGTTGGCATTTCTCCGATCGGAGATGGGACCGCCATTAAATGGGAACACTCTAGTCACAAATAACGGTTGGAATCTAACCACAGCGACATGGGTACCATCAGACTCGGCTATGCGTCATTAGCAATAATTATCAATTATAGAATGCCAATGCAGTTTATTAGGTAGCTAAAATTTTCAACCATAATAAGCTTCTCCTCAGATTTCATCATCTAACCAAATTTATTTCAAAAACGCCATTTTTGTGAAATATATACTACGCCTCTATCACGTGCTAAAATTTGTACTGCCAACTTCATGTAATTCCTACAAATCATATGCTAAAGGCTTATGCTAATGAGCATCGAACATTAATAATGGTGTCACCCTGTACGTAACCAAGGCAACCGAACGTAAGAGAAGCAAGCCTATTGTGCTCATGACTACCCTTAAGGAATGCTCATATGTTCGAAACATTGTTGAACTTTCTGGAATACCTGCAAGTTAACATTAAGTTAAACCGTTCTTTTTCTGAGTCTATACCGTGGCATATCTTAATTGAGCGGTCTACCAAGGGAGTTTGAGAAATATTTATGGATATATCAGTGCGCATAAACAAGAAATTGACAATAAATGTCGCACTGGGTCCTCGAGCTCTGAATGCACTTAGGCGCAACGCTAATGTGGAAATATCTGCATTAGGAGAGATCCATCTCCTTCCTAGGGTCACCCGTGGTGAGTAAACTATGAGCAGAACATTTATTAGGGCAGTTACTGTCACGTATATCAACTGAGCGTTTCTGCAACATTCTATTGTTTGCTTGTCCAGGTTCTGCGCCCGTGGTGTCTGTGTACTAACGAAACGGAACTGTGAACAACATTCTGTTTCTCACTGTTTTCTTTGATATTATTTGTACATCGTATTCACGATACTAAAAAATAAATTGAAAGATTTTAGGCAGCTTTGCACTTGCATAGAAATGCATATTTTGTTCGATATATATGTTTCGTGTACCTCTATTAGTAGTTATACCATATTAAAAAGGTTCGTAATTCTGTTTTTCTCAATGACGATGGACAATCATTGTTTCCATATTAATAAATTACTCATGCATAACTTGGAATATATTTGTAGCCGATGTAGTTACTCAATAAATTTACATTGCATGTACCCAACATCCATCACGACTATTTTCTTACTCTAAGCACAATGAAGCTGACCAAGAGCAATCGAGGAAATTGGTTTAGTGTCAGGAGTTGTGTAAAGAAAGTAAACAAAATGAAAACTTTTCTGCTTTTCAAAAAGGAAGAGGAATTTCAACAGTGGAAGTGAGGCGATTTGTTATTCTTGTCCAGTGCTGCTAACGTGCCATAGCACACAGAGCAGTTTCCTGATCCTGGCTGCGAAACCCCCCTCTTCTATAATGTAATTATCTGTGTCATGAGGGATTCCCTGTCCCCCAAACAACTGTTTATACGTTATCTTTTAGATGCCATCAACATAGCTCAAATGTGGGCAAGCCAAACTAATACTGTACTGAAAGGATAAGCATCATATATCATGAACATCTTAATTGCGGAGCTTGATTTGAAATCACAAGGGTTGGCATTTCTCCGATCGGAGATGGGACCGCCATTAAATGGGAACACTCTAGTCACAAATAACGGTTGGAATCTAACCACAGCGACATGGGTACCATCAGACTCGGCTATGCGTCATTAGCAATAATTATCAATTATAGAATGCCAATGCAGTTTATTAGGTAGCTAAAATTTTCAACCATAATAAGCTTCTCCTCAGATTTCATCATCTAACCAAATTTATTTCAAAAACGCCATTTTTGTGAAATATACTACGCCTCTATCACGTGCTAAAATTTGTACTGCCAACTTCATGTAATTCCTACAAATCATATGCTAAAGGCTTATGCTAATGAGCATCGAACATTAATAATGGTGTCACCCTGTACGTAACCAAGGCAACCGAACGTAAGAGAAGCAAGCCTATTGTGCTCATGACTACCCTTAAGGAATGCTCATATGTTCGAAACATTGTTGAACTTTCTGGAATACCTGCAAGTTAACATTAAGTTAAACCGTTCTTTTTCTGAGTCTATACCGTGGCATATCTTAATTGAGCGGTCTACCAAGGGAGTTTGAGAAATATTTATGGATGTATCAGTGCGCATAAACAAGAAATTGACAATAAATGTCGCACTGGGTCCTCGAGCTCTGAATGCACTTAGGCGCAACGCTAATGTGGAAATATCTGCATTAGGAGAGATCCATCTCCTTCCTAGGGTCACCCGTGGTGAGTAAACTATGAGCAGAACATTTATTAGGGCAGTTACTGTCACGTATATCAACTGAGCGTTTCTGCAACATTCTATTGTTTGCTTGTCCAGGTTCTGCGCCCGTGGTGTCTGTGTACTAACGAAACGGAACTGTGAACAACATTCTGTTTCTCACTGTTTTCTTTGATATTATTTGTACATCGTATTCACGATACTAAAAAATAAATTGAAAGATTTTAGGCAGCTTTGCACTTGCATAGAAATGCATATTTTGTTCGATATATATGTTTCGTGTACCTCTATTAGTAGTTATACCATATTAAAAAGGTTCGTAATTCTGTTTTTCTCAATGACGATGGACAATCATTGTTTCCATATTAATAAATTACTCATGCATAACTTGGAATATATTTGTAGCCGATGTAGTTACTCAATAAATTTACATTGCATGTACCCAACATCCATCACGACTATTTTCTTACTCTAAGCACAATGAAGCTGACCAAGAGCAATCGAGGAAATTGGTTTAGTGTCAGGAGTTGTGTAAAGAAAGTAAACAAAATGAAAACTTTTCTGCATTTCAAAAAGGAAGAGGAATTTCAACAGTGGAAGTGAGGCGATTTGTTATTCTTGTCCAGTGCTGCTAACGTGCCATAGCACACAGAGCAGTTTCCTGATCCTGGCTGCGAAACCCCCCTCTTCTATAATGTAATTATCTGTGTCATGAGGGATTCCCTGTCCCCCAAACAACTGTGTATACGTTATCTTTTAGATGCCATCAACATAGCTCAAATGTGGGCAAGCCAAACTAATACTGTACTGAAAGGATAAGCATCATATATCATGAACATCTTAATTGCGGAGCTTGATTTGAAATCACAAGGGTTGGCATTTCTCCGATCGGAGATGGGACCGCCATTAAATGGGAACACTCTAGTCACAAATAACGGTTGGAATCTAACCACAGCGACATGGGTACCATCAGACTCGGCTATGCGTCATTAGCAATAATTATCAATTATAGAATGCCAATGCAGTTTATTAGGTAGCTAAAATTTTCAACCATAATAAGCTTCTCCTCAGATTTCATCATCTAACCAAATTTATTTCAAAAACGCCATTTTTGTGAAATATACTACGCCTCTATCACGTGCTAAAATTTGTACTGCCAACTTCATGTAATTCCTACAAATCATATGCTAAAGGCTTATGCTAATGAGCATCGAACATTAATAATGGTGTCACCCTGTACGTAACCAAGGCAACCGAACGTAAGAGAAGCAAGCCTATTGTGCTCATGACTACCCTTAAGGAATGCTCATATGTTCGAAACATTGTTGAACTTTCTGGAATACCTGCAAGTTAACATTAAGTTAAACCGTTCTTTTTCTGAGTCTATACCGTGGCATATCTTAATTGAGCGGTCTACCAAGGGAGTTTGAGAAATATTTATGGATATATCAGTGCGCATAAACAAGAAATTGACAATAAATGTCGCACTGGGTCCTCGAGCTCTGAATGCACTTAGGCGCAACGCTAATGTGGAAATATCTGCATTAGGAGAGATCCATCTCCTTCCTAGGGTCACCCGTGGTGAGTAAACTATGAGCAGAACATTTATTAGGGCAGTTACTGTCACGTATATCAACTGAGCGTTTCTGCAACATTCTATTGTTTGCTTGTCCAGGTTCTGCGCCCGTGGTGTCTGTGTACTAACGAAACGGAACTGTGAACAACATTCTGTTTCTCACTGTTTTCTTTGATATTATTTGTACATCGTATTCACGATACTAAAAAATAAATTGAAAGATTTTAGGCAGCTTTGCACTTGCATAGAAATGCATATTTTGTTCGATATATATGTTTCGTGTACCTCTATTAGTAGTTATACCATATTAAAAAGGTTCGTAATTCTGTTTTTCTCAATGACGATGGACAATCATTGTTTCCATATTAATAAATTACTCATGCATAACTTGGAATATATTTGTAGCCGATGTAGTTACTCAATAAATTTACATTGCATGTACCCAACATCCATCACGACTATTTTCTTACTCTAAGCACAATGAAGCTGACCAAGAGCAATCGAGGAAATTGGTTTAGTGTCAGGAGTTGTGTAAAGAAAGTAAACAAAATGAAAACTTTTCTGCTTTTCAAAAAGGAAGAGGAATTTCAACAGTGGAAGTGAGGCGATTTGTTATTCTTGTCCAGTGCTGCGAACGTGCCATAGCACACAGAGCAGTTTCCTGATCCTGGCTGCGAAACCCCCCTCTTCTATAATGTAATTATCTGTGTCATGAGGGATTCCCTGTCCCCCAAACAACTGTGTATACGTTATCTTTTAGATGCCATCAACATAGCTCAAATGTGGGCAAGCCAAACTAATACTGTACTGAAAGGATAAGCATCATATATCATGAACATCTTAATTGCGGAGCTTGATTTGAAATCACAAGGGTTGGCATTTCTCCGATCGGAGATGGGACCGCCATTAAATGGGAACACTCTAGTCACAAATAACGGTTGGAATCTAACCACAGCGACATGGGTACCATCAGACTCGGCTATGCGTCATTAGCAATAATTATCAATTATAGAATGCCAATGCAGTTTATTAGGTAGCTAAAATTTTCAACCATAATAAGCTTCTCCTCAGATTTCATCATCTAACCAAATTTATTTCAAAAACGCCATTTTTGTGAAATATACTACGCCTCTATCACGTGCTAAAATTTGTACTGCCAACTTCATGTAATTCCTACAAATCATATGCTAAAGGCTTATGCTAATGAGCATCGAACATTAATAATGGTGTCACCCTGTACGTAACCAAGGCAACCGAACGTAAGAGAAGCAAGCCTATTGTGCTCATGACTACCCTTAAGGAATGCTCATATGTTCGAAACATTGTTGAACTTTCTGGAATACCTGCAAGTTAACATTAAGTTAAACCGTTCTTTTTCTGAGTCTATACCGTGGCATATCTTAATTGAGCGGTCTACCAAGGGAGTTTGAGAAATATTTATGGATGTATCAGTGCGCATAAACAAGAAATTGACAATAAATGTCGCACTGGGTCCTCGAGCTCTGAATGCACTTAGGCGCAACGCTAATGTGGAAATATCTGCATTAGGAGAGATCCATCTCCTTCCTAGGGTCACCCGTGGTGAGTAAACTATGAGCAGAACATTTATTAGGGCAGTTACTGTCACGTATATCAACTGAGCGTTTCTGCAACATTCTATTGTTTGCTTGTCCAGGTTCTGCGCCCGTGGTGTCTGTGTACTAACGAAACGGAACTGTGAACAACATTCTGTTTCTCACTGTTTTCTTTGATATTATTTGTACATCGTATTCACGATACTAAAAAATAAATTGAAAGATTTTAGGCAGCTTTGCACTTGCATAGAAATGCATATTTTGTTCGATATATATGTTTCGTGTACCTCTATTAGTAGTTATACCATATTAAAAAGGTTCGTAATTCTGTTTTTCTCAATGACGATGGACAATCATTGTTTCCATATTAATAAATTACTCATGCATAACTTGGAATATATTTGTAGCCGATGTAGTTACTCAATAAATTTACATTGCATGTACCCAACATCCATCACGACTATTTTCTTACTCTAAGCACAATGAAGCTGACCAAGAGCAATCGAGGAAATTGGTTTAGTGTCAGGAGTTGTGTAAAGAAAGTAAACAAAATGAAAACTTTTCTGCATTTCAAAAAGGAAGAGGAATTTCAACAGTGGAAGTGAGGCGATTTGTTATTCTTGTCCAGTGCTGCTAACGTGCCATAGCACACAGAGCAGTTTCCTGATCCTGGCTGCGAAACCCCCCTCTTCTATAATGTAATTATCTGTGTCATGAGGGATTCCCTGTCCCCCAAACAACTGTGTATACGTTATCTTTTAGATGCCATCAACATAGCTCAAATGTGGGCAAGCCAAACTAATACTGTACTGAAAGGATAAGCATCATATATCATGAACATCTTAATTGCGGAGCTTGATTTGAAATCACAAGGGTTGGCATTTCTCCGATCGGAGATGGGACCGCCATTAAATGGGAACACTCTAGTCACAAATAACGGTTGGAATCTAACCACAGCGACATGGGTACCATCAGACTCGGCTATGCGTCATTAGCAATAATTATCAATTATAGAATGCCAATGCAGTTTATTAGGTAGCTAAAATTTTCAACCATAATAAGCTTCTCCTCAGATTTCATCATCTAACCAAATTTATTTCAAAAACGCCATTTTTGTGAAATATACTACGCCTCTATCACGTGCTAAAAATTTGTACTGCCAACTTCATGTAATTCCTACAAATCATATGCTAAAGGCTTATGCTAATGAGCATCGAACATTAATAATGGTGTCACCCTGTACGTAACCAAGGCAACCGAACGTAAGAGAAGCAAGCCTATTGTGCTCATGACTACCCTTAAGGAATGCTCATATGTTCGAAACATTGTTGAACTTTCTGGAATACCTGCAAGTTAACATTAAGTTAAACCGTTCTTTTTCTGAGTCTATACCGTGGCATATCTTAATTGAGCGGTCTACCAAGGGAGTTTGAGAAATATTTATGGATGTATCAGTGCGCATAAACAAGAAATTGACAATAAATGTCGCACTGGGTCCTCGAGCTCTGAATGCACTTAGGCGCAACGCTAATGTGGAAATATCTGCATTAGGAGAGATCCATCTCCTTCCTAGGGTCACCCGTGGTGAGTAAACTATGAGCAGAACATTTATTAGGGCAGTTACTGTCACGTATATCAACTGAGCGTTTCTGCAACATTCTATTGTTTGCTTGTCCAGGTTCTGCGCCCGTGGTGTCTGTGTACTAACGAAACGGAACTGTGAACAACATTCTGTTTCTCACTGTTTTCTTTGATATTATTTGTACATCGTATTCACGATACTAAAAAATAAATTGAAAGATTTTAGGCAGCTTTGCACTTGCATAGAAATGCATATTTTGTTCGATATATATGTTTCGTGTACCTCTATTAGTAGTTATACCATATTAAAAAGGTTCGTAATTCTGTTTTTCTCAATGACGATGGACAATCATTGTTTCCATATTAATAAATTACTCATGCATAACTTGGAATATATTTGTAGCCGATGTAGTTACTCAATAAATTTACATTGCATGTACCCAACATCCATCACGACTATTTTCTTACTCTAAGCACAATGAAGCTGACCAAGAGCAATCGAGGAAATTGGTTTAGTGTCAGGAGTTGTGTAAAGAAAGTAAACAAAATGAAAACTTTTCTGCATTTCAAAAAGGAAGAGGAATTTCAACAGTGGAAGTGAGGCGATTTGTTATTCTTGTCCAGTGCTGCTAACGTGCCATAGCACACAGAGCAGTTTCCTGATCCTGGCTGCGAAACCCCCCTCTTCTATAATGTAATTATCTGTGTCATGAGGGATTCCCTGTCCCCCAAACAACTGTGTATACGTTATCTTTTAGATGCCATCAACATAGCTCAAATGTGGGCAAGCCAAACTAATACTGTACTGAAAGGATAAGCATCATATATCATGAACATCTTAATTGCGGAGCTTGATTTGAAATCACAAGGGTTGGCATTTCTCCGATCGGAGATGGGACCGCCATTAAATGGGAACACTCTAGTCACAAATAACGGTTGGAATCTAACCACAGCGACATGGGTACCATCAGACTCGGCTATGCGTCATTAGCAATAATTATCAATTATAGAATGCCAATGCAGTTTATTAGGTAGCTAAAATTTTCAACCATAATAAGCTTCTCCTCAGATTTCATCATCTAACCAAATTTATTTCAAAAACGCCATTTTTGTGAAATATACTACGCCTCTATCACGTGCTAAAATTTGTACTGCCAACTTCATGTAATTCCTACAAATCATATGCTAAAGGCTTATGCTAATGAGCATCGAACATTAATAATGGTGTCACCCTGTACGTAACCAAGGCAACCGAACGTAAGAGAAGCAAGCCTATTGTGCTCATGACTACCCTTAAGGAATGCTCATATGTTCGAAACATTGTTGAACTTTCTGGAATACCTGCAAGTTAACATTAAGTTAAACCGTTCTTTTTCTGAGTCTATACCGTGGCATATCTTAATTGAGCGGTCTACCAAGGGAGTTTGAGAAATATTTATGGATATATCAGTGCGCATAAACAAGAAATTGACAATAAATGTCGCACTGGGTCCTCGAGCTCTGAATGCACTTAGGCGCAACGCTAATGTGGAAATATCTGCATTAGGAGAGATCCATCTCCTTCCTAGGGTCACCCGTGGTGAGTAAACTATGAGCAGAACATTTATTAGGGCAGTTACTGTCACGTATATCAACTGAGCGTTTCTGCAACATTCTATTGTTTGCTTGTCCAGGTTCTGCGCCCGTGGTGTCTGTGTACTAACGAAACGGAACTGTGAACAACATTCTGTTTCTCTCATGTTTTCTTTGATATTATTTGTACATCGTATTCACGATACTAAAAAATAAATTGAAAGATTTTAGGCAGCTTTGCACTTGCATAGAAATGCATATTTTGTTCGATATATATGTTTCGTGTACCTCTATTAGTAGTTATACCATATTAAAAAGGTTCGTAATTCTGTTTTCCTCAATGACGATGGACAATCATTGTTTCCATATTAATAAATTACTCATGCATAACTTGGAATATATTTGTAGCCGATGTAGTTACTCAATAAATTTACATTGCATGTACCCAACATCCATCACGACTATTTTCTTACTCTAAGCACAATGAAGCTGACCAAGAGCAATCGAGGAAATTGGTTTAGTGTCAGGAGTTGTGTAAAGAAAGTAAACAAAATGAAAACTTTTCTGCTTTTCAAAAAGGAAGAGGAATTTCAACAGTGGAAGTGAGGCGATTTGTTATTCTTGTCCAGTGCTGCGAACGTGCCATAGCACACAGAGCAGTTTCCTGATCCTGGCTGCGAAACCCCCCTCTTCTATAATGTAATTATCTGTGTCATGAGGGATTCCCTGTCCCCCAAACAACTGTTTATACGTTATCTTTTAGATGCCATCAACATAGCTCAAATGTGGGCAAGCCAAACTAATACTGTACTGAAAGGATAAGCATCATATATCATGAACATCTTAATTGCGGAGCTTGATTTGAAATCACAAGGGTTGGCATTTCTCCGATCGGAGATGGGACCGCCATTAAATGGGAACACTCTAGTCACAAATAACGGTTGGAATCTAACCACAGCGACATGGGTACCATCAGACTCGGCTATGCGTCATTAGCAATAATTATCAATTATAGAATGCCAATGCAGTTTATTAGGTAGCTAAAATTTTCAACCATGTTAAGCTTCTCCTCAGATTTCATCATCTAACCAAATTTATTTCAAAAACGCCATTTTTGTGAAATATACTACGCCTCTATCACGTGCTAAAATTTGTACTGCCAACTTCATGTAATTCCTACAAATCATATGCTAAAGGCTTATGCTAATGAGCATCGAACATTAATAATGGTGTCACCCTGTACGTAACCAAGGCAACCGAACGTAAGAGAAGCAAGCCTATTGTGCTCATGACTACCCTTAAGGAATGCTCATATGTTCGAAACATTGTTGAACTTTCTGGAATACCTGCAAGTTAACATTAAGTTAAACCGTTCTTTTTCTGAGTCTATACCGTGGCATATCTTATATTCGCAGTCAATGTATTGCCACGCGATATCTATACAAAGCATATAAACAAATCGTTCATGTTTTCCTTATTCTTCCATTACTAATCATCGGGTTATAATTTACGAATTGATGAACATTAATACAGATATATTAACGCCTGTAATAAACAGGTGGCATATTGTCCATATATTAGTGTTTGCATACTTAACAATCCGACTGTTTCTATGTGGCATCTGCAATTACTATTGTATTTTCCGATAATCATGTTTGATTCGTTTTACACGTGGGTAGCCGATACATTTTACGTTACTTGTCTTTAACTTAAAAAACATGACCTATATTGAACCTACTGAGACCAAATCAGAAAACTTGTTTTTACCAATGGACTATTCCAGACGTACATAAAAAATTATCAAGTCGAACCACTTTGAGACGATCGAGCTTATATTTTATTAGGTAGTGGCGGTGTATATGTTTTCGTTCTAAACTTTTACTAGTTCACATCACCTACCGTCTGTACGAATAGGTGGGATGACGTCGTATGTCGCGCCCTTGACAGTTTTACGTCCCTCGTTTGATGTTGGCACTAAAGGTTCAACATCCACGCACACAGCGATTAGGCGTCATCATCCCATGTTCTGTTGCCTTGTTAAAGCGTATATTATTTCCATGATACAAAGTAATCAGCCAGTTAAATGACAGTGTAATAATCCTAGATTCACATACTATCTGCTAATGATTTATCCATACGTCATAGAGTTAATTAGTCGCATCGTGCTTCACCTTGACCTTCGCATAGATTGCCAAATAATAATACTTTTTTTATATTTCTTGTTAACGCACTCCAACTCAAAACAACAGCTAAGGGGTAATATCAACTATATGGCACATCCAGCAAAATGAATGTTGCTGTCGGATTATGCTTTGACGTTATTCATGCATGGTGGGTAACTTCCCAGCATGTTTATTTAACATAATATAAAAACACCTATCATATTGGATTTGCGTACACTTTGACCTCTTCTACCGAATCCTAAACAGCATTCATTATGCAGAAGTTGAGAAACAGTTCCTAGCATAGAAAAATATAAACAGTCATAGAATGTAAGTATGCATATTTATATGTTTGAAAGTATGAATATGTATGGCTATATATATATATATATATATATATATATATATATATATATATATATATATGTACATATAGATATATATATATATATATATATATATATATATATATGTGTATAACATATATATATACATTAATATATATATGTATATATACATATGTATATATGTATATATTTATGCATATATGTATATACTACATATATATATCTATATATACATATATATATATATATTACACATGCTATATATATATAAATATATATAAATATTTATATATATGTATATATGTAAAAATATATATATATATATATATATATATATATATATATATATATAAACATATATGTATAAATATATACATATATTTAGAGCGATAGATCGAGAGGGATAGAGAAAGAGCGAGAGAGATATTTGAATAACGTCCGGTCCGCATATTGTATCCGTAAATACTGCATCCTAAACTGAATCATGTCAATGAACGACCTTGTTTACGACGAGACAATGTAAGATATAATGGACGAGGCGGAACTAACTCGATTACGCACATGATTCCCGCAGGGCCACTTACAATGGACGTCGTAATGCTAGTGCGCACTAGGCTGGTTACACTAATATATCACCCTGTCGCAATACAAACGGGGCTAGTAGGCTTCGTAAGTGGCGGTCCCTGAATGTTTTAACTTCACTCACGGCATGACATTCCGTCTAACACGCGGTGCTTATATGTATCGGTAACATGTACATGTACATAAAACGCATCAATTCATTACGCCGAAATCACCACCTCTCCTCTACAATATGAATAGTGTGATGAGGAAACACATTACGGTGCCATACGCCAAAATGATCCACTTGACAACATGTATTTATATATAGATAGATATATATAATATATATATATATATATATATATATATATATATATATATATATATATATATATATATAAATATATATATATATATATATATATATATATATATATATATATATATATATATATATATATATATATATATATATATATATATATATATATATATACTTATATATACATGTATGTATAATCATGTATACATATATATTGCTTATTCACCCTTGGCGGTCAGTTTTTATCCGGCATCGTAATATTTGTTTCTCGAACGCCAATTGTAGACAAAAGCGGCTCTAACCGTGAACCAACGAACGAACAGTCAAGATAAACATTTATTTCTGTTGGCCAGGTAAGCCAGCAGCATTGGGGTGCATCATTACATTTAGTCACAAATTATGTCACAGATACATTGACATCGATCGGTCATTGGTTAGCAGTAAAAAGAGCCCAACAGCTACGAGCTGATAAAGGGCCTAGCGTGGTCGATCTATCTTGAGGTTGTCAGCATCCATTATACATCAAAGAACTAACATTTACCCAAGTGTTCATTCTTCTGAAATACTGTTCACTGTTCCTATGCTATGTATTGCGAATAAATGGCAGTACTTTATTCTTAGTTTGTCGAATTCAATCTACATTATATAGAAAGTGTAGCTGACAGTTTGCTACTGCAGCCTTAGTGTTATAGCCACATTAACTTTAGCAAAATATTCTATCCAGGAGATATGATTATCAAGCACAGAATTATTGGTTAACATAAATGGTTTTATTTACGCTCAATATCTTATCCTAAACCTATTTTGTGGCGCCAGGTTGAAAATAAAACATTTACAACAAATGAAAACCGAATTAAGTATCAGTATGATCTGGACTGCTAATGTGTCCGTCTCTCTTTACGTTATTCCAATGTGCTATATATTCATACAATATAATCATTATGAGCGTTATTTGTATGATTCGCAAGATAAGCATAAATGTATATTTGTTTTCATGATTATATGGCTTACTAACAAACATTCGTATGTCTTCCTTCGAAAATAATAGAGTTGCATTGCTTCGCAGTAGAGCGCATGTTATTGCGTACTTGGAAGCAAGCTCGTTTCAATTTCTGCATGATTTTTACTTGAAATTGTGGATCATGCTTTGTCACGTGTTAACGTCACTAAGTGGTCGAACGTGAATAATGAAAACGCATAAAATGGCAGCTCTTACAATAAATATCTGACTCGATCATGGTAACATTCACGTTAATACATCGAATGAATGTAAGGGTATTGCTTGTTAAACATACGAGTTAGACATGATGATTGTAGTTGTCGTGTTTCAAGTTTCTCCATGTGAGAGTTGTGTCCGTCTGGTGATGTTTTCTGACAAATTTTATCATTGGGTTCGCAGCCAAAACTCGTAAGAATTACACTCTACTTTCAGGATATCATGAGCGCAATGTCAACCATATTGTTACATATAAAACATAGCCAATAGCAGGGTAAAATAATAGCCTAGGTGTGAAATGTTCCTGCAGTTGTATAGCAAGACCACACAACTTTGCGCTCGCACGGACTTGCTTGCCTCTATTGACAGATGTACTTATGACCAGTCTGAACAGTAACTGTGGATAACAATTGAAGATTATGTGTTCTGTGTCGTAAATACGGTTGGTGTAATGATTAAGGGCCGTGCCACCATCTACTCGGTCATATAGTTGATATTGTGCTACTGTTCTTGTGACACGTGATGATTATGTGGCAAGTAACATCCCAGGAGGTATATATGAGGTTGCCACAGCTCTTCAATGAACACCTATCAGCAATGGTTACTGACGATTCAGCTGCTCATCAATCGTAGCAATATATTTTATTATTTGATGCATATTATACGGTTATCCTGTTTATGGTCCGTGTTTATTCGTTAAGAAAATCATTATTTTTGTATATTGAGTTATTCTATTATTCAATTGATGTGTATGTGTGCGGGAAGAGTCCAACAGAGGAGAAAATCATAGTTTGTCATTGATGAGATTTTCGATCTTAATTAAACTGATTATACATCTATATTCCTAAATGCGATCCACAACATCGGATAGAAATATGATGCAAGCATTGTGTTGCGTTGTGCACTGATGCCAACGGGCTAGAAAGTGAAGTTTGCTGTCATAGTTTTAAGAGGATGACATTAGTGATCTCGACATATCAATGATAGTACAGTCATACAAGAAATAACTAGACGGCATTCCGATGGTGTAGCGTGCGAACAAAGTAAGGTAAGCAAAGTTTTGTACTTGCATTGCGTGATGAATTAACAACTTATGCGAGTGATATTGTATAGTTTATTTTGTCGCAGAGCCCCTATAATGAAATCATTAGGTTCAGTTTAAATGCACAAAATAAAGGGGGCTCGATTTTGGAATAGCATATATAATATCGCGACTTTGAATTCTGATTTATTGTGTCATCGGCCATTTTGCACGACAATATACGCTACTATCACATCTTGGCATCATCCACAAAGCAAACGCAATAATGGAGTAATGGAGGTAAGCAGGCAACGGCGTCAATAAAACTGCGACAGCGTCTAACCAAGACCGGAATGAGTGCTGTTCATCAACATGGATATGTTACATCGGGTAAGAAGAAACACGCGCCATTTAAGGAATATGAAGCATTGAAAAACAAATGAGGATGCTTAATATGAACGCAAGTATCATCTTGTGTGGCGTATCTGCATTGGCTTGATTATGCAACAAACAGATATGGCACAGCATTAAGTAGTTACAGCTCTACATAGGTGTTATATGATTACATAGAATCTTTGCTAGCTTCATATGGATAAATCGACTTTCGAATCATGCATATGCAACAGGTAACAAGGTCATTAATGGGCCATTGCGACGGTCTATTATCACGTTTACCATAACCAAATTTGGCCTGTATACCATAACCGAATATGGTTCGGTTAAACAGAAAAAGGCATGAGAAAAATGATGCCGGGATGTGGCTCATGCAGTAATTTCAGGTCTCAAATCATCATTTATGGTTAGTTTAATGATATCATGTATACATAATCCTACCATGAAACTGTCTGCCCAAAAAGAACATATAACATAATATGATAATGCTTAGATGTATTAGTACGTGCATGCAGCAATGTCTGACATAGTGTCATAAACCGTGTATATCCTGGACCCTGTTGTCATTATTTGGAGAAAATAACAGAGCATGACTCCATTAATTTCATTAGCCATTCTGATCATCTACTGCAGTGTATACGATAACGTTAATATGACACAAACAGGCTGTCACAAAATCGGAAGTAAACACAGATCTATCACAGACTGTTGCAGATAATCCTTTGTTTTGTGGCACGCTTGTCTGCTTCCATCGAGCAGAATTGTACAAATATCATAATGTAATGTCCAAACACGCGTCGACTGATTAAATACAGTTGGGATGCTGGTTCGCTACAAGATTATTCCACTCAGGTTATAACACATAAATCTTGAGTCATCAGTCGAAAACTCATTTACTAATAACAGAAACATTCGTCACAAATATAAAGATGCGCTTTGCGTTGGTGCTGTACAAGTACAATCAAGTATATACGATTCGCAAATTATCTGGGCGAATGTTGCTAGAAATCAATCTAATAAAGTTTTTAATTACAAATCATCACGTTTATGGCGTCTCAGAGTATAAAGTAATAATATGAATTATTGCTCTTACGAGCACAAAACGCATTTTTCTGCCCATGCATTCCAATTATATCTAAAATGGACTTGGTTATTTCAAATTCACCAGCTACACAAACTTGTCTTTGCGGCACGACGCAGCCAGTATGAAGAAGAGGGCAAATCTTAAGTCATACCTGCAATGGTCTCCTTTCATTTTCTTTCCAATTAGTTAAACAAAAGAACCAATGTGTTTGAATGGAATTTTCACATAATCACCTGTCCCCATAAACGGAGTGTAGAGCTGCTGAAGTCCGTGGCAAACGATTATACCGAGGGATTTACTGTTATCCGTCACGCCAAGCTGTTGGTGGTAATCGTTTGAGGTGCTTGAACCACACTTTCTTGACAGCTTTAGGCTACTTCTGTAGGGTGATATAAAATGATAAAGAGGATTTATTTTGGATATAAAACGGCTAATCATATTGGTGTAATAATATATATATATATATATATATATATATATATATATATATATATATATATATATATATATATATATATATATATATTATATATATATATATATCTATATATATCTATATATATATATATATATATATATATATATATCTATATATATATATATATATATATATATATATATATATGTGTGTGTGTGTGTGTGTGTGTGCTATTGCATCGTTCGCCGCATATATATTCGCATTGTTAACAATCAATGCAACGGATTGTCAAGAGCCAGATGATAGAGGCGACACTACAGGCATTGTTAGATTCGAAATTAAATACAGACTTCCATCCCAAAGCACCGCAAGAACTTTACTTGTGCTCTTTATTTTCTGTATTTTTGTTGAGATGAAAAGTCATGCACCAGGTGTCACCAAGTGTTATATTTAGAACGAGATATTGTACTTAACAAAGCCAGCACATGTTTTGTTTCATGCATCTAAACAGTGAATTACTTCAATCTGGGCTTCGATATAGGTTTTGTAAACTGTAACATAAAAGAGAGAAATCTAGAGTATCCATTATTTTGCTGTAACACTACCATTAGCAAAGAGACGGTCAATTTTAGCATTAACTATACCATCAAATCACTCTTGCCAATGCAAATGGCACTTTGTAACGTTTTAGATGACCTCAGTTGGGCTTACTTTCGCATTTGGGGAAGGATTGTATAGCAAGTGTTCATCATCATGCAGGAAATGAATACTCAATGCGTGCTATAGGTATGTAACTTGATGTACGCCGTATCTTTTACACCATAATGATGGAATGTTAATGCATTATTACGCAAAACAATGAGTATACACGATCGGAGTCCGTTTAGCTTACTCAGAAATATTTATGTGCCATACATCTTGCAGACATTAATTGCCCTCCTGGGTCTTCTGTTATCGGACCTATCTGCTGTGGCTATGCGACGTTGTATAATCTTCGCGCAGTTTGCGAGAGAAAATGACGTGGAAAAACATCTTGATTGGATTAATTGCGCCAATGTCGACCACATATCATTCATGTGGATAGACACACCACTTCAATTGTCCTGAAAGGACACAAATGTTTAATCTTTATATTCACATACTGGTTGTTGTTACAATAATGTTTGTGCTAAATCAGATCCGGTGGTTTACGCTTTAGTTAATGCGATTGAGACAGCATGACATCAAGTATCCATTTCCTTGCAGAACCGAAATCCGTCGTTAACAGCAGATGATGGAAACGTAATCCTGTTTAAAAAGTTGTAAAGGCGGCATCAATTGATGTGTACCAATTGATTAATAAGTGTTTGGTGTTACCACCAAATTGGACCAAATAAAGGTCGTTTATGATTAACACACAACGCAGTAGCCTTGCATGTGGCCAATAGCTTACTTTACAGCGATGATCCCGACGGAGCAGCATTATATACCGAAATCGAGGTTTTCCTGGCAGTGACCTTGACTCATAACATCAGTCGCAATCGCACATGAAACCATGAATATATCCCTCACAGTTGTGGAAATCGGCACACATTTGTCATTAGTTATCAATCAATCTTTCATCGAAGGTAAAAACATGATTAGACTACATGTTAAAACTAGCATAAAGTGCACCCCTTGTAAATTGCTTTATCAAGGATGCGACAGGACGAATCGAATCTAATCGAGCATTGCAATCTCCTCTGAGCATCTTGCCTGATACTGTAACAGTGTGTTAATTTTTCCGTCTGAATCGAGAGGTGTATTTGTGGGGACATTAGCAGCAAATATGGAACTCATAATGCTGCAAATGCTATTGGACCTTCATTAAAAGCGATATGTTTGCATATTAATGTGCCCATATAAAATAAATATAATGACGGTAATGTTTATCACATATTCTGCTCGTGTGCAAATGTGATATTTTCTGAAATAGCATTGTGACCCTAAATTTCAACTGGATACTTGTGGTATAGCTCCAGAGACTTATCACTTATTGTCCACTTCGATCATCCACGCCCATAGGTCGAGTATTATTTCGATTTGCTATGTATACCGTTCTGTGCCAAAGCCTTGTGTGCCACGCAAATAACTAAATGGTTAACAGTTATTGTGGCTGATCGGTCGAGGCATACTGAAAGTCCGGCCACAAACAATGGAATGTTTGTTTTAAATTAACTAACATCTATACGATATATTGTGCCAAATAATGGCATATATCGATAAATCCGTTTATCTGAGGTCACATTACAGTATCCAGGTTACCGTTACTTGCAGTTTAACACTTGATATTGTGTTACTGTTCAGCTTGTGTGGCAGGTTGAATCTAAAATGAAAATATCTGGTTATTCTATAAATCTTTACGATTTGAAGCACATTTTGAGACTCAAGGTATTTCGATTTATTTTATTATAGACAGACCAACGCTGCCTGGACGTATAAATTCTACACCAGCATGTGTGACAGGAAACACATCTATCGCATCAACAACTTTTTCAAGACCTATTCATTTCACAACTTAATACCCATCATATTGACTGACCCGAAGCAGAGAGATTTTCTCTTAACGAATACCATCGACTGTTTACAAACATCAGGCTTAACAATCCCGAACACAGGAAAATAAAAAGAAGTTATCCCATCCCTCTACTTTGGAAATGGTTGCTGATGATATTCAAATCTTAACACGTTGTGGAAATATCGTCGCAGTGACAAATTCGCTAGCGATATAATGTTGATATCAGCGGCAAAGAAGCGACGTAATGCGATTTACCTATTGTTAAGAAAGTAAACGATGCTCTTTCAAGACGTGAGTATTACCAGTATAACCCTGGTGGTTCTCTCTATTAAAACATATTGCGAAGTCATAAGCAAATACATTTTGACAGTCGGAATGGTGCTGACATAATATACTCACATAGCTAGCAACAAGCCTGAACCCATGCAAAGCCCTCTCGCTCTTATTAATTTGCTCACGTTTATTGTGACATGACGACTATCAGGATTTAGAGCGTTGTGCCCTGTGACCTTCACGTTGTTGTATGCGATGACTTGTCGCCTTTAAGGCATGCAATTGCGCTGGATCATATTTAGCTTACTGACGGTTACACGGAATAAGTATTAGATAGGGGAGAGTATTGTGGTTGAGTCATCAAGCGACTTGTATTATATATTGACACTCCAAAAACAACATATCTTTATGTTTAAATATTGCAAGATCTGAACCCTCCTTCACCGTCGCTAGTGGCTGAGTGCACCCTGTTTTGTATATTTGACAATTTTGTTCTTCGCACATATTTGCATTTGGGACACATAATGCTAGAGTAAATATCAATAATATATGATGTTATTAAATGCATGTGAATGATGGTAAGTGGCGTGAAGTAAACCTCTTTTCCGGTTATGCTACATATGTAATGATCGCGTTTATCTTTTATATCAGAGACATAAATCATATTCATTAAATATGTTTTCTTGGAAGCATATCGCACTCGAAGCATAAGTTATTGCAGATATCACAATTTACTATATAGCAGCGAGAGAGCGGGGTATTCAACGATATCTATCTGAAATTTACGTTTTGAACAATGTTCCGTACGATTTGTTCACAGTTATGAATGGGACTAATAATGCGGTGTGACGTTAACATAAAAAAGAGTAAAATAACAGAAGGCTTGGTGTAAAATCTAATTAACAGGTCGCCTTCTAGCAGCGTCTGCACACTTTGCGGAAGTAAGATTACATTACATTAACGAGCAGCGCATGCAGTCTACAGCATAAATTAAGATTAAATGAGACATCTGCATGCCGCAGTGTATACTTTACATTTGCGGCCTTATACTTCACAAGTGATTTCAATCTCGGATTAGCAATCTTGCCGGGCAAGAAAGTGTCAGAAGATCTATATGTAGTCATTGTGTACCTCCAGATGAATTGTAAGAAGTGTAACGTTGTTTGCCTTCTACGTAGTTTAACATAATAGATTAGACAAAACACTTCTCATAAAGATGCCCTCCCAATGCCAAGGGATGTGATGGCGCAAACTCAACACAGAGAATAATACACCGAAAGGGGATACGACCAAACGATATGTTTATTATTAATAGTTTTCTCCTGAAGTTAGAAAATAACTGTTTGACAAAATTTAAGTACAAATTCCAAGGAACATGAAATTTGACCAATCAAGACGTATATCGTGCAGATAATACAGTAATGGCTTGACGGAGTCGGAGGCGATGAATATCAACATAGGATAACTGAGGATCTGATATGCTCATTAAACCCCGGTAACGGAGCTGGTAAAGCCGCTTTGGTCAGTGAGACATATCTCACATACCCGAGTGACTTTAACTATCAAATACCTGATTGCTGACCTTTCATAGAACCTATGGCATTGTCGTTCATGAAGTATTAATTTGAAAGAATAGTGACGCATTCGGCTGTCCGCTCATTTACAACGGCAATAAACATACGTCAGACATTGAAATGTCACATTATGATGAAGCCATCTAATGAATTCCATATAAATAGAAAGCTTATGCTATGCGTTCGCATCGTATTTATTACCAACTTACAGAGTTATGCTTATCGCCAATTCGCTTCCACTTCTGGCTTGACTCCTCTCTGCACAGTATTGTTATTTACCTTATGCAATATAGTTCGATACAGATCGTGACGTCAAAATATCTTTCAAAATGTAAATCATTCAATTTTTCGTTGGAGAGTCAGTATATGTATTACAGGATGATTGCTGCAAATTATTTGCGGGATGACACGAAGTATGTTAACGTGTTTTGCGCGTCAAAACCCGCGTCACGAATATCTCATGTCACAATTTTTATAATTGCAATGGTCATCCTAAACAAAATTATCTTCTCGACACTTGTTGTATTTCAACTGACACAATACTGTGAATGACGAGCTGCAAAACGTTTACCCAAATATACACATGGTTTTCTGGTATCCAAAGAGGCAGGATGATACATTGAGCGTGTGCACATGGTTATGTGACAAACTAGGGGACGCAATACCAAAGGAGGTCATACCGCTCCATGTTTTTTGACGTTCCCGACTACAGCTGTTACGTTGGTTGATACACGCCATGGCCTTAAAGCATAGCATTTTGCGATTTTTCTTGATAGTTATTAACTTATAAAGTAAGAACTCTTACGATGGCCACACCATGTTTTTGGAAAAACTGTTCAATTAACCTCTGCTATTCTTTTAGCCCTGATACGCAATCTATGAATGTTTTAGAAATCTGTAACTTTTCTACAAGAAATGCTTTTCAAGAATGTATTCATATAGGGTAACCTCGTCTGAAACCTCGTCTGCAGAGCGTTAAAAACCATTTGTGCAAATTTGAAAATAGTCCCTATCACATAAACGAGTTAGTAACAAATTATCATTGAAATTGCACACCTGTCGTTTCGTGACTATAAAAACGCCGTTAATCCCATTTACTACTGCATGTTTCTTCGAGGCGTTACTTTAATAGCATTACGATATTGCTGACAACAGAACGAAATGCGTCTATTTGTTCACATTGTCGAATGTCATCATTGTTAACAAGTACGATAAATTAAAATGTCTCTATTGTTTAACGCATTAAACAACTAACCCGTATATAAGGCATCGAATAATAAAATCTGTGTTGTAAACGAGGTTCAGCTCTATTGTCAGCTGAGAAACACACCTTATACATACCCTCTACGATGTAACTTGACAAAAAAACATCATGTGTCACAAGAACTATATGAAAGAGCTGATGGTGGCACGGTCGTTAATACACAAACCGTGTTTTGGACACTATCAATGTGCAGACTACTAGCCAGTAGAACATTTGACAATAGAGGCAAACGCACTGTATGGTCTCGCTGTACAACTGTAGATACATTGCACTTCGACCAGTACTGTGCTCTGTTATTGCTTCTATTTTTTCATGTTCATAATATGGTTGACAAATTCAAGAAAACATTCTTCTTTTCCTACTTCTGACATTGTAATTATGGCTCTATGAAACTAAAGTCTTATTCATATCATATTTGGCTACAAACCCTTCCGATTGTATTTTTCTGAAAAAGTTTATTTCGATCAAGCTTCTGACGGACAAAATACTTACGTGGAGATGCTTGAAAAACAAATATGACAATAATAATGTTCGTAAAAAAAGTGACATTCAGTTGTTGTATTGACGTGGATGTCATTATATATATATATATATATATATATATATATATATATATATATATATATATATATATATATATATATATATATATATATATTTAATAATATATATATATAAGCATATATATATATACATTTATTTATATGTATTTATATATATATTGATATACATATCTACATACATATGTCTATATATATTTATAGACTAATGTATATATATTTATATACATGTGTATCTATATATGTATACATATATATATATATAAATATATATATATACATGAATATATATATATATATATATATTTATATATATATATAAGGATTGTACATATATATATATAACTATATGTATAATATATATACATATATATTTATATATATATATATACATCTATATATAGACACATATATATATATATATATATGTATATATGTATATATATATATATATATATTTATATATATGTATATATATAAATACCTTTATATATATATATATAAACATATATATGTATATATATATGTATATATATATATAAATATATATATATATATATTATATATATATATATATATATAACTATATATATATATATTTATATATTTCAGATAGAAAGTATAACATTTACAGAGGAAACTGTAACAATTGTGCTAAGACATTTAGTGTCATGCCAGTACAAATTCAGGCTTTTTTTATAAAACCTCATGAATCACGTGCAGCTTGTTCGATGATGTCGTTTGTATTTGCCAAATATTATCCTGAGCTTAACAATGTTCCTTTTAATAGCCATTAATTAACCTCTGATAGCGATAATACAGAGCAACTACCTGCGATCATTTTCATTTTACTGTTATCCGTGTTAATTAAGCTTGATTATTCTTATACGTGTATCCTGTCATTTCTTCTCGCTGCTTTAACATTTAAAAAGAGAGATTAATCCAGTGATGTTAAAAGTGCGAACTCGGTTGACGCATCTGTGTGGTTAATATAACGCGGCAGTCTGATCAAGAGGTGTTCGTGAAATAGTGCTTGTCTACCTCCAAACAGAACAAAAATGCTGGTACGTCATTGCTCGAATATGTGTTTTGTGCTCTGGCTGAACTGGAAGGTCATAAATATTGATAATCAAATAAATGGATATTTTTCTTCCAAAGCCAAAAAGGATAACGAAACACACCAACTCAGCAAATATATATCTGCCTTGCAGTTGACGATGTGTGGCTCTGCCGCTTGCTGCCTTTAAGGCGAATGGGGCTTTCATAAAACATCAAAAGCTAGGTGAACGGTAAAATTCAGATACATCATCCAACAAGCGGCACTACACACTCTCATTAAAACAAATGGCTCCTTATAAGGACACGGTTAGATGACTATAATATCACAGACTGCCGCCTCTTCTGGAGTAATAACTATTCCTGTGGGAAGCAACTACTTTAAATCCATACCAATCAATGTCTGAGATATCGCCCATTATTTATCAACATTGAAGACGGTGGGGAACAAAAACATTCTTGTTTATAACGAATATGAGGCTATCGGATATTTGTGAGCGAAAGGCTGGCGGCAAAACACATCAATCATATTTTGTGTCATCCTCAAAATAAGTATGTCGCAATATACTGGAATACATGCAAAGGTTCGGATTAAGCCATATTTGACAAATAAACGTAATTTTAGATATGATATTCAGTTTAAGGCAGAGTAATTTATTGACGCTGCCTATATTTTCTCAAGTGGTGCGTATAGTATGATCCAATGCTATGAGGTAAAACTCTGTTTTCAACTGCATACGGGAAATTACAGTGATGTGATATATATATATATATATATATATATATATATATATATATATATATATATATATATATATATATATATATAGAGATATATATAGATCTCTCTAGAATATAAGATATATATATATATATATATGTATGTCTATATAGATAGAGATCTATCTATAGAGATATATGTATATAATTCCTATATAGATATATATTTCTCTATATATATTCTTAATATATATATATAAAATATCTCTATATATATATATATCTATATATATATATATAAATATGTATATATATATATATTTATGTAAACAAATAATTATATATATATATATCTATATGTAAACAAATAATTATATATATATGCATGTATATGTACATATGAATATATTTCGTATATGGATTAGTTTCTACATATACACTTATGCATATATATATATATATATATATATATATATATATATATATATATATATATATATATATATATATATATATATATATATATCACATATATAAATGTTGTACATTCATACATACATGTACACTTACATATATATGTATATAAATATATGTACATTTATATATATGTATATTACATACACATACATTTATATACTTTAATTATATATACTTACATATATGTATATATGTGTATATATATATATATATATTTATATTAACCTATATAAATTATATATATATATTCATGCATATATACATGTAAATAATATATAGACACAGAAACATATGTTTAAATATATATTAAAGAGTGAACATACATAAGGCATTTCCACAAAGCAACCCGCTTTTTAAGATAACCCAAGCAAATTCACGGTATCAATGACATGAGTCCGTTAGGTCATGTTCATATTATGCCATACTTCGAAATAGATATGATATAAGCACCAATTGAGGCGCCGATATGAAATTTCGCTTATATATATCTATGGCCTTATAAATTACGGCTTGTATATAAAAACAATTACTCAACGTTCCGATTTTGATGACCATTGATACGTTTTTGTGCAAAGCAAACCAAGTTACTGGTAAATTCGACACATTTTATACCCCGCAGGGCCAGCATTTCTGCTTTATATACATATAATGCCTTAGCCACCCTTCCCCACTTCCATCTGCTGAGTATAAAAACAACTGCGGAATATCTTAGCGTGGGGCAAATTAATAGGTCGGGTTAGGTTGATCAGTGCTAGTACGTATCATGTATCAACCACTTGAAAGGATACATACAATTAGCCTATTACATTTGTACGGCATTTTGTGTTACCGTTATCAATGTGGTCTCTTATAAGTAGCAAATACTATTTACGTCGGCAAAGCAGATAATAGACAGACCTAGGGCTTAACACTATCCTGCCGGTAACACAAGCCCAGTCGGGCTAGTGGGTTGTGAAACTAACTAGCCAGAACAAAATATTCAGTATCTCAATATTTTCTTCAATTGTAACATGTTTTCATCTAACATCACTTCCTATGACCAGTTGGTAACATTTTAAAACTTTCTTGTTTAAAATCTGTTTACTTTAGCTATTATTTGTTTTTTGCAAAATCAGTTAAGTTTGTACGCATACGAAACACAAAAGCAACACAAATAAATTGTACTTGAGATTATTAGCCACGATCCAGAAATCAGTCCCTATAATGCGACTTTTTTGTAGTTTATTATGATATCGTAGGTATTACAAACCGAATATAAGAAACCCCGCGTAGTACCATGAACAGGAAGCTCTTTGATTGGCTTTAACGAAACTTCCCATTCCCGTCTCAGGCGCGCTGAATGGCTGAATGGTGTACACTTTGAACTGTGCAAGCATCAGTTTGAACTTATATCCGTTTCTCCCGTGTTCTCCCGATCGGGCTACTACCCTTCCAATATTCTGCAATATCTAATAGTCCGAATGACTATCTTACTAGCTCTGGGCTATAGGATGGCGGTTAGTGTTAGCTCTGGCTTGTTTGCAGGTGTGACTTCAATATATAATATTGTGTCTGTATATCATACTAAAACAACCAATGTGTAAAATTGAAGCAAAAATATTGCCTGACTTACACGATTTGATATGGTTATAACACCCACCGTACCTTCTGTGTCAGTCGTAGCAGCGGTCGATGCATAATGAATTGGCCACTTTGCACAATGCCTGGTGTTTATAAGCTCCTATCCTAAAGGTCCCCATCATTTACAATCGTAATATATGAACAGATGTTCCAAGGCTCACACTTCATGACATTTGATTGATCATATATACTCAATGCTAAATGCTATGTGACAACTAAGGATAATGCGTTCTTTTATGAGTGCAACGTTGGTCGAACTGTTGCTATTAAATACAGTCACATTTCAACTGCTAAAAATATTTTAACGAACGCACCATTTTTGCAAGATTAGAGCCATGAAGTTGTTTTGCAAACGCATATTTGTTTATTATTTTTATGATATATAGACACATGTAGCAAAATGGTCGTCGATGTTTGAAAACAATCGCCCTCTTACCTATTCCTATCTGAGCGTAATTGGTATTTAGTGGGCCAACGCCCGCAATATAGTTTTGCCATATATTTATGTCACTGACCCTATGCCACGAGAATGATGTACCTGTATAATATATCACTGGACGAAAGACGCTTTTGCGAACGGTCCACGACACTACATATCTTGCCTACAATACATGTGCGATAGTGGCGAATTACCTATCGTCATAAAAGGGTACACAGCGCTGCTGTAGAATGGCTAATCATGAATATTCATAAATTAACAGCACCTGGAGCCAGCTAATTGAAACTAACAAGACAAATGAAGAGCACGGACATCACATACGATCTGCAGCGCCGCTGCTGAACAAAAACACATTGTCAATTGATTCCGAGCTTCATTAGCTCCTGCGAATTTGTTATGGTAGAGGACTGAACACAACGTTGAAGCTAAAGCACCCATATATAGGTGCGATAATAGTATCCATACTGTCATGTTTTTCCATTTGTATTTATTTATCAATAACATATATACGTATGCACACTTATGCAACTCGTTACTTAAACAATACTTGTCTTCGTGACGTCGCTTTGTAATTATTCATATCATCCTCTAATTTATATCATCATCTAGCATAGTAATGCCGTTCATCATGAATGATTGACATTGAGATTCATTAGCGTTAGGTTTTCATATGACGGGGTTGCGCAAAAAATAATTGAATACAAATATTTTTTTGTATTTCAATATACTTTGACTTAAAATTTTGGTTAAAGATGTTCTGTTGTCCATGCTGACAAAAATATAACATTCTGATAGACAATGTCGTGAATAACTAAAAGAACACATGTTGATACAATATATTAACCACATGTTATAGCGGTGTTAGATTGGTCTGGATAAATAAATTATTGTCCAACACATGGTGTTCAGCGATTTCGAGCAACCCATTAAAACTGCTGGCCTCACGAGCCTTACAAAATATGCGTCAACTCATCTCTATGGAGCCACTTAATCCGGTAAAGCTACCGATCAGGCTGTCAGCTGAAGCAGTAAACGGTATTCATTCGGCTGAAGTCCCCGTGACAACTTGCTTTGTCGTGCATATTATTTAATTTTGATTGTGCCAGTGCGCACAAATACACTTCATATCTCCTTAGAAACATCGACGTCGTGTCAGTGGGGAAAATCACGCAGTCATTTCACTAGTCAGCTTCAAATGGTAGCATTCATATAATGTAACTGGCGCTCATTATTATTATTAGAATCAATTAAATGTACCAACAATTATATCTTATCATAGGAAGTTTCTTTTTATAACCCTGTTCTTGGTAAATATTTGTCTATTAATTGAATGGTTGTCAGCAAAACCACTTTCGCAGTTTAGCGTGATAAAACACAGTCTTATAAAGCTTTGTGTGAGCATATGCATTAATAAACACCAAAACTGATTATTGGGCCATTACGGTCGCCCGAGATAATAACTATGATGGAAAATATTGCATGATTAATCATGCAACATTATCATGCTTTGTTAACCTGTTTTGTTGTGTCATTCTTGCGTATAAATAATGCTTGGTACCATAGGGGGACTATTCTTTTAACCAAACGCTTGACTTATGCCTGATCGAGAGAGCACAGTATCTATAAACGTACCATTGACCTGTCTCAGCGAATGTCAAGGTAATGCAATAAAATAACGTACAGGCATTTTGTGAAGACGATTGAGACAGTGTTGGTTATTGAAGACGCAGTATTTTTCTGAATTTCCTATTACTGGGAAACTCATTTATTACCGACATTCCACAATTCTACTGTATTAGGCTAAATGACCCATAACAACTAAATTTACGATTTCACGCTTCAGCACTTCAAACTATATTAGTGACAGTAAAACGTAATGGCAGCCTTTTGACAATAGCATTTTTAGCACTATCAGAAAGAACAGGCTTCTATTCAAATAACCTCTTGCATTTCAGGATATGTCCTTCCATGTTGCAGTTGGCATATTGAAAAAAAACAGCAAGGGAATAAAGTGAGTCCATTGGGTAATCGTTGTTAAGGTTGTACCAAATATGACCTCAAAGATGGATTACTGCAATAGCGGTGTGAAATATCGAATGATACAATCATTGCTTCCATGTGTAGGGAATGTTTCATTTTCAAATGGTTTGCTTTGTCATGAAAACTATTTTGAAACATTGCTCGACTGTGAAATAGATATAAACTGCATTTTATTGGCACTGCTTTTACACAAAAGATTAGAGAGCGTAGCGCTCATTTGGTAAATTCAACCAATATATTTCGAACCTTTTACCAAGCTGCGCAGCGTACATAGACATGCTTTGTAGTTTAAAACGTTTTGCAATTTAATGTATAAACTTGGTTGTGACAAGACGCGTTGGTTCTCCTGCTCATTGTTTGCTCTGTAATTAACCTCTGACACCACATGTTTTTGAGCTATGCGAGCAGGCGCATTAAGCATCTGGAATACGTGACCTTCCACTCGGACATGATCTGCATTTTCACATGGCTCACAACATTGCATTATCATATTAATTGCATTGCAATACGAACGGAATTATATAAATATTGGGTCCCCATCGCATCATTAAACCGACATAACGCTTAATAACTCGCAGGTAGAAATTTTTGTACTGACACAATAGCCGAATCAGCATGATTAAGTCCTCAGTGAACTGATGTAAAATTTCCCACCCCTGTCTCCACGATTAACATTCACGATAGATTATGTATAGCTAACCTGTTATAGATACCGTTGAGTTTGATTGCCCGACAGCGTGGCATCGGATCTTCTTATATGTGGCCAAAAATATTCATTTTGATGTTGATGTAATAAATCATAATTGATATAAGTAAATTAATTGAACATTCGGATGTTTAAAAATTCTTCTGCGTAGAGACGGGCGGTATTATATTATTACATGTGTGGGATATTACATCCATATTAAATTTATTTATACTGTATTTGTAATGTCACACAGTCCTTAGGGACTGTTTGTCGATAGATAGAATATCGATACGAAAAATCACCCATGATGGTGTCTGCCGAAATCTTTAACAAACGAAAAGAATCAAAGATAAGACATCAGTGTGATCAGGCCACGGCAGATACCTAACCTATTGTGCTTTTATAACATCTCCTATAGAATGCGTAACGGCACATAAGCATTGATGAGAGCTTCATGCAAGTCTCTCTACAATTGTACCTTAGCAGCAACAAAGGTGGGAAAAGCAGTTTTTTATCGTCAGACATCATTTAAAGAATACCGCATTGCATCGACCAATCAATCACCAAAGGCATACATTACGAAATACGAAAGACATATATGGCTACATTTAGGCAGTATATCACTGAATATATCTTAAAAGTGCACTTTTGCAAAGCGTTTTTACGGAGCAACTTTGTAGATGTCAAAATATTTTCCATCTGGATTCGATTCAATTCCTCTGAAGTTTTGTGAGGTAAATAGCATCAACACGTGATGCCAACCGATTTACTCTTAACGAGCGCGATCTTGTGTTGATATTGTATGGTGCTTTCATACTTAGTAGTATGATTCATGCGAAGCGGCGTCAAGACGTAAAGTTTGTATCAACTGGTTTTCTTTTAATCTTATTCAAGTTTTAATCTGAGCCTCCAGTCTTTCCAATTTACGAGCATAAACTGTGGCGTTTGTCTGTTCTACCTCAGAGGTTCGGAGTCACGGACAGGGTGAAGGACAACAATAGCCTCCGGGTTACCGACAATGTCAGGAGCTTTTATCTCGCCGACACAGGGGTTTTTAACCACATTCAAGATTTGATTATGAGCCTCCAATCTCTTTTGTTCGAGAAAATTATCCTTTCGTGGAATTGTTGAACCTTGCAGTCAATTTTGTAAAACTTTAATAGAACTTGTAGCTGACCAACATTGTCGGAAGTGATTTCATCTATCCGAAATTGTCCGTCGTAACGTAAAACATACTGACTCGAAAACTACCTAAGTCACCGTCAGAAATAGTATAGGATTCCTCGAGCTACACCGTGTCCAATGAGCTTCTGTGAGAGCGTGACGCAGTTAGGGGACAATGTCAAGGTACTTTTAAAGCACCTAGACAAATTCGACTGTAACTTATATAGTGAGCTTCTAGATTAAGAAAATGCTTTCATTACATACCGTTCCAGACATACTCTATATGCGACGAGGAATGTCTAATTCCATGCCTTATAATACCTTTTGCCAATATCGATTTTACTTATGAAAGTGACATGTCGCATGCCAGATCAACACTTAATCACTCAATGGTTTAAGAGGTTAATGAGGTAACAAAACTATGCAGCATTTGCAGTGTTCAAATGCATTGTCTTAATTGGTCGTGGAGGGAATTGTTCACGATGCCATGTTTATTTTGTACATTAATTCACCTTTTAGATTGTGTGTTTGTGCGCTCTGCTAACAATAAGCCGTTCTTGAATTATGCACAATTCACCTGCATATTTCGTATAGGAATAAATAGACGCAGTTTGATAAGCCGCTGATAGGAACGCCTTGGCCACTATCGCTCTCTCCTTCCTATCAAAATGAGATTGCCCTAAGCGGCTTCAAATCAACCATTATCTGAGAGATCCAATTCCAATAAGCCGTTCTTGAATTATGCTCAATTTACCTGCATATTTCGTATAGGAGTAAATAGACGCAATGTTAAGCAACGGGTTGGTTAAAAGATCCTGAACACGACCCGTATCAGCTATTGCAGGCTTTCCAATGAGATTTGTTCAAGCGGCTTTAAATTAACCATCACCCGCTCAAGTTTCGGCCATTTCATATATATACCATCTCCCGCAAAGCCTGAATAATGTAAATGTACGCATGCTGGAATCCGTTGCTGTATCTGTTGTAGTATTTGTCATCAAGTTTGTGTTAACACCTGTTGACCACGGTAACACCATTTGGTGCGTAATCAATCACTGTCAATTTTGGATCACAGGTTACTCGACAGGGAACTCCAGAGCAATCTGATGCTTTCAATCTATATGCCAGGGGAAGTTGCTCAAGGCAAATGCATATAATTTTTTATCCTTCGGATGTTTTTGTAACTTAGATATTGGTTGTGGTTTGTGTTGCGCTTCAGATGCGTCTAGTGAATTTAGATTCATATTTACATACAAAACTGTATTTGTCGCGGTCGGTTTGAGACGCTGTCGCCATAGGCACCAACTAACATTGAGCACATTTATTTATTGATGATGTGTCATGAATAGAACAATGTCGATTTCAATACCGTCGATGCTCACGTTGACAAAATCCATAACAGTTTTGCTGGTGCAGGTAATATTACTATGTCGTTCAACATAATTCACAGTTACTGCTCATTGCACTGAAGTAAGCGATATTGCATCGTTCATAAACATACCGCTCGAGCTCATGCTTATCAACTACTTGTTTTGGGGTTATTATAGTGTTACATTAGTGTTTAACAAAGCATGCTCCTTCTGCTTGGAGTTAATTTACCGGTCAAATTCATTCTTAATTTCGTTTCGCGAATAATTGTCGTGGGGCATTAACTGACTAGTCTATTTTCTCCGGCAGAATCATTAATCGTTATGTCAGATTCACGTCTGTGCGGAAGATCGACATTCGTCATAGTTTATGAAGCGAATAAAGGCACAGACGTATTGAATCACATCCACGTCTCAGTACATTGTCAATGCTATTTTCCTTGTTCCAACTTTAAACCACAATTGCATGTGAGGCTGGTAAATCGTAAACCATGCGCATATTTAACATAACCATTTATCTTCGTTTATCTTGCTGAGCCGCATAAATTAAACTAATACAAATGTGAGAAGCCGCTGATAGGAACGCCTTGGCCACCATCGCTCTCTCCTTCCAATCAAAGTGAGATTGCCCTAAGCGGCTTCAAATTAACCATGGCCATCTCAAGTAGCGGCCATATCAAATGGATACCAACCTGGTAAAGTCTCCACGTGCTGCTCGTGTATTTCTTCCGCCATAACCGGTTGGTGGGCGAAAGTTAACTAGCTTCGAACCCTGATGTATGTAACTATACCCAAAGCTGCAATACGCTGTTATATTCGCTGCTGTGTGTGCCATCAATTATTTGTTAAACACCTGTCTACAATGGTAAAACCATTTGGTACGCAATCAATCACTGTCATTTGTGGATCGCTTCTCGCTGGACAAGCAATTCCAGTGCAATCTGATGTCACAAATCCTTGTCAGGGGAAGTTGCACAAGGCAAATGCATATTGTTTGTTGTCCTCTGGACATTTTTGCCCCCAAGACATTTGTTGTGTTTCAAATTGGGCTTAATATGTGTCAAGAAAAATAAGATACCCAGATGTTTTACCTCATAGTTAGTCCCAAAAGTGTCGCAAATATGATCATTTCTTTTCCATCAGCCTAAAGCGGTCTCTTCAATCGGTTAACATAACAACTCCGACGTAGTTCCGACGCCTGATAATAGTTTTATTTCGATGAAATACATGCAAATACTCAATGACGGCAGTGTCACTATAAAGAAAGTAGGTATCAATAAGCTGTGGCAGGTTTGGGCGAGACGTTGATTAACACCGATTGGTATTTATTCATTGAATGTCTCCCTGGCCCTATTCATTGTTTGGTTGCCACTTACTGTCTTCACCCAAGTCTATTGTCATAGTCATTATTTTTGTAAACTTAGCTGACTTGCAACGTTCCATTTAATTGTTTAATATATTATTTCTGACGTAAAATATCCTATGACAACTACATGTTTGACAAATTGCATATCCCTTACGCCAATGATCGGACCAGCACTAATATGCCCGATAACATTTAATTTATAAGAACGTGCGTATGCGATGTGTTTGATTAACACAATGCGGGTCTGTTCGACAGGTACTTTGCAATCTAAAATGCACGTGTTCTATGCACAAATATTTCACCGATTGTTTTAAATTTTTACCAGAATTCAACTACATAATATATGCCACGGATATAGTAGAGATCTTTCAATTATATTATCCATTAATTATTTATGTATGAATGGGAGTTGGAGTGACGAAAAAAGCTTTTACATTCAGTTAAAATTTGCGGTCGGACATTTGCGACCTTTCTTTGCCAGCAGTTGAATGAAAGCATAAATTGGTTGATATTGTACGCTGTTGACATTAAGAGTGTTTGGTGAGATTGATACTTTGCATACATTCTTATGCTTACTCATGGCAAGCGTATATTGAGGTAATTGGCCGGTCCTAAATATGCGACTGAAAATTCCCATATGTGTTTCTTGTGGATGCTAAGTGCACGGTACTGTTGGTTCGTGCTAGATGGGAAGTAGATTGTAGAAAAAATGCCAGAGTAATTTATAATCATTTGAGATTTAAAATTGAAGTTTCAAGAAACCCGCGTAACATTCACCTGAATAATGTCCAAATTGCAAAGAACGAGTTGTGAAATGCAGAACATGATGTTTTTATTAGCTTAATTAAACCACTGCATTGGGAACAATTTAGTCGCTTAACTCAAAATGTTGATACCAACATATAAAATTTTATTGACTGCCTTACCGTATGTTATGCATAGGTATTTCGACAAAGTAATAATTGGCATGTTGTTCACTGGTTTTCACCATATTAGTCAGAAATAATATCATGAAGCTCACCTATGTAATATTTGTCTCATATGACACATTCGTGAATGTGTTATGTGTATGTAATAGGTAATAAGACACCCACTCGTTGACGTCAATATTGTAAACGGTGTATCTCATTGAACTTGCAACACTCGATGCATTTCCAACACAGGAATGGCATTTATTCGGTATCGAGTTTAAGAAGTAGCCACTTTGCTGCCAGGACATTTCCAAAAAGTCTTCCCAAAAGAAATACGTTATTTTCAAGCTCGAGTACAAAGCAACCATCAATTTATTTTCATAATGCATCATTGCTGATATGGCACAACTGATCCCTGTAGAGTATTACATAATTCAGCCTCCTGATCTTATATCCTAGAGATTATTTAAAGTATGAATATAGGCTCAACCGAGCTTTTGTGGTCACGATCGGCTCGAAAATTTAGACATTATTGGCATGTGTAGCAACAACATATTTTTGATAATGCATTATGAATACTGACCAGAGCATATGAAAATGAAGCTGGAATACAGCTGATTCATTAATTCCAGGTGGCAAATCACCATTTATGACTAGTTTAATGGAATCAAGTATATATAATCCTACCATGAAACTGTCTGCCCAAAAGAACATCAATTGATATGTACCAATTTATAAATAAGTGTTTGGTATAAGCACCAAGTTGGATCCTCAATTAAATGTCATAAATGATGAACATACAACACAGAAGCATTGCATGTGGCCAATTGCTTACTTTTACACCACTGATCCTGACGGGGGAGCATTTTATATCTAAATCGAGGTTTTCCTGCCAGTGACCTTGACTCAAAACATCATTCGGAATTGCACCATGAATATATCGATCACAATAATGGAAATTGGCACACATTTGGGATTAGTTATCCATCAATCATTCATTGTAGGTGAAAACATGATTTGACTATATGTAAAAATAGTATACTGTGCACCCATTGGCACACGTTGCACTCGAAATGTAAATTGGTTTGTCGAGAATGTGACAGGACGAGCTCTTATCGGACTCTCTAGAGCATTCTGCATGACAGCGTATCATTGTCTTCATTTTCCCGCCAGAAGCGAGAGGTGTATTGTCGGGGACCATTGAAGGAAATATGGAACTCAAAATGCTGCAAATGCCATAGGACCTTCATTAAAAGCAATATGTTTGCATTTTAATGTGCCCATATAGAATAAATTTACTGTTGGCAATGCTAATCACATATTCTGCTCATGTGCAAATGTGGTGTATTCTCAAAAAGCATTGCGATTCTAACTTAATCAAAGACCACCTGAATACGACAAAACTCCATTAGACATGTGATGTTATACTATATTGTCTTCAATCACAGTTTGTTATACCGGTATAATATATTTCGGTGAACACTTTCTTTGTGGTTATATTGCATCCCTACTTTGTTAAGAAACACCACTCTTCACAAGAAACAATTCATCGATGAATGAACGCAATGCGTTTTCATAATGTGGTACATTTTGATGCTTTCAATATCCCCGATAGTGCTTTATAACGTTGAGTGAAAATAAGCGACCAACATTGGTATATGTTTAACTTCTAGTGATTGCTGTTACTTATCTGGCATTACTGTTACATATCAACTCGACATTTTACCATTGAACAATGAATTAGGCACTCTATCTATCAAAGACACAATATAATTCTATTTGTTGAATACATCTCAAGATGTAACGTAATAAATACACAAAAGTGACGGATTAATTTGATACGATAGGATTTAAATTTTTAGGTTGCAGAAAGTACATCTTTCACAGGATGCTTTTTAAATGGGCCCATCGAGTCACAAAGGTAATAATACACCATACCTGAACTTCATGGCAGAATCCTTTAATAACGATATAGAAGATGCATGACCCTTTAACCAGCGTATTGAGTGCGCACAAATTATTTTGCAACTGGAATCCAAAGAGAGTATATCCATGACTATGGCCAGTTCTTTTATATCTACGCTATCTGCATTCCATCTATGGTGCGCAAGAAGCACTTCTTCATAAATTACCGCTTTGTTATTCATATGAGGAATTTGTATTTCCCTGCTATGGGTTTTTGCTATCTAAGTAACCTTCCTGATTGCTAGGTGTCTCTCATACATAATTACTCTTAGCACATGGTTTGATAACATACTATCATCACATACGCTCACAGCAGTTACACCTTCATTATATATCTTAATTAATAGAACACAGCCACATTGTGTAGGCAGACACTAAGATATCCACATCCGATGAGCAGTTTATTAATGATGAAAAATTCATCTGAAAATCCAAAGATCCCATAGCAACATTACACAGAAGCAAAGGTGATAAACAACTTGTCCTCGCTATTAATTCCCAAAACATTGCTGCATAAATTTTGGTTACAATCGTCTTACTCTAATGTACAAATGGCTTATAGATTATGAACGTGAACTGGAACTGAAATCCTCAATACTTCAGTCGACACAGAGACAGAGCAGGTTATGCAAACCGCCATGGCGATGCAGTTGGTCGTATCGTCCTCGCATGCAGTCACCGTAATCAATAAAATCTATCGAGTAGATCCCCAACCCATCCGGTACCACGACGTTTACAGGTAGCAACATTACACAGAAGCAAAGGTAAACAACGGATAGGACAATAACTTCTGAACATAACCAGTATTAGCTATAATTACATGTGAGCGATTATTCTATGCTCGCATACAGCTACGAGACAAGCTGAATACACAGAACGCCAAGAGCTATATTCCTCTGACTAAGGTACATTCCTCAATCTCTACTTTATGAGGAATTCACATGAGAGCATATGTAGCCATTTTGTATTTTCATAATGGTATTTGTTTTCCTCTGTTATTATAGCACCTGCAAACGTCGTGGTACCAAGCTTTGTAACTGTTGAAAGCATCATAGGTCAAATATCACGATTACTCTTTACAAACTTGCTAAGACTCAAATTCCATAAACGTTACATAAATCAATTATAACTACATCGAGTTGGATAATACTATTTTTATGCATGTTCTGTCTTGAAATTGCGGTGCAGATAACAGATAAATTGCCATTTAAGACGTTCTATTCCAATAACGGCTGCTTGTTATATATCTTTAATGAGAGTGAATTGTGAGGGGGTTTACATAAATGCATTGCCTAACTTGCGTATTCAACTAGAACACAACAAAAACGCTCATGAAGACTGACGCTCAATTACAATACCTATCTATCACCGCCGCATTTATAAGTGAGCTCTCGATCGCATTGATTGGTAACGTCATACACCACTCAAATTCCATAAACGTTACATAAATCAATTATAACTACATCGAGTTGGATAATACTATTTTTATGCATGTTCTGTCTTGAAATTGCGGTGCAGATAACAGAGAGATTGCCATTTAAGACGTTCTATTCCAATAACGGCTGCTTGTTATATATCTTTAATGAGGGTGAATTGTGAGGGGGTTTACATAAATGCATTGCCTATCTTGCGTATTCAACTAGAACACACAAAAAACCGCTAATGAAAACTGACGCTCAATTACAATACCTATCTATCACCGCCGCATTTATAAGTGAGCTCTCGATCACAATGATTGGTAACGTCATACACCACTACCATCAGCAGCGAGTTATTCGTACCTCATGCAACCTACCCAACAGTCTACAATGGATATATCACAGAGCACTAACTACGCCTACATTCTGTAATCCATCGGTGTTGTCGTAGAACAAAAATAAACGTTAATAAAGACCGACGCTCAATTACAGTATCTATCAGGCATTGCCTTGACCTCCACGGCCGCATGAATTAAAGTGAGCTCTCTATCACAACAATTGGTGAGATCATACACCATTTCCATTAGCCGCGCGTTATTGGTAAGCTATGCAACCTACCCATCTGTCTACAATCCACTTATCACGGAGGACAACTCAGGCTCTTTAACAAGAGGTGCATACTAAAGTGCGTACACTTCCACGATTTGTTCTTTATTGACATTCGCTCTTCTTTAAGAGTTAGTTTCTTGGACATAAGGCATCACCTTTGTCTCTCCATGATAATGCATTAAACAAAAAGCTGAATCTTCTTGCTGAATAAATAGCCGAAATTTGCAAATTGTTTTTCTGCTAGGAAATTTCGAGTTGATTGAGAAATCATCCCAACGGTTTGGAGTAACAAAATCCATTGTTCAGAATCCGTGGGCTAGATTCTCACAAGCAATGATAATTATGCTGCCGTTGTTTTTTTATCAATAATTGGGTTTCGACCCGCCATTGCCCATGCAATGCAAATATCATATTTTGACACTACTCCGCGCAAATTGTATGGCACTTCAGTCGTTTATCGAAAGTCAAGTGAGATTTACTCAGATATATTAATGTCAAGCGAGGTACATTGTTGTATATATAAATGAAGAATTTGTTTTGTTTCCTCCAGTCAAAACATTGACGAAAATACAGATAATCCCTAAAGGTATCATTGCATGTAATCACACTCATTCACTTTCCATGTCATACCCTCAAGGTAGCAAGCATAGACAGTGATTGACGTTTCCATTAAACTCAGTAAGCAAACAACACGTCGGCTAGGCCATGTAATCTGCCATATCAATACTTAGCTATTTACTATTTGTGTACTACGGTAAAGCTAGATACATGAATATGGCGTATTAAATTAATATCGTATAAATGCTTTAGCTAGCATTGGATCCAAGATCAGTTTATATGATCCAACAAAATACACCGAACTGGGGAAATCAATTGACTCTCCGTCTCGTGTAGGCTGTAGAAGTCGTCTAGCATAAGTTCCATCTGCAAACTCTATGCATTCTCAAACGAATAGTTCAATCACATGGTGGGCAAATTTTTATACCTTCTTCTTATTAACCGGCTATTCATTCCAAATAGCGTTGTGGTACTTACCAACGGCAACAATTATTGGTAAGCAACTCAACTCAACTATTTGCAACGACAACCTATGGTATTCTACATTCTCTAACTAAATCTCGCTTTGTCTGCTTGAAATGTTATTCTCTGCTGTCAGGATTATCATTGGTATCAGCTAGCTTTATAGTGTAATAAAAAATAGCATATAGAAGAGGTGTGATTAAAATACCATGCCGCTTTGTGCTAGACTCTACAAGATTGAATTACTCTGTTATCAAAAAGTTTTCGATCACTTAGAGACACCAATAGCGGTGAGTCGATATCATATCAAATGTTTTGTATTGGGGATAGGAAGTGTGATGTAAACCAGGTTCGGCGATCTATGTGATGATCTCAGTCGTAAAAATGATCAAAGACGATCATACTGATTTGCACAAACACCGTATTCAAATAGACAATTTGATAAAATGTATACAAACACAACGATTAAAAACGAATATGGCCTTGCAAGGAAGTGAACTTTGATATACATTGTTGATTACTTAACAGAACATTCATTCAAGAATGAATCACCACTACGAATTGTGAGCAAACTATGCTGATGATAAAGCACTAGCTATGACAGCAGATATTCGTTATTATAAAGATTATCTTGTGGCACATCTTTTTATCATGTTTTTTTCTGAAAACTATGTCACGATATCATAAGATGCAATAGTCTTAGCAATATAACAGTAGATCTTTACAATACAGCATGGAAAAGAGCATTTTACTGGCTCACACTGCCTGTAAATCATGATATGAACGATTGACCGTATGGTTGTTCCACAAATGTGAATCATGCCAATAATGCGATTTGTGGTTAACATTAATGCTGGAGCACGTGTTGTGAAAGTAATTACATTTAATTCTCACTTGCATCAGTTAAACAGTGCGTATACACCTTGCATAATTCAGGACTGTTTGTATTATTGTGCATTTGCATTTGCAAGAAGTAGCTGTCCTACTGATGTGGGAGGTGGTGGGGGGGGGGGGGGTTACATTAAGAACTAAGAGTGTCCTCTGGTTATTGGTCTATTCTTTACTGCTTAACTTGGGTGTACGACAAGCGATTTCGAATGGCAATCGTGCAAAGTGCTTGTGACACTTAAAACATGTAGAGCAATATTACAATGCTACACAATGCATAACGTATCATATTGACATACAATTATTGAAAGCTGATAACATAATAGCTTTAGGCTGAATGCGATTATTGCTCGGCACACGTTTCAATTATTGAGATAGGTGCAAAGAAAGAGACTTCACAAATCCATATTACTCTCGCGTCCTCTTTTGTTGTCTAACATTGTCTCTCTAATAGGCCATTTGTTTTAATGACAATCTGTAATATTGCTTATGTGATGATATATCTAGTTTGTTAGCGTTGAGTAGGTTGTTATCAGGGCGCGAGTTGAAACTCATTGTTCTCACAAGCGGCGAGCCACCAAGCGATGAATCATAATCAGCAGAATTTCCCTTTCTTTATTGTGTTCATATACTTCAAGCAGTGATTATAACCGTTCCTCTTATAGTTTCTTAGCCAATTGCTCGTACCAACGTGCGCTCATGGGCGCGATTCATTTACCAAAATACCATATACGTAGATAAAAATGTTTAGCAGTACTTGTTTCGGACGACTCGGAAAATAAAACGTGGTTATTTATCATGATAACTACAAACATTCATACGCAGCAAAACGCCACAAAGGCTCGTTTATATACAGGCGGGTTGGTTCGGTGATTATTTCAGTATTCGTGATACATTGACAGCACGTGTGTTTCTGTACGTTTACGTTTAGCAAGTCTGCTTCGTACATTTGTTCTGTATTGAGTTGTTTCACCCTGAATTTGATCTTATGTACCTACGTCAAACAGAACCATCACAGAAGTGAGCGGTTGTTATATCGCTGAATGTATAAAACGGGATCCCTAACCAGTTTTAACGGCAATCATCTTAGCCTGAATGGTCAATGGTATCCGGCTTTTGATGGTGTTCCTTAGTCCTTTAGCTTAAAGATCACTTTGAGCCGAAAGCAACCGTAGTTCGGCGAAAGAACTTTATATAATATTGACGCTTTCATTGCAACATCGTTTGATGTATTTCGATGCAACGCCACGTTTTTGGCGGATCTAGGAGTTAAAACACTGTAAATGCCTGGATTTACTGAAGACGCTTTTCAGTTTCATTGATGTCATATCGTTATCATATTTGGCAAGCTGCTTTTCTGTCGGGTAATAATGGCAAGGAAGAAGAGCAAGAAACAAAGGACCTTTAAAGCGTTTGGTCCTGGTTGGCTCGGACCATGTACCTCAAACCAACCGGGTGTGAAATACCTTTAATCGAATACCCACAAAAACAGTACAACCGCCATAACTCGTCGAAGTATTTCGTCGAAGTGCTGGAAAAGATACTAGTCGGTTGTTTTAAATATCACTTTAGTGGCCTTGAGCAACTACGAGGGCGGGCGACACAACCAGTTAGTTTAATGCCCAATCTCGCTCGAACACAAGCAATTTGTTCGGGAAAATTGAGAGCATCATAAATGTGTTTAAAGATTGAATCTGATGCTCGTCAAAATTGACATATCCAATCTTTGCCCTGGGAAAATTTACATGGCAGCCGTAATGCACCTCAGAGATCGATGCTTCAGATATTTTAGGCAAGAAACAAATGTTACATCTGGACAATGCTTTTACCATAATATGAATTATTACAAACAGTGGTAAATAGTGTTATGCAATCCAGTGCCATATATGTTACAAATCATGATCATTAGGCATTTTCAACATTAAGTAGACATTTTGCGATTGCACATCAGCTACTTACTGCTTAGAGCCCATAGTGGGCCAGGTATCTCGCGGTTTACAGCCTCCATTATAGAGATACATTTTAGATCAATGCGTTCAATAGTGTTCCTTTGTCATTATGTGATTAAAAGTATAATGATGTCAAGTAGATGAATGTCCTCACTGTTATTGCATGGTCAGATAAGTCATTCACATGTCATTAACAGCGGAAGTATTGTCTTCAGGGAAGCAATAAGACATTAACAGCAAAAGAATAAAAATTCAACGTTTACGTTGCTTAATCGACTGATGTGGTCCCTTCTAAGCAAGATAATACTCGTAAAAATCGTTGTTAATCATTCACCCTGATTTACCTATTGGTATCATTGCTGATAACATACTAATGGATATGCTGCATTGAATAAATATGTGCCTTTACTATTATGTATACATTATTTTACATGGCAATTAACTCACCGATTATGTAATAAGTCCAATAACAATTGGGTCCTATGAGTGTAAGTAAGTAGAACTTTTATTTGCTTAAAGATATATCGTAAATACCAAAAGGCACGTAGGAATGGATCAAAGAACTAGGAACAAGAAAGGCAATTGGATTTCGTGTTACAAGAAATTGGTTCAAATTTGCCATTCATAGCAGAGTTAAGTGACATATCAGGGCCACAATATTTGTTCACTACACCTTTTACTGCGAATTACCTTATGCTACTTAACATTCTCTGTCCGCCTCAACATCTGCTTAGTTATAATCAACAAGTCATTCTTGATTATGTAGAGTCTTCATTTGGTGTTTGACGTTAGTTTGAATTACGAAGGTTAAACTAACCACCAGCTATTGACAACAAAGTGCATTATTATTATTCCAGACTTTTACCAAGCTCATCTACAAATGTATTTATTGCTGCACTAAGATAACACCATCTGATACAGCGCCGTGAAAGTTATATAGCTGATCGTTTGTTGCATTTTCGAGTAACAATGTATCATAACATATTTGGTCGTGAGAAGTTAAGGCATATGTTGAGTACTGTTTGCATAATTTTGCCAAGTTGTAAGCTGCATGTCTCAGCGTGCTTCAACAGCAGTAATAAACCCTCGCCTGTAGTATAGACTATGCATGTCACCATAATACCACATTTTACTCTGTCAGCTTTGCTGTCTTCTAAGTCTAATGTTAAGATATATTGTGCTACTCGTCTAGTTCTAGCCCAGGTTGATACCATCAAATTGAAACCCTTTGCTGGCATGTACTTGATAATGAGCAAGCAATTGCCAGCAATTACGTCCTTAGAGCTAACTTGGGAATATTTTTCTTGGAAATTTGTATTTTATCCTAAATTATATAAAGAGGCATTAAAATTTTCAGCAACATCGTAACAAAAATGTACAACGCAATAAATCAACCACTTTCTCTGAATCTTGCACTTGGAATGGATTCAATACAACCGTCAATTTCGTTCATTATGTTTAAGAAAGACAAAAAACCCATCAGGCGGTAAAAGGCAGGATAGTGTATAGTCATAGATAGAGACGGGTAGTTTAAGGGAAGGATTCGTCATTTTTAACGTTTTGATGTTCCTATTGTTTTGAAACAATATCGTATCCAATACATGCCCCGGATATACAGAATTATGACAATGTAATCCATTCAACAATCTGTAATATCAGGTAAGATAATTGTTATAGCTATAAATACCGTAACGTATAGATAATACGCCAGATTATGTATAAAAGAACGCATATGTCAGGTGTTATAACGTAAAAAGAAGTTATGCCGGCAAAAGACGGCAGACGAAGTGCAACATAGATATCATGCTTATAAAGTGTTGCGCAGTGTAATATCCCCACTCACAAACGACCTGGAAAGCCTGTTAGATATTGATACCTGAGCCTCATTCCAGTTGGGAGTAAGGTAGATTGATTGCTCAGTGGATGTCGGCTGTCTTTTGTTCTACCGGAGGCGGTGGTCTAACGTCCCAACACTGTAGTGTTGAACACGAGCGCAGACACTATGATACATCTGTAGCAGGATAATGCTATAAATTCAAAACAAGAGAATATAATATGTGTGGGATTTTATATCTTCAATATTGCCAATAGTTCTCAAAGTCTATTTTACAATATTTTTGCGGGCGACACTTATATATTTAAAGCGGGGAAGATATTGATTATATTAACTGAAAAATTTCGTGGCGTGGCTAAATACCTTTTGACTTTACTTGAATGTTATATAAACGCTTAACATTATATTTTAAACCAGGTTAAGTCAATACTATGTCTGAGGCAGAGTTAAATATGCTGAACCCAGGGTCAAGAAGAGGATCAAGTAAGCTCCTCTTTGTTTGAAACGATTCAAAACTGGCATGGTGATAACGTATAAAGCATGTAAAAACACAAATAGCTAAACGTATTGGTCTATTATAAAAAGAGAAACAATTATCTTGCAAATCTACATTTTTCATGATGTATTATTATTCATCTATCCGTATATTTCATATTGTAATGAGCTATGGCTCATATCACAGAAGATTTTTCGTGGAATCATCTCAGGCTCACCGCCACGATATGGTATGAAATCCTTTGTGGATGAGTTCTTCGTATTTTTGACGCATCTACACTCAACTACTTCGCGAAAGCATATTTTGACAAACTTATATTGACCAATGCATTAGAATATGCGATATGTATGCCGTCAACCAACATCCAAAGTAAAGCAATAGAACTGTTCAGAGTACTGCCTGCAAAGAAGACACAGTAGTTTATTTGAAGCATCAGCGAAACCAATGATGTTGTGCCTCAATGAACAATTACTGACTGCACGCAGCTACTCGGGCTATTGTCGTTAATTATATGGTTGGTGTCCGTGTCTTTGGATGTGCTTGCCGCCGTTCGGAAATCTGCGTCGTCATCGCTACAGTGCTAGGTATCTTTCTATACCATCCTTTAAATTCGAAAGGCATACCACATCTCTTATCTTATTACTTATCATTCCGATACCTGCGCTGAGTACAGATTCACGGAGTGTGAATATATTTTATAAAAAGCAATACGACAGCGCAGATGCATTAGGGCTTTCGGATAAACAAAACAGTGCAACTGCAGGAGGGCTTCAAAATTATACTTTGATCAAAATTCTGAAAGTGTGCAGAATTTGATTAAAACATGACCTTGCTTATTGTATGCAGAAATTAATTTCGATAGCCTCACTTTAACTATCGTGCTCAGCTGGAAATCGTTATTCTGTAATCTAGAGGTGTTATGTGATACAGATACAATAGGATCCATCATCGGTTACGTATATTGCCACAAGAACAACTTAGAGGACATAATTATTCCATGTGTATAACAAACCGTTTAGTGCTGCCACTAGCAGATGATGTGTTTATTCGGTCCTCTTGTGGAGCGAGTGTGCTAGTGGTACATAGGAAGCCTACACAAAACGACTGCTCAGTTGTTACGGGCCCTCCATGCGCGTATAAATAGGCTAAATGGCATGCAATACGTTAAGTTATATTTTTTAAACATTGTATTGAACCGCTATTCTGCTAATTCACATCTACGTCGTGTTGAAACTGTTTATAAGGGGGGAGGGGGCTGATACTGGAAAGTCGTGCTACTCCATACGAGTAGCTTTTTCGCCCCCTTTACAACCCTGTGGTCTCACCAGAGTGTGCAGATTGCTTGCAATTTTATGACGACTAAGCTGGAACAACGTAGAACTATATTTCATTCGGATAGATACTGTCCGAATTGAGCTGACATGTTGGCAGGTACGTGTAATTTTTGGGATAGCATCACACAAAGCACTCAGTCATCCTTATTCACGTGGAAGCTGATTCCTCGCATCTGAAATGCTTTCTGGGGCACTTTGTCATAACATTAATATTAATACAAGTAGACAGAGTCATTGAGCATACTCTTTCGCTCAGCGTAAGACGGTCTCAAGAGCAGCAACAATGCATTAATCTTCGTTTCTCGCTTCATAAGAACCCAGGCATCGCTTGGGTTATTTTGAAATGACAATGATATTCTCGTAAATATTGTATTAAAGTAATCAAATATGGCGCCGCCGTCGTTTCGACCAATTATGCAGCCAGTAAAACAAAACGAAATGAAAGTGTGCCTTATTAATAAAGGGTCGTGCAATAATAAACCTAAAAACTATTACCAAAGCCTTATAATGATAAATATTACTATTTGCTAAAGGAAGCTTTAACAATTATACTGTGGCAAAATAGATACTTGCATAGAAAACATTTGATACATTTTGCAGATTTCGTGCTTTGATATGAGATACAGCTTAAGTTGTCATTGTGAAGGCCGAAAATAATGGATGAACCAGCAAGTTCGTCTGTGTCAGTGGGATGTTTCTATTTCAAAAGACGGGATGCGATCTTTTGTGGTTTCCAAAGGTCTGTCGTCAGTAGAAAGCTCCAATCCCAAAGGGCAGGATGCGATAATATGTCATTGCTTTAAATAATCTATTCAGAGGCACTTTATAAAACTTCTTCACAGAGTGGTACAATGCATGCCTAAATTTAATGCTCAGCGACGACAGGCACATATTGTCCACTCCAGCTCCTTTTAGTGACCACAATGAGAGCCATATGCCATTTGATATGATCCCTACTAATAATAACATCACCTATCCTATTTACTTAGGAGTCGCAGTGGTCTAATTCTGTTGCGTGGTGCAAAACGTAAGAAAGATCTCTGCTAAATTGTTGTATTTGGCACAGCTTCCTTCTCTTCATTTTGATCTCCTCACATCTTGCAACAGATACTTACCCCCTAATTTCTAAATTGCGTCCCTCGATCATAAGTTGCTTTAAGTTTTATTGGCTGATGTACCGCGGGGCATTATTGTGCGTGTGTGTGTGTGTGCGTGCGAGTGTGTGTGTATATGTCGGTGTTTTGTTTGGTTGTGTGTGTGCATGTGTGTGTATGTGTGTGTGTGCGTGTGTGTGTGTGTGTGTGATGATAGTGTATTGGTATTTGGTCTCTTTAGAAGGCCAATGGGACTGGTTTCGACGATTGTGTTCCATAGCTTCACAGGAACCAAAAGTAAGAATTCGATTTTGACCACTGTATTAACATTTCTCTTCATGGTATATCGGGGGCTGTGGCAGAAGATGGGAGCGAGGCATACCAGCAAGGTTACAAAGCCACTTTGATGGCATGCATCTAATTAAGTGTGCCTCTTTAGTGTACCAAACGTGCTCTTGGGACTTACTTACTGGCATTGTCAGGGCTCTCATGATCCAGACCTCTCGGGTCAATACCCGAGAGATTGCCGGCGGCATGAAGACAAAAATCATACCGGACACGCTTGACTCGCAGTCAAAACGTAACCGCTCGTCCTATCATGGAGTAACAATGGATGGAGGGTTTTAGCATTGACCTCAAGGCGCCGTAAGGTTGCGGGTTGGAACAAAGGATGTCTGAATCATTTCAAATTGTGCGACAATCATTGTAGTGCTGCTCATGTAGTTGTTGCTCTTTATTCCAACCTTTGCACAGTGGCAATGGCCATAGCTTACTTTCGTTAATCTAACATAGTTTCAGTAACTTATGAAGATTTGAATCAATTTGCACCATGGATGATTTGGATTTAGTCACTTCTCATTGTAAATTATTCGCTAAATTGGGTCACGCAGACACTCACGACAATGATGCTTTTGTTTCACTATAGAATAGCAATCATATGGCTTTGGTGTTTTTGACAGAAGAATTAGTTTTTCGTTCCTATCCAAGGCAACATTGAGCATTATGACAGAAGGTTATTTACAAATTTCTCATGTATGAGTTTGTGTAAATCATGATTCCAAAAGCTGTCAGAGGAGCAAAATTAGGAACATTCAATACCAAAGGGGATATTCTATTTAAGAAATAATGTAGAGATGCATAGATAACAAATACCCATTAAGATCTTATATAAAATTAAACGATACAACTTGCGTCAGTACTGTCATTGAATTAATATCAATGTAATTTCATCTTTATTTGGTCTTCCTATTTTGTCTCCAGTATCCAGTTCACACAAACATCTTCATCTTCTCCTGTGGCGTTACTTTTATGTTATATAGGCAAATTTGTATTTTATATGCTCTGTGTGAAATAAAAGGGAATTAATGCTTGTTTTTGACGTTTGCCGTTGTTCAAGTCATTGACATCGCATGACGGTTTATTGCTAGTAGCTTTCACTCTTTGGGTTCAAAGCAGCCATACAGTACAAATGACAATGATACTATGAGCACTTTAATACGATTGTAACGAGACTTAAAGTGTCAGGATATGGCAGTGTTCTTCAAAAACCAACTACCGCCAAGTGATTCATTAGCATTATAGCTGTTCTGTTATGACCAATGACTTCTTATAGGACGAAACTCATACAAATGGGATGCCGTTGAGTTTGTCCATTCACGTAGTAGTAAATGCATTAAATGTTGACGCATGCTGAATCAATCGAAGCTTGGGTGGGTACATTAAAGATTGAGCCGTCCAGAATAACATTTTGCAACGCAGTTTATATATTCTGTAAATCAAACATTGTTTACCCCAACCCCCATCCCATCTGTCACTAACAAGGTTTGTTCTGCAACCAAACATACTGGACTTGAACCATGGCCTACAATATTTCGAACATGCAGTAGAAAATGAAAAGGGTGCTTCGCCCCTAAAATACTTCGCAATTTATAAAGAATATTGAAGCTCTGGTGAGAAAATTGGAGCAATCGTGTTGCGACTGATAATGTTGAATGAGCATTAGCTACATTGCCTGATATATGATCAGTAAATATAAGTATTAATATTGTT
>CM067343.1:18326317-18418817 GCA_034190875.2 Urechis unicinctus
ATGGGTGTTATGCTGCCTAGTTGTTAATATTATTTTGCACTATATGATCGATACAAAAGCTTTACGCCGCTTTACTCCATATGAGTGTCGTTTTACACGTGTTCTGGAATGACAGATAGTATATGCAGGCATTATGGTTATCTTCAACACATCCATGTAGATGGTTGTTGCTGGACAATCATTTACTAAACTTTTAACCATATCGGTGTTTGCATCCGATGTTCGTCCTTAACAAAGTAGTGTCCCTTAATTCGGCATTACAACTGTGATAAAATTAACTATCAACTGATAGTAACAGGTTGTTATTTGATTGTGTGCAATTATAGGCTTCAGTGCAGAAATTTGCAGTAAATCACAGCCACATGCTAGCAAGTAATAACTGTGATCAAATTTACTATCAACTGATAGTTGCAGTTTTATATTTCAATGTACACAATTATAGCTTTTAATACAGAAATCGCAATAAATCACAGCCACAAGCTAGCATAAATATCGTCAAAATGGAAGGAAAGATTGTCCAAGTTATGTGTTTTATCTTTATGATTGGCATAATGGGAATGTTCCCGACACATAGCCTTGCAGGTCTAGTTTCATTGTACGTGGCTTATTCTCCTTTTAGTGATAGAACATTCTGGCAGTATGGATTATTATTGTATTGCTGCCCCTGTAGTTTTTGTCCCAATGGAGTGTTCTGTTGCTGGTGTACAATGGAGACCTTCTATTCTGGCTATAGCTCACGTACCCAAGTTGAACATAACTTCATGACAATATTGAACACTATGAAAGAAGGTGATTCACACATTTCCCGATAGCTCACGTACCCAAGTTGAACATAACTTCATGACAATATTGAACACTATGAAAGAAGGTGATTCACACATTTCCCGATAGCTCACGTACCCAAGTTGAACATAACTTCATGACAATATTGAACACTATGAAAGAAGGTGATTCACACATTTCCCGATTATGTGTTTGTGTCAGGATATCCGTTAATATGCACTATAGGTTCATTATGTTAAAAGCAAATTATATATTTTAAACTAACAAACAACTATATCCCCCTTTAACATCAAGTGGATTCTCATTCGAAGGAATAATGTATTGATGCATAGATGGCAACTACACATTGATATCTTGCATTAATTGCAGTGTTGCAGCAAATGTAAAGTAATCGTGATCTTGCTCTGCAGCCTTAAACGTTGAGCTCATTCCAGAATTATTTTGTGCTGACGCAACTTTTCAAGTTGAGACATACTTATGCGATGATGTTTCATTTTCACATGTTGTGCATACACGCTCTTGTCCTCATCCTTCTGATTGCTTAGAAACATATGCTCTTGTATATCCGATAACAAAAGTGCCAAAACATAGCAACCACATAATTACGGAACTGAAGCCCCCCACCCCCTCTCCAGTCTCACCCCCTCGGACACTCCAACCGCTACTTACAAGCATTGCTCTGACACCAGACATAATTGACTTGAACCGTGTTCTGCAATATTTCCAATGTTTAGGCAACACAAAAGGCAATTTGTGTGATTATTGAGAATATTTATCAATCAACAGATAAACTAATTCAGGCGATCAACCTTATTTATGAATAAGCGATCCTCAGCTTAACATTTTAAGATAGAAAACCATTCGAAAGCAAGACTATTATTCAGTTCTGTTAGTTAGAGTTATGCAGGTTAATTCCGCCGATTCCATCCAATATGAACAATTCTTGATACGATGCGCAAAATGCTTTATTGACTAAGTTGAAAATGTCTTCAGCAGTGCTTTGGAGTCATCTTGTTGCGACGAATGGTGTTTAATGAACATGAGCTCTGTTTGTTTTATTACATTACCCGGCATATGATGCGTATATGTCTATATATGCATCGATATTGTATTGCCGCACAGCACGGACGTAAAAACTACACCACTAGCTGAGACTCTACCGAGTTTCGAAGACAGAACTCGGGGATCAAACCCATATATCGAGTTTACGCCCTTTCAATCACTTGGTTGTCATGGCAGCCTACACAATTCACTCAGTGAATACAGATTTCCCACCAAATACCACTAGAGCGAGCTTCTGTTCGAAAGGCTGCCATGTCAATTGGTGCATCCAACAGTTACATCTTTCTGACGACCGATAGAACGTAAATGCAGCATTCATATAAACACATCACAATCGAATATACATGAATAAAATCAAAATCCTGCAGGTGCCGAAGGGACTTCAGCATGGACACCTCTAGGTCGACCCCAACTCCACCAGAGCAGGTTTCACTACACATTTTGTTGCAGTCAGTATCATCCATTTGCCCACTTTTTGGGGCGAAAGGGAATGTGCTTTGTTTCATGATTAAGTTAGACAAGCTAACTGGTCACGAATGTCGTGAAAAATATCATTTCTGTAAACTCGCAATTGAAACGTAACCCTTTTCTATAAATATTGCATTACATTTGTAGAGCTTTGAAGACGTGATGAATGGAAGACACAAACGACGTTGTAGGGTCGAAAGCGGGGAAATATATTTTAATCTTCTTAAGACAGGGTAACTTCTATATTAATCAAAGTAGCCGAAAAGGATGATATTTAAATATGGTTGGTGATCTCTCTTTGCCGTGAGCGTGTGTTTCCTTCGTTATATATCCTGTTACTTATGGGGGCTTCCCCCACCCCCCCCCTCCCCCCATCGGCGAGTGCTATTGACTGAGAGGCTTCTAGCAGGTTCATCAATTAGGTCGCCCCTTAATGAGGAAGTTAAGTCGGGGTTAAGGAATAACTGACAGGTAACCGGCGAGCCGGAAGCTTTAAGGTAGAGAGGGTAAAATTAAGTAAAACTGTTAACGACATCTCCCTCCCCTTTAAGGTGGATAAATATCCATTTAATGCCAATGTGTAAGAATTTAACTGGCATGCAAAATTTGAAAATAGTTTGTAAAAGAATTTCAGTAGAATTTCGTACAACCTTTTACTTTAATTGATAGATCTTAAGTATTTAATCGTTGTATTCATTTGATTTTATACTTATTATTATTTTTACTTATCATTATTTTTATTTTGTTTTTAACAATTGTTCATTTAAAGAATACGAAATAGGTAGAAATGAAGATGTAGAGCTTAGTAAGCTTATTCATGAAAGTTCCTTTGGAAAGAATTATTAATAGTCCTAGAAAACGTACAGCAGTATGATGATGACAGGCTGTACAGTGAATAGATTATGAATGGATGAATGAATGGGGAACGATATTGAACAATTTGGTTTGTTTTAGAGTTTAAGGTCGAAACGGTACAGAACCTATTGCAAAGTAAATGTAAACTGCACTAAGGTGTAGTACTGACTAGCGCGCCGCGAGTAGGCTACCCAACCATAACTCCTGCGGAGGGGGTGGTAGGTTTTGTCCTATCAGGCTCAGACCGGCTTGGAAAGGGAAGTGTACTCTTTCCCCCTGGCAACTAATTGACAGCTAAAATGAATGATTGATGTAAGATGAAAAACATTCAATGGGCATGAATACGGGTGCAGAATGATGGCATGAGAAAACAAAATTATACTAGCGAAGCTTAAGTCAAATGTTTATCTGAAACGTATATAAGGTATGGAAGTTAAATTAAAGTAATAAATTATTTGATCAAGTCTTGTATCTGGTTTGTTTGTATTTTCGAGAGGATCCACATTTCTGTGTTGAACACCGGGCAGGATACCTCAGACACACAGACAAACTAGGCAGCAGTTTCTAAGGTCGCAGTGTGGTTGCAGAATATATAGTGAAAAATGTTATTATTTGTACATTTTTGAAAGACGTTTCAGCAATGATGAAACTTCATATTATAAAAATCTGCCGGTATGCTTGGAAATCGCACAAACCTAGAAAACTGGAACGGAACGACCTCACGTGGCAGGTGGCGTGTCGCTGCGGAACTATTTACATCTTTATATGGGCACAAACATATTGGCAGAAGGAAATATGAACAAGCAGATGGCATCGGGGTATGTACCTGAAAGAGATAGAAAAAACGGCGTTAGTTGTCACGGTCGTGGCAAATGGAGGAAAGGTGAAAGCATTTGCTCCATTAAGGGGGAGTTGGTGCGCGTCACACTAAGTCCGCGTGTGCCGAAAAAAAACGTGACTGGTTGGCTGCTGTATACCCCATTGTCATCTGACATGTGCAAGGGGTTGGTGTCTCCAATTGGCTAATACACACTAGGCCGTACAGAGTGACCAGGGGTGGGCGTGACTGAAAAGGGTGGGTTAGAACTGGTCAGCCAATCAGTGGGGCCGCTTATGAAGCAGTAAAGCAGGGGACTGGACTCCTGATGCTGAAATGTTAGCCTCAACGAAAATCCAAATGCGCACATGACTGTTGGGTATGGAGGCCGTGGGTTTTCAGTAAACGTTACGTTAAAAAGGTAATGAAATGACGCATGTAGGCCCTGACAAAGATGAAAAAAATCCTGAAATACAACTGGTGATTATATTAGATTTTGTAAAATGGAAAGATACACAGTTATGGCACTGTAGGTCTCTGTTTCACAAATTTTAATCTGTTGAATGCAATCATGCCTGGCAAAAAAATTGATGTGGTTAGGTCTTTCAGTTTAGCTGTGTGTTCTTTAACGGCAGTAACTATAAAAGGATCTTTGAACCTGGTGGGAAATTTCTGGCTACTTACTCCTCAGTTAGATAGGTCGGGACTAGGAAGATAAACTACAGAGCCGACTGCGTTGCGGTTTGGACCTGCTGACTTATCCCATGTAGCTTTCATTTTGGCCTCATTCTTTTCAGCAGCTTTCAATGCAACTTCGTGACCCTGCAGATGTATTCGTAGAATGTCGTCTAAGTGATTGCCTCAGCTGTGAATACTGTCGGCCGCTGATCTGATATCTGTGTCCAGGGGTAATCTTGGGGTTTTCTGCCAAACAAAAGCTCAAAGGGGGACATGTAAATGGTGCGATGTACTGTAGTGTTCACTGCAAATGTAACTGACGACAAATATTTATCACACGTGTTAGGCTTATCGTGACAAAACGTGCGCAGAAGATATGTTAGAGTATTATTAACGCGCTCCGTTGTGCCGTTAGTGGAAGGTTTATAAGCGGACGTGAATTTCTGCGTGCCTTGAAATAGTACATTTAATTCCCTGAAAATGTTGCTTGTGAAATCAGTACCTTTATCTGTCAACAATTCTAGTGCCATGCCGTGAGTAGATATAACCTTGTCATAGAATGCTTTAGCGAGTATACTAGCTTCAAGAATTTTAGAAGGCCAGGACACTATGAAACGTGAGTAATGATCTACAACAACGGTAATGTACGCATTTCCGTTTGCAGTTCGTGGCATAGGCCCAATGTTGTCCATTGAGATTCTTTGCCATGGCGCGGTGACCGGTTTAAGTAGCGTCATGGTTGGTCGTTTGCAGCGATGTGATCGTTTGGTGGCTATGCATTAAGGGCAGCTGTCAACAAATTCCCTGACATATCTGTACATTCCTGGCCACGAGAAACGCTGTTTTAATGCGGTTAGCATTTTATTAATGTCGATGTAACCTGCAAATGCAGAGTTGTGACATTGTGACAACACCGTGTGTCGGAGACTCTCCGGCACAACCAGCGTGAGGCAGAAGTCGCCGGGCTTGGAAGCTGTTGGTCGGAATAAGCGATGTAGCATGCAATTTTCAATCATGTAGTCGTTTCCATGAAGCAAAACCTGTCTGGCTGCTCTACTGGTTGTTGATAGCTTCTCGTGCTTTAACCAATCGATCCAACTGTTACAAAATGTACAGCTAGCCTGCGCTTTGCGAATATTGTCATTAGATAAGTCAACAATTTTGTGCCCAAGCATATTTGTAGTTTTAAACTGATATCACTGGAGCTAGATTATACATTATGATCGTGAGACTTACCGTTATGAGGTTGGCTGTTGGGAGATGTATTTGTGGTGACCATCTGCTCAGTTGACTAATCCGCTTTTGATGCTGATCTCGTGATTACGGGATGCACACTAACTTCTTCCATGTTGTTAGAGACTGCGGTCACATCGGGGAATGCATTTATTTCGTCACCGTTGGCACAATGCGTAACGTCATATTCCCGCCTGCTAAGAGCGTCTGAGGCACAATTAAGGTTACCTTTACGATATTTAATGTCACAATCGTAGGACTGCAGCACTAACGCCCATCTGACTAGTTTCGGCCCTATCTGCTAAGTGGTCGGATAGACAGCAGTGCTTTGTGGTCCGTGACCAACGTTAATTTTGAGCCTTCCAGATACGATTTATGATAGGTCACTCTATGAACAGCAGCAAGTAACACAAGATGAGTTATTGAGTAATTACGTTCATGGGTGTTGAGTTACCTACCTGTGTAACCTGCCGGTCCTTCGTTACTTTCATCGTCCACCTGAGCTATACAATGACCTAAAGCAGATGTGGAAGCGTCAGTGTATAGAACAAAGGGTTTAGAAAAATCTGTGTCGGCTAGTAGGGGCTCAGAGGTTTCAGTGCGTCAAAACTTAATTGACATGCAGCTGACCAATCAAATATGACATCCTTTTTTTGTTAACTCATTGAGTGGTTTAGCTATGTCAGCTGCCTCTAGTATGAATTTCTTAAAAAAATTCACTAATCCTAAAAATGATCGCACTCCTTTGACGTTTGTCGGTACAGGATAAGACTTTGCGGCTTTGAGGTGTTCATCGCTCGGCTGGACGCCTGAATGCGAGAGCTTCATACCCAAGAAATTGGCCTCTTGTTTAAGGAGCGTGCATATTTGTGGATGAAGCTTGAGGCTGGCGGCTGTCAGTGTCTGGAAAACATGATTTAGGTGCTCGAGGTGCTCCTTATAAGAGCCCGAGTACACAATGATATCATCGATGTAGACTAACGCAAACTTGCCGAGATAGTCGCACAGCACTTGCATCATCAACTCTTGGAACAATGACGGTGACTGCTGTAGCCCCATGCTTAGTCTGGTCAACTTATAGGATTTATAGTCAGGCGTAGTGAAGGTAGTTAAGTGTTGACAATCTTTTGATAAACCTACCTGGAAAAAACCTGAGGCAAGATCTAGACATGAGAAATATCTGGGTTATCGTCAATAGTAACGTCCATGGGTGAATGGCAAGTGTTGACGGCACAGTTTGACTATTCAGATAGCGGTAACCGATGCACATGCGGTACTGTTTGGGAGCATTTGTTGCTTTTTTCAGGTGTTTTCGGGACTTTTTGTTGCCTTTAGCAACCAATCCGATGGGCGATTGCCATTCGCTGTGAGATCTTTAAATGATTCCTTGTCTCAGTAGCTCATGTATTTGTTTGTTAACCTCCCTTTTCATAATTGCATTGGTGCGATAGGGCTTACATTTCCGTGGCTTAGCGTTTGGCTTCAAGCTGATTGTATATTCGGCCAGGTGTGTTTTGCATAAGCTTCCCGAGTTGTCCAGAAATGCAGGTAAGTTTGCGTTCACCATGGCGCTTATTGCCTTGCTCTGGATGTCAAACAGTTGATTGTTATCAATACAGAGAGTCATAGTAGGCAGATGTGCTGTTGGTTATTGTGATTCCGTGACGACAATTTTGGGTGGTTGAGGGATTTGCAATTTATCTGCGGTTTGATATCGCTGGTGTTTGGCGAGATAATTGCAATTGTGGTTTTTTGTGTTGACATAGGTGTTATCGGTGTGGCAAGGTGACTGGTGGCGCCTCTTGTCACTGGTTTGCACACGTCATTAGCTTTAGATCCGACTAGGCTAGTTTAAGATGTAAAATTATTATCATCGCAATATTGATTGATTTCACAATGTTGTAATGCGTCGTCATGGTAAACATAGTTACAACGTTGTTTTTAATGTCTAGATCGATGATCCTTTAAGGTGATATGAGGCAGTTTAACCAATTCGTTAGGCCAGACATAAGCGGAAGCGTGGGAGTGCACTATTAGGGTGACGCGATAATCGGTTTAATGAGACCTTGGTTATTTTTGTATATGCACCTTCAGCGCCAATATAACTGATGTATTTATCATGTTCGGCTTATTTGTCTTATGTCTTTCTGGAATACATTTCACAGATAAAGAAATGCTTCACGAGAAATGACACATCTTTACCCCATGATATGATTTACAATATATCAGCATGTGTGTCATCTGCCATCAGCCGTTACAGTCATCGATTTTTTACATGGCCTTTGATTAACACCATTAGATATCATATTAGATAAATGTCCTCGATTGCGTTGAACGGCTATTAACCGGCGACGTGGCCGATGAGGTACTATATTGTACGTCACCGCCTGGAAACTCCGCGTCAATCGTGCTGCAGCGCGTTGATTGACAACCCTGATATATGTGAATATACGCAAAGCTGCAATCCGCTGTTATATTCGCTGTTGCGTGCGCCATCCATTATTTATTAAACACCTGTCTACGATGGTAAAGCCAACTGGTGCGCAATCAATCAATGCCAATTGTGGATCGCTTTTCGCTGGACAGGCAATTCCAGTGCAATCTGATGTCACCAATCCTTGTCAGGAGTTGCACAAGGTAAATGCATATTGTTCGTTGTCCTCTTGACGCTTTAGGCAACATAAAAACACCGACGTATATCCGACGCCTATTAATGCGGTACATGGCCGAAGCTGCCAAAGCGACTTTATTTAGAAAAAAAACAACAACAACGATATCAATATCATCATGTTACTTATGACTATTTTACATTTGTTAAGGACACGGTATCGTGCTTTTTTGCACCCAAGCGTATGGTAAAAAAGCATAATCGGAACATTTGTAACGATCTTCCCTTTAGTAATAAACTGCAACTCTGCTGTATGCACACTGCGCCATCAGGAGACGGAAAGCGTTCGGATGACATTGAAACTCACTGTAAGGAAGGAATTCGACGAATACTGCTTGCATGTAATGGTCTTATTGCACAAGCTGGCCTGACTACTGCATGCGCAACGACATTAAGCGTTCTTGCAACAGTCACACCTAAATAAATTAGCGGAGATAATTAGCATTCTCAGCAATCAAATGCATTCTAGGCACAGGAATTGTTTAAATCAATAGCATTGGATTTTGGCGGTAAATTATACATATTCAAGCCGTAGATAAGGCCTTCATGGGATGTAGACTACTTTCAAATATGATACCTTATTTGAACCATATTTTTTTGATATATTGTGCAGGTCGTGAAGAGTTTAGTAGCTTTGATATGTTTGTGATCAATGATTGCCTCACGATGTCGTTCATTACTATATGTAGGCCGAGGAAAGTCTTGGATAGTCGGCAAGCTCTAACTTCTATGCTCTGTAAACAACTATGCAGGCTAGGCTGGCTAAGAGTCCCTAATAGTTTAATATCGTTGTACATAGCATAGCATCGTTCGTTAATGCTAACCTAAATCTTCACAATTATGTGCCCGAGCTAGACCTATCGGCTGATATGATATCTTCTCACTATCAAACCAAATAAAGGTGAGATAAGTCACGTTATTTTAACATTTATATCCATAACATCCTATTTCCCATAGAATCACCAGCAGTTAGATGCCGTTATTGCCTGAATGCGTTTGACTGAATATTAAAAATATGATATTCGTCCGTGTAATCATTAGTTCCAAGCGAAGTATGCTAGTTGCAGTGCATATGTTGTTGCTATGTAGGGAAAGAAAATGTCAACTGAACGAAAAACCGTATATTGAGCCCATGGTTTATCGTTCCGAAGTTCATGTTGAACTGTGTGTAGAGTATAATTCTAATATGGTTTCATTTCATTTAAAACGAATCGGCGCAGTTCCACATTTAATTCGCCAATTGTGAACATTAAATTGGAAACGGTTGTAGAGTGCAAGCATGATTACAATTACGCATACATTTTGACACTAATGAGATTGGGTCTAATGTTCGGTAATGTAGGTGATATTTACCAGTTAAATGTGTCTGCTGGTTACTGATCAACTTACGTGATTATAGCTGACGTTTCAATGTTTATCTGATCTTTGCTTCTCTATCCCGCAATGACGACTTAAGCTGTGCCCATGTCACATCTGGACGGTTTTCAACATCCGGTTCACTTTGAGCCCCTTTCCGTGCTTCCTATAGGTATATCTTATCGTTGCTGCACCCCTTGCGCTGTGTCCACGTCATAATTAGCGAGTGGTTAACACCCTGTTTACCTTGAACACCTTTCCGTGCATCCTAAACGCTTATCAGTACAGCTCTCTCTTTCCATATACAATCTTACACCACTGATTTTCATCGCCTCCACAATCATTCATGATTCCGGCCGTATTTCTACATCTTCATCTACATTGCAATATTCGCTCCGCGCCACAAATCAACACATTCGTACACGTCAGCAAATTATGTAAAATGACATTTCCGCAGCACAAAATATACAGATGCAGATAACACTATTGGATTGCTGTGGTTTCGCTTCTGTCCGTGGGTTCTTTGTGCTACTGCGTATATGATGACAGTTATTTGGGGAACTACAGAAACAATAGACTCTGCATTGTTATCTGTAATCTTAATACTTATTATGGAATAGCGTATGAGTCATCAACTTAAGTCAAAGCAAACCGTATTCCGGGATGATTCTAGGTGACTTACTGGTTGTTAACCGACTTAGCTAAGTCAAATTCATATATTACGCCATTAGTTACATTAGGATTATTTAAACACTAAATCATAATTTTGTTATTTTCCCTAAAAATATCATTAATCATGAAATTTTACTGACAAATAATTATTATTTAAATCATAGAAACCCTAACAGAGCTTGTCTCCTCAGCATTATTTTAAGGTGGTACCACGAGTCAATTTATACAATTAATGCCCTATTATTTTTACACCAAACTTTCCATCCAAATAAGTGTTGTATGAAAGGTTACACTAGATTGTATTCCCACCCAGCTACGCCACTAACTCTGTCATTAAGATCAGATTTACAATGACATTTGTTCCTATTCTATTCGATAAGGCAATGGCTTCAAGACGTTCAATGCGCTTTTTAACAACTTCGAGTTAGGGCATGTGGTTTAACGGTTGACTACACGACAAGTTAATGCTGATGTTTCACTCTTTTGCACATGTCAGCCAATGAACTATCATCATAAATAATTGGCTATTATTTGTGGGCTAAATTGATGCGATGTTCTCGTTCTAGACATTGTTGTCTGTTTAATGACGTGGGTCATGCTACTAAAATTACTGATAGTGGTAAAATGGTGCATTATAAATGATAGGCAAATAAGCGCCTAGAAAGAACAGCCCGCCAGGTAACGATTATATAATTCTATATTAAGACGTACTTAATATTTCTTTGTAAAGCTGAATATCGGTATAACAGTATCAATTAGATATCAGAAAATGTTCGTTCAATTGTATCATTCTTATGTAGCATTTACCCTGTTTATTTCATAATGGTATATTTGCGGATATGTTCCCTTCTGTTATTATAGGACATATCCTTGACCAACGCCAGCAGCCAGTCCTTAATTGATGCTTTGTATTTGCAGCACTACAGCGGGATATTTGCTTGCACGGTATTGATTCAAACCTATACACCTTTGAAAACAAGCTACTTGTTATTTGCAAGAGCGAATTCTTAATGTCATAAAATACCTTGAATATGAGAAATTTAGCAATTATCAGAGGTTTATCGGTCCAATATGCTGTAACAGCCGTTACATACAAGATAACATGTGGCATATATCAAATAAGCAAACAACTAGCAAACTGGGCCCGTATTATAATAAGGAAATTACGTTTGGTCTACAGCATAATATTAATCAATTTGAACGTATTAATGTTATGTAAGGGAAACGTAAATATACACACACAGTGTACTTTTCGCCAAATATCACCGGCTCTGCTGAAATCGTTATCAATTTATACTTGTTCTTTATGGTGACTGCACTCTATATCATTGCTTGTATGATAAAAAATATCGTTATCTTGATTTTATGGTGTCTGAATCGCCACGTAAGTCTTGGATGTTGGCAGTAATCGACATAGTTTGATTCATTTATACTTAACGTAATCACAATTGATAAAGATCTGCAGTGCCCAAGCATGTAATGCCAATATTTAATCGTTTAATGCTGCGCCACCCGATGCTATTATCACACATTAAGTTGTAAATGAAAACCGGCCTGGTAAGGAGAATAGTAGAAAAACCAACGTACTACATTGAGGTATTTAGACACAACAAGGATAAATCGAGTAGTTATGTTAGAACGAATAGGCCAAAATGCGGTGTTCAAAGAAGGTGATCCATGGAAACATTATGCACAATTATTGCCTATCACGTACGATATCACCCCGATATTAGTTACTGGTTTTTTTTAGCGTAGCGCTGCCATAAGAGCGTCGCATTAGATGCATCGAATCCTAAACGTATTACTGTACTTACATGGTTAAACATATTGGGTTGGCTTCGACAAATCTATATAGAAGACTCACTACAAGATTGTTATAATATTTGTATGGGTTGTCCTCATATAAAGAAGGATTTAATCCTTGCCTAACTCGGCTAGACGCATAATTTAGGGTAACAGAAAGAGTTAGAGTAGGTGCCATAAAACTCATAACACGCTCTAACCGACACACTTGAGGCCATCAGCTCAAAAGTCCATTATATGTTACGTATCCCTCGAGGCGGAGGGCAGTACATAAGTGCAGGCTATTTGTGCATTATCAAGGTAATGAGAGCAGCAAAAAAAAATTACTCATATGAAGGTCAGATCCAACAGTGGGAAATTTGCCATTTGTGCGCATCACTTCAACTTTAATAAAGCGGTACAAAGCTATATGAATACAGCGAGTGAAACAATTGTCAATCTAAATATTAAAATAAAATTCACGGGCGCCAAATTGATGCAGCGAATCGGTTATTAGGTCAGTCATAGATAGAGACGGGAAGTTTAAGGGAAGGATAATGCGTAATTTTTCGCCTTGTTGTTCCTACTGTTTTGAAATAATATCGTTAAGTAGCATGCCTGTCTGATTTATATATGCTCCGGATATACAGGATTATGATCAATGTAATCACATCAACGTCGTGTTGAAACTGTTTATAAGGGGGGAGGGGGCGGATACTGGAAAGTCGTTCTACTCCATGCGAGAAGCTTTTTCGCCTCACCCTATACAACCCTGTGGTCTCACCAGAGTGTGCAGATTTCTTGCAATTTTATGACGACTAAGCTGGAACAATGTAGAACTATATTTCATTCAGATAGATATTGTCCGAATTGAGCTGACATGTGGGCAGGTACGTGTAATTTTTTGGATAGCATCACACAAAGCACTAAGTCATCCTTATTCACGTGGAAGCCGATTCCTCGCATCTGAAATGCTTTCTGGGGCAATTTGTCTTAACATTAATATTAATACAAGTAGACAGAGTCATTGAGCATACTCTTTCGCTCAGCGTTAGAGTGAACGGTCTCAAGAGCAACAACAATGCATTAATCTTCGTTTCTGGCTTCATAAGAACCCGGGCATCGCGTGGGTTATTTTGAAATGATAATGATATTCTCGTAAATATTGTATTAAAGTAATCAAATATGGCGCCGTCGTTCTTTTCGACCAATTATGCAGCCAGTAAAACAAAACGAAATGAAAGTGTGCCTTATTAGTAAAGGGTCGTGAAATAATAAACCTAAAAACCATTAACACAGCCTTATAATGATAAATATTACTATTTGCTAAAGGAAGCTTTAACAATTATACTGTGGCGAAATAGATACTTGCATAGAAAACATTAGATACATTTTGCAAGATTTCGTGCTTTGATATGAGATACAGCTTAAGTTGTCATTGTGAAGGCCGAAAATAATGGATGAACCAGCAAGTTCGTCTGTGTCAGTGGGATGTTCCTATTTCAAAAGACGGGATGCGATCTTTTGTGGTTTCCAAAGGTCTGTCGTCAGTAGAAAGCTCCAATCCCAAAGGGCAGGATGCGATAATATGTCATTGCTTTAAATAATCTATTCAGAGGCACTTTATAAAACTTCTTCACAGAGTGGTACAATGCATGCCTAAATTTAATGCTCAGCGACGACAGGCACATACTGTCCACTCCAGCTCCTTTTAGTGACCACAATGAGAGCAAATATGCCATTTGATATGATCCCTACTAATAATAACATCACCTATCCTATTTACTTAGGAGTCGCAGTGGTCTAATTCTGTTGCGTGGTGCAAAACGTAAGAAAGATCTCTGCTAAATTGTTGTATTTGGCACAGCTTCCTTCTCTTCATTTTGATCTCCTCACATCTTGCAACAGATACTTACCCCCTAATTTCTAAATTGCGTCCCTCGATCATAAGTTGCTTTAAGTTTTATTGGCTGATGTACCGCTGGGCATTATTGTGCGTGTGTGTGTGTGTGTGTGTGTGTGTGCGTGCGAGTGTGTGTGTATATGTCGGTGTTTTGTGTGGTTGTGTGTGTGCATGTGTGTGTATGTGTGTGTGTGCGTGTGTGTGTGTGTGATGATAGTGTATTGGTATTTGGTCTCTTTAGAAGGCTAATGGGACTGGTTTCGACGATTGTGTTCCATAGCTTCACAGGAACCAAAAGTAAGAATTCGATTTTGACCACTGTATTAACATTTCTCTTCATGGTATATCGGGGGCTGTGGCAGAAGATGGGAGCGAGGCATACCAGCAAGGTTACAAAGCCACTTTGATGGCATGCATCTAATTAAGTGTGCCTCTTTAGTGTACCAAACGTGCTCTTGGGACTTACTTACTGGCATTGTCAGGGCTCTCATGATCCAGACCTCTCGGGTCAATACCCGAGAGATTGCCGGCGGCATAAAGACAAAAATCATACCGGACACTTAACCGCTCGTCCTATCATGGAGTAACAATGGATGGAGGGTTTTAGCATTGACCTCAAGGCGTAAGGTTGCGGGTTGGAACAAAGGATGTCTGAATCATTTCAAATTGTGCGACAATCATTGTAGTGCTGCTCATGTAGTTGTTGCTCTTTATTCCAACCTTTGCACAGTGGCAATGGCCATAGCTTACTTTCGTTTATCTAACATAGTTTCAGTAACTTATGAAGATTTGAATCAATTTGCACCATGGATGATTTGGATTTAGTCACTTCTCATTGTAAATTATTCGCTGAATCGGGTCACGCAGACACACACGGCAATGATGCTTTTGTTTCACTATAGAATAGCAATCATATGGCTTTGGTGTTTTTGACAGAAGAATTATTTTTTCGTTCCTATCCAAGGCAACATTGAGCATTATGGCAGAAGGTTATTTACAAATTTCTCATGTATGTGTTTGTGTAAATCATGATTCCAAAAGCTGACAGAGGAGCAAAATTAGGAACATTCAATACCAAAGGGGACATTCTATTTAAGGAATAATGTAGAGATGCATAGATAACAAATACCCATTAAGATCTTATATAAAATTAAACGATACAACTTGCGTCAGTACTGTCATTGAATTAATATCAATGTAATTTCATCTTTATTTGGTCTTCCTATTTTGTCTCCAGTATCCAGTTCACACAAACATCTTAATCTCTCCTGTGGCGTTACTTTTATGTTATATAGGCAAATTTGTATTTTATATGTTCTGTGTGAAATAAAAGGGAATAAATGCTTGTTTTTGACGTTTGCCGTTGTTCAAGTCATTGACATCGCATGACGGTTTATTGCTAGTAGCTTTCACTCTTTGGGTTAAAAGCAGCCATACAGTACAAATAACAATGATACTATGAGCACTTTAATACGATTGTTACGAAACTTAAAGTGTCAGGATATGGCAGTGTTCTTCAAAAACCATCTACCGCCAAGTGATTCATAGCTGTTCTGTTATGACCAATGACTTCTTATAGGACGAAACTCATACAAATGGGATGCCGTTGAGTTTGTCTATTCGCGTAGCATCAAATGTTGATGCATGCTGAATCAATCGAAGCTTGGGTGGGTACATTTAAGAATGAGCCGTCCAGAATAACATTTTGCAACGCAGTTTATATTCTGTAAATCAAACATTGTTTACCCCAACCCCCATTCCATCTGCCACTAACAAGGTTTGTTCTGCAACCAGACATACTGGACTTGAACCATGGCCTACAATATTTCGAACATGCAGTAAAAAATAAGAAGGGTGCTTCGCCCTTAAAATACGTCGCAATTTATAAAGAATATTGAAGCTCTGGCGAGAAAATTGGAGAAATCGTGTTGCGACTGATAATGTTGAATGGGCATTAGCTACATTGCCTGATATATGATCAGTAGATATAAGTATTAATATTGTTTTGTAGCATAGTAAACCTCTGGTAAACTCCGCGCACATTTTGTTGCGAACAGTATCTTTCATGAACCACTTAAAGTCCACTCTTTTGAGAGAAAAGGAACATGCTTTGAATCCAGATAGGCTCACATTAGCTACTTGGTCACTATCGTCGTCAGAATTAACAGTTCATTAAACACGCAACGCAAACATTAATCCTTTCTGTGGGTCACGGTTGACACTGTATTCTCTGTGACAACATTGGCAAAAGTCTGATAGATGATATAGTCCGCTTTCACTATTTTGCAAGCATCTTGGAATAAAATATCACAAGAATATGATCTCTTTATGCTTAACTTGATCCAAACGATACACGATCCGGAGAGAGCTGTTTATTACACGCTGTCATATTTCTCCAGTTAATATGCAAATGTGGCCTATTTGCAATGACTGTTTCCATTCCTGGAGTATTGAAAGTGATGATACGTATTAGGAAGTAAGCCTCAACAAAAATGATTATGACCATTTATTGCAAATGGTACTTTTTGGCTTGTGTAACTCTAGGCGGGAGACGCCCTTTCCCAATATCTACTATTATGTCAGCTACACGATTTATGTTGTTTGCTTCTTTTGAATCACAGCAGTGAGGGACACTGATTCACAACAGCCCTTGATGAACCACTCTATTCCGCCCACAAAAACATTGTGATGTTAATATTGAATGAGAAGGGATCTCGTCTGAACGAACAAATATAGGAAATATGTTGTACCGTGTTCATTGTTGTGCTGGTAATGGAATGCACTCAGTGTTCATCCCGAGATTGTTCTCCCCTGAACTACCGCTGTTAAAATGAATGACGACAGTGCTGGAACAAACGACACTTGCAGTTAACTCGGCTCAGTATAAAGCTAGGACATATTATTGTTGGGCAGAATCTAGTGTATGGTACATCCGGTATTGCTCAAGCTATTCCCTACAAACATTTCAACGTGTTGGCTTAAGTGTTAACTAAGGTTGTCTGGTGCATTGATACAATGGAAAATCATTTCAAACTTGGTCTTTATTAAGACTAGATATTGGTGTTAGTATATAATACGTCGAAGAAATATATTGATACTCGCTTTTGTTGATCATAGAACCATTGGTCAGCAATACCGTCAATGATTTGCAAAGCGTGAAACACCAGAGTCTGATGGTTAGGGTATTTATTATTTCATTACATGCACTGCTGCAAGGAGTTATATTCCAATACATTTCTAAAAAATACAACCTTAATTAATATATATAGCACTCTGCATTTTCAAATATGTATGTATGTATGTGGGTATGTATGTGGGTATGTATGTATGTATGTGTATGTATGTATGTATGTATGTATGTATGTATGTATGTATGTATGTATGTATGTATGTATGTATGTATGTATGTATGTATGTATGTATGTATGTATGTATGTGTATGTATGTATGTATGTATGTATGTATGTATGTATGTATGTATGTATGTATGTATGTATGTATGTATGTATGTATGTATGTATGTATGTATACATGATATATATATATGTAAGTATATATATATATATTTATATATATACACATAAATATATGTATATATATATTATCATAAATATATACGTATATATATGTAAAATATATATATATATATATACATCAATTTACATCTATTTATATTTATATATACATAAATATATATGCATTCATATCCTGATCTATATATTTGTGCATATATATATATAAATATATATCGGTTTTGCGTTCAAATGAGTCTGTGATGACACGGTTGAATTGAATATATTTCCTTTATGAACACCGATAAACTGAGAAAGTTGTAAGCTTTGAAAGGATGTTGTGATACTAATAATCAGACGAATACATATCGCACGGTTCACTTCCGATTATTATCCAATCAACCTCTTTAATGATTCACAGTTTTCGTTCAGATATGTTTTCTTATTTCGACGCGACAGTGATGAACGGTGAGATAAAATGTTCATCATATAGACTATTTAACGTGGGAGTTAACCACCATATGCTGCTCATCCCGGAATATCCCAATGTTTGCAGAATTTCAATAGCTCAAGGAGAAGGTAGATCACATAATCTAACGTTAATCACATATGTATTTAGATTCGCGGTTTTATATTTACATTACTTTCATATCCCCATGGAATCAAAGGCGTCTGTATTCATATTTAAAGTGTTCCCACAAGCCGCTTCAAAACACGCCACTGCCTAGTGATAACGCGGCTTCTACACCCTTTATACGACCAAGTCACCATATATAATTGATATGATGACAACTCGTCAACCGGGCGAGCTCGGGAATCTTAGCCCACTCAGAACGATTTTCTGTCGCCCATGGTGGACACCAATTAGTTTCAATATCAACTGTCACACTCATGTTGTAGATACAATTATATAACCCACTACCGAGGCTTAAAGGGAAACTGTGAAGGCGGGTACTGATCAGTATTCATGATGACACCCGAGCAACACTTAATTTACCTATGTTATAAATTCACCATCGGCTTATATACTCCGAATCATTATTAGCCACATCTATAGTGGTCCAACTCTTTCAAAAGGAAGTACCATTTGAAAGCGTAGCATATCTATTTTGGGCAACTAAGTTAGTCGTTTCCACATTTCATATAACAATAGGGTGCGTATCACCAAATGTCAGGAGGTTGTTGAATCCTCACTATAACTGCTATCTTAAAAATTAGAACAAGAAGTATGGACCTTGCTATTATTCAAACCAGCAGCAGCATCATAATTTACATAATGTAGGTATCATGATAACATTTTAGAGAGAATTCTTAGTAAACTGTAAAGCATAGCAGCTACGTTAGTTATGTAACCAAAAACACTGGGAACACATTATCAATAAAAATAATATCTCACCTGCTTGTCAATTACGTATCTCATTGCAATTTACTTCCCTTCTGTTGCTTCAATGTGTTGTAAGATATCCCACAAATATGACTGTCGTACGGATGCAACAGCACAATGACTTTATTCTTGCGACTTCAGTTACTCGTTTCGATGGGTGTTATGCTGCCTAGTTGTTAATATTATTTTGCACTATATGATCGATACAAAAGCTTTACCGCTTTACTCCATATGAGTGTCGTTTTACACGTGTTCTGGAATGACAGATAGTATATGCAGGCATTATGGTTATCTTCAACACATCCATGTAGATGGTTGTTGCTGGACAATCATTTACTAAACTTTTAACCATATCGGTGTTTGCATCCGATGTTCGTCCTTAACAAAGTAGTGTCCCTTAATTCGGCATTACAACTGTGATAAAATTAACTATCAACTGATAGTAACAGGTTGTTATTTGATTGTGTGCAATTATAGGCTTCAGTGCAGAAATTGCAGTAAATCACAGCCACATGCTAGCAAGTAATAACTGTGATCAAATTTACTATCAACTGATAGTTGCAGTTTTATATTTCAATGTACACAATTATAGCTTTTAATACAGAAATCGCAATAAATCACAGCCACAAGCTAGCAATAAATATCGTCAAAATGGAAGGAAAGATTGTCCAAGTTATGTGTTTTATCTTTATGATTGGCATAATGGGAATGTTCCCGACACATAGCCTTGCAGGTCTAGTTTCATTGTACGTGGCTTATTCTCCTTTTAGTGATAGAACATTCTGGCAGTATGGATTATTATTGTATTGCTGCCCCTGTAGTTTTTGTCCCAATGGAGTGTTCTGTTGCTGGTGTACAATGGAGACCTTCTATTCTGGCTATAGCTCACGTACCCAAGTTGAACATAACTTCATGACAATATTGAACACTATGAAAGAAGGTGATTCACACATTTCCCGATAGCTCACGTACCCAAGTTGAACATAACTTCATGACAATATTGAACACTATGAAAGAAGGTGATTCACACATTTCCCGATAGCTCACGTACCCAAGTTGAACATAACTTCATGACAATATTGAACACTATGAAAGAAGGTGATTCACACATTTCCCGATTATGTGTTTGTGTCAGGATATCCGTTAATATGCACTATAGGTTCATTATGTTAAAAGCAAATTATATATTTTAAACTAACAAACAACTATATCCCCCTTTAACATCAAGTGGATTCTCATTCGAAGGAATAATGTATTGATGCATAGATGGCAACTACACATTGATATCTTGCATTAATTGCAGTGTTGCAGCAAATGTAAAGTAATCGTGATCTTGCTCTGCAGCCTTAAACGTTGAGCTCATTCCAGAATTATTTTGTGCTGACGCAACTTTTCAAGTTGAGACATACTTATGCGATGATGTTTCATTTTCACATGTTGTGCATACACGCTCTTGTCCTCATCCTTCTGATTGCTTAGAAACATATGCTCTTGTATATCCGATAACAAAAGTGCCAAAACATAGCAACCACATAATTACGGAACTGAAGCCCCCACCCCCTCTCCAGTCTCACCCCCTCGGACACTCCAACCGCTACTTACAAGCATTGCTCTGACACCAGACATAATTGACTTGAACCGTGTTCTGCAATATTTCCAATGTTTAGGCAACACAAAAGGCAATTTGTGTGATTATTGAGAATATTTATCAATCAACAGATAAACTAATTCAGGCGATCAACCTTATTTATGAATAAGCGATCCTCAGCTTAACATTTTAAGATAGAAAACCATTCGAAAGCAAGACTATTATTCAGTTCTGTTAGTTAGAGTTATGCAGGTTAATTCCGCCGATTCCATCCAATATGAACAATTCTTGATACGATGCGCAAAATGCTTTATTGACTAAGTTGAAAATGTCTTCAGCAGTGCTTTGGAGTCATCTTGTTGCGACGAATGGTGTTTAATGAACATGAGCTCTGTTTGTTTTATTACATTACCCGGCATATGATGCGTATATGTCTATATATGCATCGATATTGTATTGCCGCACAGCACGGACGTAAAAACTACACCACTAGCTGAGACTCTACCGAGTTTCGAAGACAGAACTCGGGGATCAAACCCATATATCGAGTTTACGCCCTTTCAATCACTTGGTTGTCATGGCAGCCTACACAATTCACTCAGTGAATACAGATTTCCCACCAAATACCACTAGAGCGAGCTTCTGTTCGAAAGGCTGCCATGTCAATTGGTGCATCCAACAGTTACATCTTTCTGACGACCGATAGAACGTAAATGCAGCATTCATATAAACACATCACAATCGAATATACATGAATAAAATCAAAATCCTGCAGGTGCCGAAGGGACTTCAGCATGGACACCTCTAGGTCGACCCCAACTCCACCAGAGCAGGTTTCACTACACATTTTGTTGCAGTCAGTATCATCCATTTGCCCACTTTTTGGGGCGAAAGGGAATGTGCTTTGTTTCATGATTAAGTTAGACAAGCTAACTGGTCACGAATATCGTGAAAAATATCATTTCTGTAAACTCGCAATTGAAACGTAACCCTTTTCTATAAATATTGCATTACATTTGTAGAGCTTTGAAGACGTGATGAATGGAAGACACAAACGACGTTGTAGGGTCGAAAGCGGGGAAATATATTTTAATCTTCTTAAGACAGGGTAACTTCTATATTAATCAAAGTAGCCGAAAAGGATGATATTTAAATATGGTTGGTGATCTCTCTCTGCCGTGAGCGTGTGTTTCCTCCGTTATATATCCTGTTACTTATGGGGGCTTCTCCCCCACCCCATCGGCTATTGACTGAGAGGCTTCTAGCAGGTTCACCAATTAGGTCGCCCCTTAATGAGGAAGTTAAGTCGGGGTTAAGGAATAATTGACGGGTAACCGGCGAGCCAGAAGCTTTAAGGTAGAGGGGGTAAAATTAAGTAAAACTGTTTACGACATCTCCCTCCCCTTTAAGGTGGATAAATATCCATTTAATGCCAATGTGTAAGAATTTAACTGGCATGCAAAATTTGAGAATAGTTTGTAAAAGAATTTCAGTAGAATTTCGTACAACCTTTTACTTTAATTGATAGATCTTAAGTATTTAATCGTTGTATTCATTTGATTTTATACTTATTATTATTTTTACTTATCATTATTTTTATTTTGTTTTTAACAATTGTTCATTTAAAGAATACGAAATAGGTAGAAATGAAGATGTAGAGCTTAGTAAGCTTATTCATGAAAGTTCCTTTGGAAAGAATTATTAATAGTCCTAGAAAACGTACAGCAGTATGATGATGACAGGCTGTACAGTGAATAGATTATGAATGGATGAATGAATGGGGAACGATATTGAACAATTTGGTTTGTTTTAGAGTTTAAGGTCGAAACGGTACAGAACCTATTGCAAAGTAAATGTAAACTGCACTAAGGTGTAGTACTGACTAGCGCGCCGCGAGTAGGCTACCCAACCATAACTCCTGCGGAGGGGGTGGTAGGTTTTGTCCTATCAGGCTCAGACCGGCTTGGAAAGGGAAGTGTACTCTTTCCCCCTGGCAACTAATTGACAGCTAAAATGAATGATTGATGTAAGATGAAAAACATTCAATGGGCATGAATACGGGTGCAGAATGATGGCATGAGAAAACAAAATTATACTAGCGAAGCTTAAGTCAAATGTGTTTATCTGAAACGTATATAAGGTATGGAAGTTAAATTAAAGTAATAAATTATTTGATCAAGTCTTGTATCTGGTTTGTTTGTATTTTCGAGAGGATCCACATTTCTGTGTTGAACACCGGGCAGGATACCTCAGACACACAGACAAACTAGGCAGCAGTTTCTAAGGTCGCAGTGTGGTTGCAGAATATATAGTGAAAAATGTTATTATTTGTACATTTTTGAAAGACGTTTCAGCAATGATGAAACTTCATATTATAAAAATCTGCCGGTATGCTTGGAAATCGCACAAACCTAGAAAACTGGAACGGAACGACCTCACGTGGCAGGTGGCGTGTCGCTGCGGAACTATTTACATCTTTATATGGGCACAAACATATTGGCAGAAGGAAATATGAACAAGCAGATGGCATCGGGGTATGTACCTGAAAGAGATAGAAAACGGCGTTAGTTGTCACGGTCGTGGCAAATGGAGGAAAGGTGAAAGCATTTGCTCCATTAAGGGGGAGTTGGTGCGCGTCACACTAAGTCCGCGTGTGCCGAAAAAAAACGTGACTGGTTGGCTGCTGTATACCCCATTGTCATCTGACATGTGCAAGGGGTTGGTGTCTCCAATTGGCTAATACACACTAGGCCGTACAGAGTGACCAGGGGTGGGCGTGACTGAAAAGGGTGGGTTAGAACTGGTCAGCCAATCAGTGGGGCCGCTTATGAAGCAGTAAAGCAGGGGACTGGACTCCTGATGCTGAAATGTTAGCCTCAACGAAAATCCAAATGCGCACATGACTGTTGGGTATGGAGGCCGTGGGTTTTCAGTAAACGTTACGTTAAAAAGGTAATGAAATGACGCATGTAGGCCCTGACAAAGATGAAAAAAATCCTGAAATACAACTGGTGATTATATTAGATTTTGTAAAATGGAAAGATACACAGTTATGGCACTGTAGGTCTCTGTTTCACAAATTTTAATCTGTTGAATGCAATCATGCCTGGCAAAAAAAATTGATGTGGTTAGGTCTTTCAGTTTAGCTGTGTGTTCTTTAACGGCAGTAACTATAAAAGGATCTTTGAACCTGGTGGGAAATTTCTGGCTACTTACTCCTCAGTTAGATAGGTCGGGACTAGGAAGATAAACTACAGAGCCGACTGCGTTGCGGTTTGGACCTGCTGACTTATCCCATGTAGCTTTCATTTTGGCCTCATTCTTTTCAGCAGCTTTCAATGCAACTTCGTGACCCTGCAGATGTATTCGTAGAATGTCGTCTAAGTGATTGCCTCAGCTGTGAATACTGTCGGCCGCTGATCTGATATCTGTGTCCAGGGGTAATCTTGGGGTTTTCTGCCAAACAAAAGCTCAAAGGGGGACATGTAAATGGTGCGATGTACTGTAGTGTTCACTGCAAATGTAACTGACGACAAATATTTATCACACGTGTTAGGCTTATCGTGACAAAACGTGCGCAGAAGATATGTTAGAGTATTATTAACGCGCTCCGTTGTGCCGTTAGTGGAAGGTTTATAAGCGGACGTGAATTTCTGCGTGCCTTGAAATAGTACATTTAATTCCCTGAAAATGTTGCTTGTGAAATCAGTACCTTTATCTGTCAACAATTCTAGTGCCATGCCGTGAGTAGATATAACCTTGTCATAGAATGCTTTAGCGAGTATACTAGCTTCAAGAATTTTAGAAGGCCAGGACACTATGAAACGTGAGTAATGATCTACAACAACGGTAATGTACGCATTTCCGTTTGCAGTTCGTGGCATAGGCCCAATGTTGTCCATTGAGATTCTTTGCCATGGCGCGGTGACCGGTTTAAGTAGCGTCATGGTTGGTCGTTTGCAGCGATGTGATCGTTTGGTGGCTATGCATTAAGGGCAGCTGTCAACAAATTCCCTGACATATCTGTACATTCCTGGCCACGAGAAACGCTGTTTTAATGCGGTTAGCATTTTATTAATGTCGATGTAACCTGCAAATGCAGAGTTGTGACATTGTGACAACACCGTGTGTCGGAGACTCTCCGGCACAACCAGCGTGAGGCAGAAGTCGCCGGGCTTGGAAGCTGTTGGTCGGAATAAGCGATGTAGCATGCAATTTTCAATCATGTAGTCGTTTCCATGAAGCAAAACCTGTCTGGCTGCTCTACTGGTTGTTGATAGCTTCTCGTGCTTTAACCAATCGATCCAACTGTTACAAAATGTACAGCTAGCCTGCGCTTTGCGAATATTGTCATTAGATAAGTCAACAATTTTGTGCCCAAGCATATTTGTAGTTTTAAACTGATATCACTGGAGCTAGATTATACATTATGATCGTGAGACTTACCGTTATGAGGTTGGCTGTTGGGAGATGTATTTGTGGTGACCATCTGCTCAGTTGACTAATCCGCTTTTGATGCTGATCTCGTGATTACGGGATGCACACTAACTTCTTCCATGTTGTTAGAGACTGCGGTCACATCGGGGAATGCATTTATTTCGTCACCGTTGGCACAATGCGTAACGTCATATTCCCGCCTGCTAAGAGCGTCTGAGGCACAATTAAGGTTACCTTTACGATATTTAATGTCACAATCGTAGGACTGCAGCACTAACGCCCATCTGACTAGTTTCGGCCCTATCTGCTAAGTGGTCGGATAGACAGCAGTGCTTTGTGGTCCGTGACCAACGTTAATTTTGAGCCTTCCAGATACGATTTATGATAGGTCACTCTATGAACAGCAGCAAGTAACACAAGATGAGTTATTGAGTAATTACGTTCATGGGTGTTGAGTTACCTACCTGTGTAACCTGCCGGTCCTTCGTTACTTTCATCGTCCACCTGAGCTATACAATGACCTAAAGCAGATGTGGAAGCGTCAGTGTATAGAACAAAGGGTTTAGAAAAATCTGTGTCGGCTAGTAGGGGCTCAGAGGTTTCAGTGCGTCAAAACTTAATTGACATGCAGCTGACCAATCAAATATGACATCCTTTTTTGTTAACTCATTGAGTGGTTTAGCTATGTCAGCTGCCTCTAGTATGAATTTCTTAAAAAAATTCACTAATCCTAAAAATGATCGCACTCCTTTGACGTTTGTCGGTACAGGATAAGACTTTGCGGCTTTGAGGTGTTCATCGCTCGGCTGGACGCCTGAATGCGAGAGCTTCATACCCAAGAAATTGGCCTCTTGTTTAAGGAGCGTGCATATTTGTGGATGAAGCTTGAGGCTGGCGGCTGTCAGTGTCTGGAAAACATGATTTAGGTGCTCGAGGTGCTCCTTATAAGAGCCCGAGTACACAATGATATCATCGATGTAGACTAACGCAAACTTGCCGAGATAGTCGCACAGCACTTGCATCATCAACTCTTGGAACAATGACGGTGACTGCTGTAGCCCCATGCTTAGTCTGGTCAACTTATAGGATTTATAGTCAGGCGTAGTGAAGGTAGTTAAGTGTTGACAATCTTTTGATAAACCTACCTGGAAAAAAACCTGAGGCAAGATCTAGACATGAGAAATATCTGGGTTATCGTCAATAGTAACGTCCATGGGTGAATGGCAAGTGTTGACGGCACAGTTTGACTATTCAGATAGCGGTAACCGATGCACATGCGGTACTGTTTGGGAGCATTTGTTGCTTTTTTCAGGTGTTTTTCGGGACTTTTTGTTGCCTTTAGCAACCAATCCGATGGGCGATTGCCATTCGCTGTGAGATCTTTAAATGATTCCTTGTCTCAGTAGCTCATGTATTTGTTTGTTAACCTCCCTTTTCATAATTGCATTGGTGCGATAGGGCTTACATTTCCGTGGCTTAGCGTTTGGCTTCAAGCTGATTGTATATTCGGCCAGGTGTGTTTTGCGTAAGCTTCCCGAGTTGTCCAGAAATGCAGGTAAGTTTGCGTTCACCATGGCGCTTATTGCCTTGCTCTGGATGTCAAACAGTTGATTGTTATCAATACAGAGAGTCATAGTAGGCAGATGTGCTGTTGGTTATTGTGATTCCGTGACGACAATTTTGGGTGGTTAAGGGATTTGCAATTTATCTGCGGTTTGATATCGCTGGTGTTTGGCGAGATAATTGCAATTGTGGTTTTTTGTGTTGACATAGGTGTTATCGGTGTGGCAAGGTGACTGGTGGCGCCTCTTGTCACTGGTTTGCACACGTCATTAGCTTTAGATCCGACTAGGCTAGTTTAAGATGTAAAATTATTATCATCGCAATATTGATTGATTTCACAATCTTGTAATGCGTCGTCATGGTAAACATAGTTACAACGTTGTTTTTAATGTCTAGATCGATGATCCTTTAAGGTGATATGAGGCAGTTTAACCAATTCGTTAGGCCAGACATAAGCGGAAGCGTGGGAGTGCACTATTAGGGTGACGCGATAATCGGTTTAATGAGACCTTGGTTATTTTTGTATATGCACCTTCAGCGCCAATATAACTGATGTATTTATCATGTTCGGCTTATTTGTCTTATGTCTTTCTGGAATACATTTCACAGATAAAGAAATGCTTTCACGAGAAATGACACATCTTTACCCCATGATATGATTTACAATATATCAGCATGTGTGTCATCTGCCATCAGCCGTTACAGTCATCGATTTTTTACATGGCCTTTGATTAACACCATTAGATATCATATTAGATAAATGTCCTCGATTGCGTTGAACGGCTATTAACCGGCGACGTGGCCGATGAGGTACTATATTGTACGTCACCGCCTGGAAACTGCAGCGCGTTGATTGGCAACCCTGATATATGTGAATATACGCAAAGCTGCAATCCGCTGTTATATTCGCTGTTGCGTGCGCCATCCATTATTTATTAAACACCTGTCTACGATGGTAAAGCCAACTGGTGCGCAATCAATCAATGCCAATTGTGGATCGCTTTTCGCTGGACAGGCAATTCCAGTGCAATCTGATGTCACCAATCCTTGTCAGGAGTTGCACAAGGTAAATGCATATTGTTCGTTGTCCTCTTGACGCTTTAGGCAACATAAAAACACCGACGTATATCCGACGCCTATTAATGCGGTACATGGCCGAAGCTGCCAAAGCGACTTTATTTAGAAAAAAAACAACAACAACGATATCAATATCATCATGTTACTTATGACTATTTTACATTTGTTAAGGACACGGTATCGTGCTTTTTTGCACCCAAGCTTATGGTAAAAAAGCATAATCGGAACATTTGTAACGATCTTCCCTTTAGTAATAAACTGCAACTCTGCTGTATGCACACTGCGCCTTCAGGAGACGGAAAGCGTTCGGATGACATTGAAACTCACTGTAAGGAAGGAATTCGACGAATACTGCTTGCATGTAATGGTCTTATTGCACAAGCTGGCCTGACTACTGCATGCGCAACGACATTAAGCGTTCTTGCAACAGTCACACCTAAATAAATTAGCGGAGATAATTAGCATTCTCAGCAATCAAATGCATTCTAGGCACAGGAATTGTTTAAATCAATAGCATTGGATTTGGCGGTAAATTATACATATTCAAGCCGTAGATAAGGCCTTCATGGGATGTAGACTACTTTCAAATATGATACCTTATTTGAACCATATGTTTTTGATATATTGTGCAGGTCGTGAAGAGTTTAGTAGCTTTGATATGTTTGTGATCAATGATTGCCTCACGATGTCGTTCATTACTATATGTAGGCCGAGGAAAGTCTTGGATAGTCGGCAAGCTCTAACTTCTATGCTCTGTAAACAACTATGCAGGCTAGGCTGGCTAAGAGTCCCTAATAGTTTAATATCGTTGTACATAGCATCGTTCGTTAATGCTAACCTAAATCTTCACAATTATGTGCCCGAGCTAGACCTTTCGGCTGATATGATATCTTCTCACTATCAAACCAAATAAAGGTGAGATAAGTCACGTTATTTTAACATTTATATCCATAACATCCTATTTCCCATAGAATCACCAGCAGTTAGATGCCGTTATTGCCTGAATGCGTTTGACTGAATATTAAAAATATGATATTCGTCCGTGTAATCATTAGTTCCAAGCGAAGTATGCTAGTTGCAGTGCATATGTTGTTGCTATGTAGGGAAAGAAAATGTCAACTGAACGAAAAACCGTATATTGAGCCCATGGTTTATCGTTCCGAAGTTCATGTTGAACTGTGTGTAGAGTATAATTCTAATATGGTTTCATTTCATTTAAAACGAATCGGCGCAGTTCCACATTTAATTCGCCAATTGTGAACATTAAATTGGAAACGGTTGTAGAGTGCAAGCATGATTACAATTACGCATACATTTGACACTAATGAGATTGGGTCTAATGTTCGGTAATGTAGGTGATATTTACCAGTTAAATGTGTCTGCTGGTTACTGATCAACTTACGTGATTATAGCTGACGTTTCAATGTTTATCTGATCTTTGCTTCTCTATCCCGCAATGACGACTTAAGCTGTGCCCATGTCACATCTGGACGGTTTTCAACATCCGGTTCACTTTGAGCCCCTTTCCGTGCTTCCTATAGGTATATCTTATCGTTGCTGCACCCCTTGCGCTGTGTCCACGTCATAATTAGCGAGTGGTTAACACCCTGTTTACCTTGAACACCTTTCCGTGCATCCTAAACGCTTATCAGTACAGCTCTCTCTTTCCATATACAATCTTACACCACTGATTTTCATCGCCTCCACAATCATTCATGATTCCGGCCGTATTTTTCTACATCTTCATCTACATTGCAATATTCGCTCCGCGCCACAAATCAACACATTCGTACACGTCAGCAAATTATGTAAAATGACATTTCCGCAGCACAAAATATACAGATGCAGATAACACTATTGGATTGCTGTGGTTTCGCTTCTGTCCGTGGGTTCTTTGTGCTACTGCGTATATGATGACAGTTATTTGGGGAACTACAGAAACAATAGACTCTGCATTGTTATCTGTAATCTTAATACTTATTATGGAATAGCGTATGAGTCATCAACTTAAGTCAAAGCAAACCGTATTCCGGGATGATTCTAGGTGACTTACTGGTTGTTAACCGACTTAGCTAAGTCAAATTCATATATTACGCCATTAGTTACATTAGGATTATTTAAACACTAAATCATAATTTTGTTATTTTCCCTAAAAATATCATTAATCATGAAATTTTACTGACAAATAATTATTATTTAAATCATAGAAACCCTAACAGAGCTTGTCTCCTCAGCATTATTTTAAGGTGGTACCACGAGTCAATTTATACAATTAATGCCCTATTATTTTTACACCAAACTTTCCATCCAAATAAGTTGTATGAAAGGTTACACTAGATTGTATTCCCACCCAGCTACGCCACTAACTCTGTCATTAAGATCAGATTTACAATGACATTTGTTCCTATTCTATTCGATAAGGCAATGGCTTCAAGACGTTCAATGCGCTTTTTAACAACTTCGAGTTAGGGCATGTGGTTTAACGGTTGACTACACGACAAGTTAATGCTGATGTTTCACTCTTTTGCACATGTCAGCCAATGAACTATCATCATAAATAATTGGCTATTATTTGTGGGCTAAATTGATGCGATGTTCTCGTTCTAGACATTGTTGTCTGTTTAATGACGTGGGTCATGCTACTGAAATTACTGATAGTGGTAAAATGGTGCATTATAAATGATAGGCAAATAAGCGCCTAGAAAGAACAGCCCGCCAGGTAACGATTATATAATTCTATATTAAGACGTACTTAATATTTCTTTGTAAAGCTGAATATCGGTATAACAGTATCAATTAGATATCAGAAAATGTTCGTTCAATTGTATCATTCTTATGTAGCATTTACCCTGTTTATTTCATAATGGTATATTTGCGGATATGTTCCCTTCTGTTATTATAGGACATATCCTTGACCAACGCCAGCAGCCAGTCCTTAATTGATGCTTTGTATTTGCAGCACTACAGCGGGATATTTGCTTGCACGGTATTGATTCAAACCTATACACCTTTGAAAACAAGCTACTTGTTATTTGCAAGAGCGAATTCTTAATGTCATAAAATACCTTGAATATGAGAAATTTAGCAATTATCAGAGGTTTATCGGTCCAATATGCTGTAACAGCCGTTACATACAAGATAACATGTGGCATATATCAAATAAGCAAACAACTAGCAAACTGGGCCCGTATTATAATAAGGAAATTACGTTTGGTCCACAGCATAATATTAATCAATTTGAACGTATTAATGTTATGTAAGGGAAACGTAAATATACACACACAGTGTACTTTTCGCCAAATATCACCGGCTCTGCTGAAATCGTTATCAATTTATACTTGTTCTTTATGGTGACTGCACTCTATATCATTGCTTGTATGATAAAAAATATCGTTATCTTGATTTTATGGTGTCTGAATCGCCACGTAAGTCTTGGATGTTGGCAGTAATCGACATAGTTTGATTCATTTATACTTAACGTAATCACAATTGATAAAGATCTGCAGTGCCCAAGCATGTAATGCCAATATTTAATCGTTTAATGCTGCGCCACCCGATGCGAATCGCTGCGATTAGTCGATGCTCACATACAGCTACGAGACAAGCTGAATACACAGAACGCCAAGAGCTATATTCCTCTAACACCTATGTCTCCTTCTGATAATGCATTAACAAACTAAATATTTAGCCGAAATTGTTTTTCTGCTAGGCAATTTGATTGAGTAATCATTTCAATGGTTTGGAGAAGCAAAAACCATTGTTCTGAATCCATGGGCTACATTCTCACAAGCAATGTTAATTATGCATCCGTCGTTTTGTTAGCAATTATTGTGCATCGACCTGGAATAAAGTCACCCACCATCGCCCCTGCAATGCAAATATTATATTTTGACGTACTACGTGTAAATTGTATTGCGTTTGCAGTTCTGGAAAATTTGTAGGTCACTATCGTGTATCGTAAGTCAAGATGAAATTTATTCACATATTTCAATTTCAAGCGAGGTAACATTGTTGTGTATATTAATCACCAATTTGTTTTGTTTCCTCCAATTAAAGTATTGACGAAAATACTGATAATCCCTAAATGTATCATTACATGGAAGCACACTCATTCTCTTTCCATGTCATACCCACAAGATAGCAAGCATAGACAGTGATTGACGTTTCCATTAAACTCAGTAAGTAAACAACACATCGGCCAGGCCTGGTAATCTGCCATGTCCATACTATGCTATTTGCTATTGTCATAGCAAATCCGTTCAATGTTGACGCATGCCGAATAAATCGAAGCATGGTTGGGTACATTTGGCAATTGATTGAGCCGTCCAGAACAACATTTTGCAATGCAGTTTATAGATTCTGTATAAAAATAAAAAGGGTGCTTCATCCTTAAAAAACGTCGCAATTTATTAAAAATATTGAAGCTTTGGTAAGAAAATCGGAGTAATCTTGTTGCGACTGATAATGCTGAATGGACATTAGGTCAGCTTGTGTTATTACATTCCCTGACATATGGTGAGTAAATATAAGTATCAATATTGTATTGTCATATAGTAAACCTCTAGAAAACTCTTTCATGAACCACTTAGAGTCCACTCTTTGGAAAGAAAAGGAACATGCTTTGAATCAAGATAGGATAGTTGGTCACTAATGTCGTAACGAATATCATTTCATAAAATGCGCCACGCAAACATTAATATATTCTGCGAGACACTGTGTCCTCTGTGACAACTTTGGCAAAGCTCCGACCGGTTGAATGGTCCGCTTTCACTACTTCTTTGAATAATGTCTCAAGAAGATGGTGTCGATTTGATCTCTTTAGATTTTCCTTGAACCAATTGATACACGATCTGGAGAGAGATGGGTATCAGACGTTTCTCCTGATATGACATTAATACAACGGCTGCTTCCGTTCCAGTAGTATTGAAAGTGATGATATATATTATGAAGTAAGCCTCGACAAAAATGAATATGACCATTTTTTTCCAAAACAAAGCAAGTACACTTAAAGCGATAGATCAACGATCTAATCTTAATGTTTATAGTAAGTGAGCATTTGCACACGCCCCCTCTTAGGGTTCTGTCAAATGATACTTTTGTGGCTTGTGTAACGGTAGGCGGGAGACACCCTGTTCCAATATGCATTGTTATGTTGTTTGCTTCTGTCATGTAAATCACGGCAGTGAAGGACACTGATTCACAACTACCCTTGATAGACCTCCCTGTTCCTCACACCCACAGAAACGGTTAGTGGCCTGTGGCAAAATTTCATAACTAATGTCTTTAAATAATGCATATGTTGGCAATTACTCGGCACTTTCCAAAAGCAATACACTTTTGTTGTTAATATTGTGTGAGAAAGTCTGAATACATGAATATAGGGAATATGTTGTACCATGTCCATGGCTGGCTGGTAATTGAATCCACTCAGTGCACAGCCCGAGATTGCTCTCCCCTGAGCAACCGCTGTTAAAATGAATGACGACAATGCAGGAAAAAACTGCACCTGCAGCTAACTAGATTCAGTATAAAGCAAGGACTATTTTTTGTTTGGCAGAGTGTAGTGCATGGTACATCAGGTATGACTCAAGCTATTCTCTACTTTCATTTTACCGAGTGGGTACATGTGTCAACTCATGTTTGCTGGTGCATTGGTACAACAGAAAATCATTTCATACTTGGTCTTAATTTAGACTAGATATTGGTGATAGCCGATAAACGTCGAAGATATATGTTGATAGTCGCATTTGTTAGTCATGAAACCATTGGTCAGCAACACCGTCAATCATTTGCAAAACGGTTAGTGACAAAGCGTATAACACCGGAGTCCGATGGTTGGGGTACTAATTATTTCATTACATGCACTGTTGCACGGAATAATATTACAATACATTTCTATATAATACAACGTTAATTGATATATACAGCAAAGTGTTAAACATCAAGTATATATATATATATATATATATATATATATATATATATATATATATATATATATATATATATATATATATATATATATATATATATATGTATATATATATATATGTATATATATATGTATATATACATATAAATATATATATATATATATATATATGCATTCATATATATTTGTGCATATAAGGCATATAAATAAATATATATATACATATATATATATATGCATTCATATCTTCATATATATATAATAAATATATATAGAAAATATATATATAAATATATATATGTATATATATATATATATATAAATATATATACTTATATATATATATATATTTATATATATATATGTGTGTGTGTGTGTGCGTGTGCGTGTGGGTTTATATATACATATATATTTGTTACATTTATATGTTTTTGTTCTATAGGATTACATGTATGCATGTTCATATACATATATGTGTCAGGCATTAACCAAACAGTTTTAAAGCCACTTAATTGTTCGACATCTAGTGGACCGGGTTTGTCAAATGTCATCAAATTTTCATTATGACTATAGATGTGATATAGAAATGTTTATTTATCATGAACAATTTGACCATGGCACTTAAAGAGAAACTAGTCGTATTTTTTAAGGGTAAATAATGGCTGACTTTAGACGTTTGCATGTACCATTAGCGTATACGAATTTGGTTCGGAAATCATTTTTAAATTAGTATTTTTATCGGCTTGTGTACATGTATTTTCGAGGGCAGAATGACGTACCGGTCGTATAGGAACAACTGCACATTCGTATGGCTGTTTGTGGTCATTTCTCTCTTCCTCGGTCCCCTCCCCCCACCTCCCCCCTCTCCCTCCCCATGCTGAATTTCCGCAATATCAACATTACATATGGCTCATTCATGATGAAACAAACTGTCCAGTACATCAACTGCTGTTATGAGTATTACATTCTACGTTCAACGCTTCCCACGTATAAAAAATGAAATGGACCGCAAAATATCCTGAAACGAAAACAATCCTTCTGTCCGTTCTTATTATTCCTATGGTAATGAGACATCTACAACATACTATGTCGTAAGTCAAATAAATAGCATCTAACAAGAACAAAGGTGACGCTTCTGAAAAGTAGCACATTACTGATTGCGTTATATTGCAGGAAACAGAAGTGAGGTTTACCGCGTGTAGATCTTTTATACGATATGAACCTGAAAAACATTTGGTCTATTATTATAAACGCAATAAGCAATTGCTAGTGGGTTGCATCATATCGTTTGTTTTATATGATGTAAGTAGTATACATTATTTAGAGTAATATGATTAAACCTTTGATGTCGTCTTTGCAGCGTTTGATAAAGCTCCCCGTCAAAGGTTAATCAACCCATTGATAGCCCTAGGTATTGATCTTTAAGCTCTAGCGGGATATTGAATGATTCATTAATAGAACTAGGCGATTTATGATTAATTAGTAGAATTACTTGGAAGTGCCATGCGGTGTACATGGGATTAAAGGCGTGTGTATTCATATTCCAAGTTTTCCTAAAAGCCGCTTCAAAACACACCACCACCTAGTGATAACGCGGCTTCCCCACCATGTACGCGCCTCATTCACCATATAAAATGGATATGATGACAACCTTTTGGCCGGGCGGAGAGCTCGGACATCTTAGCCCACCAAAACGATGTTCTGCCGCCCATGGTTGACATCAATTTGTATGAATATATACTATCACAATCGTGTGATAGACGTTATTATAATACCACTGCCGAGACGTGAATCGGAACTATGAGGGCGGGTACTGATAAGTATTCATGACGACAAGTATTCATGACGATGTAATTACTGGGTGTGTAAATAAACAGTGCAGAAAGCTATCTTACCCAGGGGTTAACAAATGAGACTCAAGGTTTGTGATTCTCAACTAAATTGCATCGATATTGTATAGATGCATACCATTCAATAACACAACAATTTCATTATTTTCTCGTTCTGCTCCTGTACTCTGGAATTCGCTGCCACCAGATATTCGTTCATTAGACGTTGTGGATTATTTTTACCTGAATAAAATGTTGCCGGGACGTCGGTTTTATGACGCCATTGGCTTACCTGTCATCCTGTAGAGAGGTCGGTAGGTCATGGCCAATCTAGCACAGCAAGTAGCTTAGAGCTAGTTTTTTTCCAAGATCGCGAATGCGCGACGTTTGATTTGAACAGTCGATAACAAACGATGGGGTTCGGCGTTCATGGAAGATCGTGTGCATCCTTCTACAAGTATCAATAAGTTATCGAGCCGTACTCTGTGTTCCGACCACTTTGTACCATATGTTCTACTTCGCGATACGAGCGTCATGCGAGGACATGCAGGTTTGAGGGGCCCCTTACACTTCGTCAATGAACTACAAGTGAACCAGCTGTAATTGCTGATTAAGCATTCGCAATAGTCTCCGTTCAGTAATAGAGACTCACATCTCACCTGTACCACAAAAGCAGTCTGCTTTTCTGTGATTTAATTATGATTCAGTTTATGAAAGTTTGTTAAAATAAAAGTCTATGCTCGGATGAATTATAAGTGGCGAACAAAGCAGAGACGACATACCATTATTGTCAAATGTCATTCTCCTGTTGCTTACACCAATGTTTTACCTAGTGATATAACCATACGCAGTCGATCATATAAATATCACTTACCCAAGCTAGATTACGATGGAGATGCCTGCAGTTGTGTGTGTATTTACGCACGCACGCACGTACGTACGTACATACGTAAGTATGTATGTATGTATGTGTATGTATGTATGTATGTATGTATGTATGTATGTATGTATGTATGTATGTATGTATGTATGTATGTATGTATGTATGTGTATGTATGTATGTATGTATGTATGTATGTATGTATGTATGTATGTATGTATGTATGTATGTATGTATGTATGTATGTATGCATGTATGTGTATGTATGTATGTATGTATGTATGTATGTATGTATGTATGTATGTATGTATGTATGTATGTATGTATGTATGTATGCATGCATGCTTGTATGTATGTATGTATGCATTTATGTATGTATGTATGTATGTATGTATGTATGTATGTATGTATGTATGTATGTATGTATGTATGTATGTATGTATGTATGTATGTATGTATGTATGTATGTATGTATGCATGCATGCATGCATGCATGCATGCATGCATGCATGTATGTATGTATGTATGTATGTATGTATGTATGTATGTATGTATGTATGTATGTATGTATGTATGTATGTATGTATGTATGTATGTATGTATGTATGTATGTATGTATGTATGTATGTATGTATGTATGAATGAATGTAGGTATTCATGCATGCATGCATGAATGTATGTATGTATGTATGTATGTATGTATGTATGTATGTATGTATGTATGTATGTATGTATGTATGTATGTATGTATGTATGTATGTATGTATGTATGTATGTATGTATGTATGTATGTATGTATGTATGTATGTATGTATGTATGTGTTGTGTGTATGTATGTATGTATGTATGTATGTATGTATGTATGTCTGTATGTATGTATGTATGTATGTATGTATGTATGTCTGTATGTATGTATGTATGTATGTATGTATGTATGTATGTATGTATGTATGTATGTCTGTATGTATGTATGTATGTATGTATGTATGTATGTATGTATGTATGTATGTATGTATGTATGTATGTATGTATGTATGTCTGTATGTATGTCTGTCTGTATGTATGTATGTCTGTATGTATGTATGTATGTATGTATGTATGTATGTCTGTATGTATGTATGTCTGTGTATGTATGTATGTGTATGTATGTATGTATGTCTGTCTGTATGTATGTCTGTATGTATGTGTGTATGTATGTCTGTCTGTATGTCTGTATGTCTGTCTGTATGTATGTCTGTATGTCTGTCTGTATGTATGTCTGTCTGTCTGTCTGTCTGTATGTATGTATGTATGTATGTATGTATGTATGTATGTATTTATGTATTTATGTATTTATGTATGTATGTATGTATGTTTGCCGAGAAAGTCTAGGATAGTCGGCAAGCTCTGTGACCTATTTAACAGACTGAGCCAGCTAAAAAGCAAGCATAGTGCTATATCGTGGTGTATAGCATCGTTGGTCAGAATTATCTGTCTGAGCTAGACAAATCGGCTGATATGATATCTTCTTACTATCAAACCATATAAATGTGCGATTAGTCAAGTTATTGAACATTTATCACCATCACATCCTGTTGTCCATAGTTTGCACAGCATTTAGATGCTATTATTGACTGAAAGCTTTTGACAGCATCTTGAAAAATTATATTCGTCTGTGCAATAATTAGTTTCAAGCGAAGTATGCTAGTTGTAGTATGTATGTTGTTGTTTTGCAGGGAACGATAATGCACCTGAACGTAAAACCATTTATTGCGTATTTAAACAGCGATGAAGGGCGTATGCAGTTTGATTCACCATTGGCGTTCCGGCTGAAGCATAGTATGGTGCATTGACTTAGGACAAATCCACGATGAGACAGCTGCGTGTCTGTAAAACAATTTAGCGGCATAACCCGAACTACTACAACGAACGCATTCACCAATAAGTCTCACTTATCAGCGCTGTCATTGGGTGGATAAGTATTATAACCACCAGCACAATAAGGTCATAGTGGGAAGTGATGGTTCTGAAAGACTCTTCATGTTGACTACTAAATCAGTTAAGTATATAAGAGTGGGATAAGCATGCGTAGCGATCGCTCAGACAAATGAATACGCGATATTACTCAAATACAAATGTATCATAATGGTACACTGCGCATTTACCACTTACAAGATAGAGAGGAGTTAACCCGTACGGCATGTCGTGCGCGGAATACCTAACAGTCTGGTTGCTGCTTTTATTGATTTGAAAGGTGTTTTATCAAAGAGTTTATAGCTACGCTAAAAAGGCTAACTTCGAGTGGCTCTGCGGTGATCGGCTCCCTAATTATAATACATTGCAATCGTAAGGTGGCGCTACCGTGACACAAACAAAAGCGCACGGGAATACTGGGCTGACGTCACTGCGATTGATGAGAGCGGGTAAAATGTCGTTTTGCAAAGCCTTGCCGCTGCCAAAACACGTCGTACAATAAGCATATAAATAGCTTAAATAGCAGGTGCGCTACTTAATAATTGATAACTATATAAATTACCCGTTCTGGGGTACACCTATCGAAAACAGTTAGCATCTTACAGCGTCCGCGCAATTTACGATCCTCCATCTTTCAGGTCCGCACTGTGAATGGTAGTTTTAGATAGTCAATAACTGTTAAAAATTAAATGTGACGCGGAAGTAAATGACCTCTAAATGTAAGCAGAGGTAATTACTTCCACGGCTAAAATCGACTTCTGGGTACGTTGATAATATATAATCTTGTTAATCTGCCTAACTAAAAAGAATATTGACGTGGTTCAGGGCTTTAATTTCTGTAGGATATATTCCCTAAGGACGTGCCACCACTGTGCACGTGACACTTGACACTTTGCCATTACTTAAATGACAAAAAGGTACAATGTTCATCCTGATATGTGCAGCACCAACCAGCTAGATAAGTAATACGGTTGTCACTGGACAATCGAGATACACAGTGTTTTACTCATCTTTGTCCAAAACCCAATCTCCTAATGAAGTAATCATTACTAATTAATGTCAAATTATGTTCAATACATGGTCGTTATACATTTAGCAAATGTTAAGCATGTTGCAAACTACCACCAATTGCCTTATTGCAGTATAATATTAGAAATTGCTTCGCTTTTAACGACAGAGCAGCCATCAAAAATTTGCAAATTTTAAATCTCCTGCCTTCAGCTACATCAAACCATTAAGCTAAGAAACACACGCCTGATTCAAAACCATGATAGGAAAAGTCGCAAAGTGCTTCTGTTTCCTCATTAGTAATGTTTGCTTTAATTATCTTTTATAAGTTGGTTTCCTCATTTTCATTCTTGATACATTGTTTTTAGTTACATCAATGATTCTGCTTACAAACCACCACATGCACGTTGTTTGCTCATTGAAAGATTGAATCAAATCAAAGTACTTATCATTTGCGTTGTCATTATATCAGTTGATGCACAAACCTCTTACTTTTCTAGCCCTGCAGGACGTCTACTTAGACGGTGTACATGTGTATCAACGTTTGGCAGTGGCTTCTTCTTGTCGAGACTACCCAAGATAAACATATTAAATGCATTTTTTATATTTTTCATTGGTATACATCAATACTAGAAAGAATTTTCATCCATTTACGCATGGTTTATAACGTCTGACAGTATCAAAATATCGGCTGTGATTGTTTACAGCGACCCTGTTAACGCGCTGTGGTATAGAGAAGCTGCGGCAACAGTTGTCACTGCCTACCGCAAACTGTACGAGTCGCCGGCTGCACGTGTTTTTTGTTTACATTTGACAACGGAAAAATTCAGAGGGTTGCGTTGTACACTGGCTCACAGACGACGCATTGGCGACTCGCCGAGTTGTCTATCTTAGCTAAGAGCATCATTAATGACACTGCTACGACACCTGGCGACCCGTGATTATCTGCACGCATCAAACTCTGAGTGTGCAAAAAAAACACGCACTCAAATACCACAGGTGGTCGATATGTGGGTCATGTTTTAATCATCTATGATATGCGTCCATTGCATGGCGATAAAGTGGAGAAAGAGGCTAAATGTTGTCGTCATTGAGAGGGCGTTCGCAAGGTTTCTAGATATGTCTAGATGGAGAAATGATGCGGTTAGTATTCAGCAACATATAAATAATTGTAGTGAATATGGCTCTACGCCGAAATTCTATTACGCTTCTGAGACTAAGCTAGTTTTTTTAGGAAATATTAGATAAAGTGGAGTGCTACTTTGATTTGAGAATTACGAGAGCCTTAACTACAATACTTGCCTTATATATGATTGTTTCAAACGTTATCTTGTAAACGCGTTGGCATGAAAATTGGATAATTCTATACACTATGAAAAATAATGTAATCGGTCCTTAACTGCAACCAAAATACGCAGATTTATATCACCTCAGCAAACATCGCTAGCAATGCGGTTATTTATACTTCAAAGCAGGACCGACTTAAGGATATTTTTAGTTAGGCCGTCTAGCAGCAATTATGACCCCAGAATTTGAACCCACTGCGCAATTCATCACAAAAATACTGGCCAATAAATACGTTTATAGGCGTACCGAAAAACGATACTATCAACACACTTTCCAAGAGGCCGATGCAACATCTGCGTAAGCTAATTAGCTTTAAATGACATGATTGATACATATGTCGCTCTGACCGTCGACCAATCGCTAGAGCAAGACAAGGCGATGTGGTCATTTGCTAGAAATTATCTGTTTCGGCAAGGAACAAACGCGGAAAAGGCTTTATCAAAGATGTGACAAGGTAATTTTGTTTGAATTTTGTTATTTCCCCAAAGACTATTCTTGAATGTCACTCAAACGGATGTGGAAGATAAGGTTCGTCACTTCTCAGGCCGAATGGAGAGGCTGTCAGCGCCTGTCGATACTGAACAGCAGAATAAACATAGGGCCTCAACGTAAAGCGAAGCTTGTGGTTAAATCTGTCCATAGAATATTAAGGTATTCCATACATTGGCATTAAAGGGGTAACGCATCATATAACTAAATATAAGCACTATATAAAGGCCATCTCCGTGCAATGCTGAGTAAGCAAACTTATGTGTTTGAGTGTGTGTTTCTGTTGTGTAATCAGCTTTTTTTACCTTCATTTGTAGTAAACTAAAGATTGTTGATCTTCAAGGGCTTCGCTAACCAAATTTTGTGCTTGAGGATGATTCATACGAATAAAGATGAGTTACTTTGGTGATTTGTCCGTTCCCTGTCAATAGTGAGTTTTGTTTAACCCTACCGACAAAGCTTCATAGAAATATTACCTGATATAGACACAGATTTTACATTCTAAGCTATCTGGAAATGGCATTCACTGTGTATTATAATGACATGAATTGTGGTTCTTGCGCATTTTCCAATGCAACTCCTGTGATGTAGAGCGTGTCTATGGCACAACTACATTGTTTGACTAAATCATTTTACATAGCTTCACAAGGCTTATAAACTCCAAATATCGGAATCCATAACCCAGGAAGAATTGGGCTAGTTCTCTGACAACACAATATGCCGATATAACAGATACCTAAGTCTCATTTACAAAATCGGTGGATCTCCAGTTTTTGTTAATTTTGATAATAAAAGCTCATGATTATGTTATATTCATGAATGATTTTATAGAAAACGATACAATATCTATTGTTAACACCTGATACGGCACAATTCACACACCAACATTAGGATTCCCATTAAATTTTTATATATATATATATATATATATATATATATATATATATATATATATATATATATATATATATATATATATATATATATATATATATATATATATATATATATATATATATATATATATTTATATATATACGAATGCGACTATTTTGGACAACTAGCAAAAAAAACCAACCATTTGAGGACATAAGAGGCGACAGAACATATATTTAATATGATGATCATTACTTGTTTTCTGTTGGTCTATCGGTAACATGTTTCGGTTTCGTAAACTTATTTTTGATTTTCATTTTTTTATTAAACGTATATATTATGTGTACCAAAAAAGGTGCTCCAAAATAATTCGGGTATTGGGACATGTTAAAAAACAATTTTTTTGGAACATTGCAAAAAAACAACCACTTTGGGACATTTAAAAAAACCAACCATTTTTCTTATCAAATCAAAAAATATTCTCCACCAGCAAAGTAACTGCGTCAGTAAAAAAAAAACGAGGTACTTTGAGAATTATCCGAACTGCCTAAGTATTTTGGTTTGTCCGGACGAATTTGTATCTGTCTCCAGCTCTTTGGAAAACGTCAAAACAAAATATATTTGTATTTTATTCTCTCTATCGAATGTCACGTGGATAGGATATATTTATGAAGGAAGTAATTCTAAACAATATACCAGAAGTTGGGATAATGATATATCGGTTAATAGCGAAAAACTAGTCGTTAAAGGCAGAGTACCAAAAAGGTCGTCAGTCCAATACACAGAATTTTTCAAACGGCCCTAACTAATTCCTACGCGATGCATAGGCCAAAGACAATGCAATGGACAAAAGAGAATGGAGATTATGTACAATGTAACATCACTGTTAAATAAAGAACTCAAAAAAGGTCTTGTCATTTTTGGAACTCACATCGTGCGCCAATATGTGACTGTGTTCGAAAAAGGTTGGTCGATTGTCCCAAAAATGTTGCATTCGTATATCGTATATATATATATATATATATATATATATATATATATATATATATATATATATATATATATATATATATATATATATATATATATATATATATATATATATATATATATATATATATATATATATATATATATATATATAGATATATATATATATATATAAATATATAAATATATACAATTATGTGCGCAGTACTTGAGCAACTATTCTTTGTTATAACCATTGGCATCCAAAAATACAAGTTATTGCATTTTACGCATGTTACCCGTCTATTAAATCTGCTAAGCCCACTGCTCTAACCGAGTATCAGGTACTATACCTAGATCCTCCTTGGCTAATAAAATTTACGAGGGACTGTTGGAGGTAATTGAGGCTTTCTTGCCAGCTTTTCTGTAGATGGACATACAAAGATTTAACAGAATGGGAATTATTTAAATAAAAAATAAACAATAATAGCGACGCAAGAGGCATTGTCAGATAACAAATGAGATACAGACGTCTATAAACACGCTAACAACACGCTAACAGTTGTTTGTTCAGATGTTTGGCGTTTTGAGGGATATCAAATGAACAGTGTAGTTACAAGCCATTCAGTCACATATTTCTTTTTTGTCGTAATGAGATACTTTGATAGTTATTCACCATATGTCACCCAGCAATGTAGTAGGATGGTATATAGTACGTATCAAATTCAGCATCCGTTTTATTTCATGCATCATACTATTGAATGTCTTAAACCTACGCTTCTATATAGGTTCAGTAAACTGTGACATAAACGATAGAACTGTAGAGTGTACAATCGTGATACCGCGGGCTGTTGCTGAAAGCTGTCGTTGTTAACAACGCAAGAGCTGTTTTATTTGCTAGCATTACCGATAGGAAATGATAAATCACGTGTATTTGCAATATATGATTTAAGCTCAAGATGTTGCTGTAACACTTCCATAAGCAAAAGGCCTACTTTTGATATGATCTATACCGTTTAAGTATTCCTGTCGATGCGAATGGCACTGTGGGCACTTTCGGTTGATGTAACCGTGCATACTCTCACAATTGGACAAGCATTGAGCGACTAATGTTCATCATCATACAGTATGTGAATATAATACGCACGCGTTTAAGGTTTGTGACTAAATGTTTGTCGTGGCCAATAACGGAATGTTAAAAATTTATGCTGCTAAGCATTGGGAATATACAACTGGGCGGCAAGGAACCAATAGATAAGTGATATCCTTCGAAATCATCATTGCTTACTCAGAAATACTTATGGCATCGCAAAATCACATTTTTTATTTCATTTACAGTAGTGAGAGATAGACACGGTCAATCATTCACAATTAATCGTACAGGTTCGTAGAAAACTATATGAATGCCCTATTGCCCTATCATCTAACACCATTATCTTGAGTTGTTGTTAAAATAATATTAGCGCCCCTTTGATGTATGCTTGAGTTATTGTGATTAAAGCAGCCTGCCATCGAGCATCCATCTCTGTGAAAAACAATATCCGCCATTAACTGCAGATGGTGGAAGTGCAATCTGGTTTCAAAAGCAACAGGTTGTAACCAGGGCATCGATTGATATCTAATAATAGGTATGTGATATAAGCACCAAAAGGATCCTCAAAAAAATGGCGGTTAAGGTAAAGAAACTAGACAGAAATCTCGCATTTGGCGATTGTTTACTTTACGCTACTGATCCCGACGAGACTCGAATTATCAGTAGCAACTGCTTTTTAAACCTTATATATATCGCTCACAGTTATGGAAATCCGCATCCCTTTGACATAAACTGCCCATCTACCACTCATCAAAGATAGAAACATGACTAGACCAGATGTTTAGTTATTAATATAGTGAATCTTTTGTGACTGGTTGGACACAAAATGTGAAATTGCTTTGTCAATGATGTGACAGAATGAACTCTATTCGGTTCGTCGCATGGCTTATTGCGTGACCACATACCATTTTGTAAATTCTTTCTTCGGAATTGAGAGGTATATGGTCAGGAACCACAGCAGCAAATAAGCTACAAAAACGGTTCAAATGCTATTGTACCATGACTAAAAGCAACATTTTTGCATTTTAATCTTTCCATATAGTATAACAAATGATGGCAATGTTCATCACATATTCTGCACATTTGCTTATATGATGTTTATATATGATGCATTCTGAAATATTTTTCGGACCTTAAATCTTTCAGCTCAATACGGAAGTGGTCTAAATCAAGAGACATATCATTTATTGCCACCTTTGCGTAGGTGGTCAGGAGCAGATAAATTGATGCCCTGTCGAATCATTATTACAATTACTTGTCAACAGGGATTCGACGTCAGAAACTATCATATTTGTCAAGATGCTCCTTACAATTTGTTTTGGAATGATAACGTATTAAACAACGAACACCTATCCCTATTAATGCGACAACAGCCAAATTGGGTCACAATATTGTTTAGTTGAATATAATTTATATTTCGGGCAATGATGGACCTAGCAAGTGGTCGCTTATCCGTGATATTGTCAGCAACCTGTCCAAGGAACAAAAACAGACTAACTGCATCTTCGTAATTATATAATGGCGAAAAGGTATTGGTTAACACCCGCCTGTTGTCTAACAGATGTCCTTAATGTTTAATGGGTATTGTTATTTCCGTGTATGGACTTCAAAATACACGTTCACCGATTATAATCAAATAGCAGCTGGCGAAAGACGAGAGTCAAAATCCCCAGAGAACAAATTCTCATTTGAAGGGATTTCTTGCTGTAATACATAGAATTATTTATAGATATGACACTGTAGTCACATTTGTGTGGCCTATCAGTACATACTAAATTACGTATAAAAGGTGTGCCGCAATTACATTGGAACTTAACACGAGACCTGTTGGTAATATCTAAGTAGCACAACCTTTCGCATAACGAACACGTATGTACGTTATATCCTTTAGTCTCCCCGAATGCATGGATGTATGACCATCATGCAAGGATCTAATGACCTGACTGGCGGGTGCCATTTAGACTAATGACCATAATGACAAGTGTACTAAAATTGTGTCTTATTCATAATCATATAATCCTCTAAATTACAGAAGTCATGATAAATAGTAATATATAAGTAGCTGACTCAACATTGCTAGAAAACGAACTCCGTTTAATAAAACTGAATACAGAGCGACTTGAATGCATGTGATTAACCCTTGATGGGTGATCGACCAGCGTCAGAGCAAATGATTACCAATATGGAACGACGCTTGATTTAGATACCTATCAAGCAACACATACACATCAAAAGCAGTACATGTCCATGGAGGTTTACTATCACTACAACTCTATACGTATATTCTATATACACCCACCCTACACATCCATCAGCGGACGTATTTGGACGTCATACAACAAACCCGTCAATATACGGGGGCATTAGAGAGGGGCTCATCCAAGCAATACATGGGCGCTACGCATGTATATACTATCCTCGTGGATGCTTTCCTTTGCATTAGATCCGACATTCGCTCTTGAATCAAGTGCATTCATGACAGTCACTCATCGACACATCGGGGGCATTGAATGATTCCTCCCCTATGCTATGATTGCGGTTATGATGGGGAGGTTATTGTATGTCTTCTTCATATGAAAATATTACACCCCTGCATTATGTATTGAACAGATACTGCATCATGACAACAGCAAAACTTCTCTGCGCTAGTGTTGAACTCTTATTCATCCCGAATAATATCGATAAATATAAGCAGATGGTAATTGAGGATCTGATAAGATCATCCAACCGAAATAACTTGACTGGGAATGCCGCTTTGGTCATTGCAACATGTGCCATATGATTGGTGACCTTTCATATAATCCATGCCAGTGTCATTCACGAAATATACTCAGGACAGAAGAATGACGTAATGGGCTGCCCGAGATAAAAACGTCGAGTTGATCAATCAGAGTCGACGAATGCATTATTGGTTAGAACGCACGGGCTTTATGATTGTCCATTGGCATTAGGTTGTTTAGCCAGCGGGCGTTATCGGTCTAGTGAAGGGCAATATCTAGCTGGTCCTTTGTATGCTTGTCAAGAGTCGTGATGACTAGACAATTGCTTGAATTTTAACAATACCCGACAATATAAAATGCACCAAATTGCGTTTTAATTGTGATATTATCGATATAATCGACCATTATTTCTCAATTGTTGACATCTTTATGTTTTAAATTGGGCATGAGCATTGATATTATCTAAATATTTTCGTCGGTTACTGCACACTTTCTCACGTATTAAAGTTACGTTACACTACGGATAACACATCTACGGAACCGGCTTAACTAACTGGTTGCGTGTCTTAGAATGATAATTTGTTCATCTGGTGCTTTGCACGATGCTCTCACGATTGAGAGTTCGTTGTACATTAGATGAACCATCAACAGAAGCTCCTACTAAGGTTTTTGAGTGTGCTGCATGCATTGATATGTGTGCACCCTATGCTTAGCATCCAAACGCAGCGCTTTTTCTATGGCATCAGTGTGCGCTAGGACAACACCTTGCATAATTTAATAAGCAATCAAAACCTAGTGTCACATCTTTATCGCAACAGTAATTAGGTTTCAAATGACTGCATATATTAAGACTGCCTGATGCATCCCTTTGGGCCATTCATTTCTAGTGTGTCTTACATCGAGCGGTAAAGGACCCCGTGTGTTGTGGAAGGAACTTCCAACTGTCCTTTACTTAGGAAATTTACGCAAACACCTGCTGAGAAACGGCAATTTAATGCAATTTGGCCACCAACGAATACGCTTGTAAAGTGTATGTATGCACGCATACTTCATTGATAATGTGTCACCACAAATGGACCGACGCGTTATCATACGCGTAGCCAAATGACGTCATATGGGTGGCACATTATCTGTAAAGTGTGCCTGCATGCATTCATTTTCAGCTATCACGTCAAAAGGTCGACGACATTTGGATAATGGTTTGACTCTCATTTTGTAAATGCATATTTGCGTGATCAATCAAGTGCATAAAATGTTATAGTTATGCTCACTATGTTGTAAATATTAGTATTTACATAAAATATAAGATGTAATTGATCGTTGATTCCCTCAGAAGTGATATCATGAGGCGAACTCGATGTGCAATTTGATCATTATGACCAGCAGATACGGCTAACCTAGTTTCGTCAAGACTAGTTAGATTGATAGCTCATTCTCTTTGACTTTTGATCTGAATGTACGCTCGATTGTAACCAGTAAAAATCTCATTATAACAATAACTGCATGTAATAATAAAAGCTAGGTTGTCTCTGCTACGGCTACTTTTGCGGGACCTATTTCCTAATATGCCCATTTGACCGAGAAAAGATTATAGGATAAAAAGTTTTATCAAAAGCATTAAAGAGTACATCTGATTATACAGAGTTCATGCGATACAATTAAGAAAACATCATGAGATTAAATTAATTCAAACACTCAAAACAATCGAATTATGAGGTTAAGTAAAAACATAAATATTATCAATTAAAGTTATTTTTGCGTTAAATATAATCAAAGCAATGTTGTAAATGTATCAATACTAAATAATCGATTAAGGTACTGACTTAGTAGTGTAAAAGTAACATATGTATGAAGTGATATATTGTGAGAGCGTGTTCATAAACGGCGGCCAACACCGCACACACACATATACCATCCGAAAAATGTTACACCTAGCCATGCGGACCTGAATGGCTTAATAAAGCTTTGTAAAACCTCATATCATTAGCATTCGATTGCATTGCATTTGCATTGAAATAATCTATATCTGCCAGTACGCTTTTACCACGAGTGCGTCCTAACACCAGGAAATGATTGGGCTGCTCTCGGATGCAGTCAGCAATACGGTCAGTACAGTAATATAGCTAACTCATGGGTTAGTTATGTTGCTACACCAGGCAGTAGTTTTACCATACGTTTGTGACACTGAAGACAAGGATAGCTATCGTAATAGACACATTAACCAATATTAATATCCAAAATACTGTAGCAATACGATTAATTTATTTACAGCTGCTTCATCTCGTAATGCAAACGCTCACACCCCGATGGCTACTTAACTGCCTTACATTCCACTTCAGACCCTAAGTGCATGGGGAATGTACCTAACCTGCGAGGATGTTAACATAGGCCTGTCGACAAGTTCCCGCCACAAACGGGTGGTTAATTCTTATCTTATTTTTCCTTGTGGGCCTCTACTACCATTTGCACAAGACATTCACTTCAGGGTATTGGGAACAAAATGGGAGAACAGCATCTGCGGCGGACAGAGGATATAATCGAAAAAGCAATCCCCTTGTTTAACTGAAAATAAATATGTAAGAATAGGCTAGGAGCAATTCGGGGTCAACGGTAGTAGTGTGCATTGTTTATTATCCTTTATTGTCTTCCTATGCGTCACTGTGCACAGAAAACATTAGCTCAATTAGAAACAACATTAAATCCGTACCGTCCGTATTTGAAACTTCCGTTTAAAATTTACGTCATATTTTGATTTGGTAATTGCATCGTAACAGTAATAGTACAAGATATCTACCGTTTGTAAGCATTCATAATCATAGTTAACAAACCAGTTAATACCTTGTGCTAAATACCGTCGGCAATGTAGACATCTAGCGTCTCAAATGGCTAGATTATGTTTAGCGAGTGCACACCACATTTTCAGACTATTGTCATATTAACTAACTCGTTAACACAAAATAGGGCTCAGTCCCTTTTTGAATGCCAATGCAATACTAGATTACTTTTACCAAGCTTTGATTTATTTTGATTTAATGAAGGGATATCTTGTATTATTCACATACATAAGTTTGTTCATAAGTGACCTGTTTGCAATAGGCTGTGGTATACTCCTTAGATTAGTTTGAAATATCTGAAATGCAACACGATTATGGAGCGAGGGTACCTTATTGCAGGCATACATTATGCATAGCCACTGAGCTTATTGAATCATATGTTCGGCCGGAATCGTGGACGTAAATTACTTGTAGGGAGTACTTAGTGTCCCACAACATGGTCACCATCGTGATATATTCTCAGTTTGGTTTTGGGATAGCATAGATAATATCGCTGTATGAATATACATGGATCACGATGACTTCTGATTTATTGTGCCATCGGCCATTTTGCACGACCATGTAGGCTACTATTACGGCTCACAAATAGTTGTTGAAACTGGCGACGCCGAGAATAAATACAAGAGCAACATCTTTCTGTATGGCTTACCTACAGGGATATCCCTACCCCATCATATATAAGTGCTGAAACCATCAACTGGATCCGGGCGGTAAGGTAAGCACAGAACAGCCAGGCCCTAGCGGTGGAATCACCTTGAAGCCCCTCATCATATGGGCTGTAGCAGCTGGTCCCATAAACGGAGGCGCATTGTTTGGTTATAGAGCCAGGTATTGAACTATACAAGACTGGAGTTGCACATAATGCGCTAACATCCGCGTTGACCGCATAAAGTGCGACGGAATTCTAAATCCACTTGCGATGTTTCATTTGTTGGTTTGGCACTTAGAGCAAGTGCATTCAAACTCACTGCTTGAATCGTGCAGTATCTCGTTAATAAATCGTCAAACATTTTCATCCTTTCATCACAAGGAATAAAACATCACCAAGTGCAGAAAACCTCAGTTCAGTTATTCAGCGATTCTATCTAGCAGTGCAAATAAAAATTACTAGCAAAGCGAGGTTCAGCCAGTTTACTCCGGTACATATTTCAACTCCTCAATTTAATATCACTTAAACATAACAGCAAATAAGCAATTAATAGAGGAACGGTTCTTCAATCAGTCTCCTCATTAATCATAATCGTTCGCTGCTAGCTGATGCAGACCCTGATTCGAGCTTAATATTGTACATGATTATATATATATATATATATATATATATATATATATATATATATATATATATATATATATATATAAATATATATATATATATAAACATATATATATACATATATATATATAAATATATACATACATATTTTTATATATACATATATATATATGAATATATACATATATATATGTATTATGATAAAATATATATACATATTAGCGCTTATATACAAATTTATAAATATATATATATATGTATATTTGAATATATGCATATATGTATTTAGATATATGTACGTATTAGCGCTTCAATAAAAATTTATATATCTACATATATATGTACATATAGATATATGTATATGAATATATATATATATATATACATATTATATATATATATGTATTTATATTATATGAATATATAGATATATTTTTATATATTTTATAGAAAATATATATATATATATATATAGAAATATCTATAAAAATATATAGTTATGCATATATGTATACATATATATGTATATATATTTATATATTTACATATATATATATGTATATATATATATATATATATATATATATATATATATATATATATATATATAAATACATATTTATATATAATTGGTGTTGGTTTGAATGGTGGAAAGGATATTAGTCAATTCGTAAATTGCTCCAATTATGTGTGCAGTACTTTGAAGATTACTTGAATACGAGAAATGGTGATTTCATACTTGTCATTTGTTTCATCCACAGTTGGTTATACCTATGGCCTATATTCCATTGAACGCTTGCGTTGTGATACAATTATATCGCTGGTTTGTTAACCTGCACCACTCTACCCAAAGGTCGTACAATACATCGATGAACGAACACATGTCACAGAGCCGAAACAAAAGTGTTTCACACATAATTTCACGCCACCCTAACGTCGCGTGAAAATAAGCGACCAACATTGGTATATGTTTCACCACTACTTTCATCTTTTCTTTAAATGAGGTAATACTTGCATTACTGGAATTTGTCGACTCGACATTTATTTTGGAACAAATTAGGCAGCACATCTATCAAAGACACAGCACAGATTGTAACTTCAGTTAACTCTTGAAAACTGCACCAGTTCAGATTAACCGTAATGACAATAACTTTGGTTATAATTTAAGTAGGAAACGACAACCTAAAGGTTTCGTTCTTTATTGTTTTAATGCATTTCAGGGTGTAACGTCATTGATTCACAAAAGTCAGGGATTCATTCGATATGATATGATCTAAATTCTTATGTTGCAGTAATCGTAACTTTAACGGGAAGCTTTTTAAACGTGACCATTCAATGGTAATAATACAACACATCAATTTACGCCATCTGCATCCTATCTAAGATGCACAAGAAGCACTCTTTAATAAATTACCTCTTTGTTATTCATGGCAGGAATATTTTGTTCCTGCTATGGGTTTTTGTTTGCTAATTAACCTTCATGATTGCTAGGTGCCTCTGAGACCTAATTACTCTTTGCACATGGGTTCATAACATACTATCACAACATACGCGCACAACAGTAACACCTTCCTTAGATATCTTAATTATAAGACCACAGCCACATTATGTAGGCAGACTCTAAGATATTCACATCCGAAGAGCAGTCTTTTAATGATGGAAAATGCATCTGCAAATCCAAAGATTATATAGCAACATTACACAAATACAATGTTAAAGAATGGATAGGTTAAAAACTTCTAAACATAGCCCGTATCAGCTATAATAACATGTGAGCGATTATTCGATGCTCACATACAGCTACGAGACAAGCGGAATACACAGAACGCCAAGAGCTATATTCCTCTAACACCTATGTCTCTATCTGATAATGCATTAACAAACATGGTATATTTTCTTACTAAATATTTAGCCGAAATTGTTTTTCTTCTAGGCAATTTGACTGAGTAATCATTCCAATGGTTTGGAGAAGCAAAAACCATTGTTCTGAATCCATGGGCTAGATTCTCACAAACAATGTTAATTATGCGTCCGTCGTTTTGTTAGAAATTATTGTGCCTCGACCTGGAATAAAGTCACCCACCATCGCCCCTGCAATGCAAATATTATATTTTGACGTACTACGTGTAAATTGTATTGCGTTTGCAGTTCTGGAAAATTTGTAGGTCACTATCATATATCGAAAGTCAAGGTGACATTTATTCACATATGTCAATTTCCAGCGAGGTAACATTGTTGTGTGTATCAATCACCAATTTGCTTTGTTTCCTCCAATTAAAGTATTGACGAAAAGACTGATAATCCCTAAATATATCATTACATGGAAGCACACTCATTCTCTTTCCATGTCATACCTACAAGATAGCAAGCATAGACAGTGATTGACGTTTCCATTAAACTCAGTAAGTAAACAACACATCGGCTAGGCCGATGTTATCCAAATATGTATGCACCTATGTTTGTATGTATGTATGTATGTATGTATGTATGTATGTATGTATGTATGTATGTATGTATGTATGTATGTATGTATGTATGTATGTATGTATGTATGTATGTATGTATGTATGTATGTATGTATGTATGTATGTATGTATGTATGTATGTATGTATGTATGTATGTATGTATGTATGTATGTATGTATGTATGTATGTATGTATGTATGTATGTATGTATGTATGTATGTATGTATGTATGTATGTATGTATGTATGTATGTATGTATGTATGTATGTATGTATGTATGTATGTATGTATGTGTTTGTGTATGTATGCATGTATGCATGTATGCATGTATGTATGTATGTATGTATGTATGTATGTATGTATGTATGTATGTATGTATGTATGTTATGTATGTATGTATGTATGTATGTATGTATGTATGTATGTATGTAATGTATGTATGTATGTATGTATGTATGTATGTAGGTATGTATGTATGTATGTATGTATGTATGTATGTATGTATGTATGTATGTATGTATGTATGTATGTATGTATGTATACGTATATACGTATATACGTATGTATGTGTGTATGTATGTATGTACTTTTGCCGAGAAAGACTAGGATAGTCGGCAAGCTTTGTGACCTATTTTACAGGCTGAGCCGGCTAAAACGCAATCATAGTGTTATATCGTGGTATATAGCATCGCTGGTCAGAATTATCTGTCTGGGCTAGACCAATTGGCTGATATGATATCTTCTTACTATCAAACAATATAAATGTGCGATTAGTCATGTTATTGAACATTTATACCCATAACATCCTATTGTCCATAGTTGGCTTAGCATTTATATGCCATTATTGCTAGTTGCAGTACATGTGTTGTTGTTTTGCATGGAACGAAAGTGCCACCTGAACGTAAAACCGCTTATTGAGCCCATTGCTTAACGTTCCGAAGTTCATATTCAACAATGGTTTCGTTTCATAATTAAATCGAATCGGCGCATTTGTCAACTGTGAGCATAAAATTGAAAACTTTTGTAGAATCCGTGCAAGATTACAACGATGCATCGATCTGACCCTAACTATTGGGTCTAATGTTCAGTAATTAAGGCGATATTTACCAGTCCAACGTCTATGTTGTTTTCTCATCAAAGTGTGAGATTATTTTCGACGTTTCATTGAATGAAATGCCTTTCATAAGTGGCTCGTATTAGTTTCAGAGCCGCATGTTGCCATTTTGATACATATACAATACAGGGCTTCATATATAACATTGACATATTCAATTCAAATGTTTCATCAAAACATAACAACATTGGCTAATTACTCCGTATCTTTTCCACTCGCTTGTCGTGCACAAAACAATTTACTTAACGGCAATGCATTATTAATTTATCCCTAAGAATATCTACCTCATGTTTTTGTCATTTAGCAACTCTGCTTATCCAATGTTCTCGTTGCTGATCAAGTCAAGTGAGCAAGCACAATTACACTCCTTGTATATCTAATCTGATATGCAGAAATAATGATTGAATTTGAGTAGTTTCATTGCTGTCTGTAGGCTTTTGTGAGACGGATGGAATACATTACACGTGGACATTATCCGACAGTGAGCTGCCAATAAAGGTAACCTCCAAGTGGTGCATAAATGATGTATTGCTGGATAAGATTATGAAAAGCAAGATACGTTCGTGATATTGTGATTGTCTAAAGAAGTCCTAGGTTGTCTATTATCAAAATATGCAAGTAAGCGGTCAGAATATGGTTTACATCGATGCCACTACATTGGGAAAGTCCAACATAGGTATAATACATGCACAAATTAACGTGATTGCGTGAAACCATTCAAATATCCCATAACGAACCCAATCTATCTTCATTAATACATGCGTGAAACGTAGAAATAAGATATATATCTATGAGAAGCGATATCATCATAAAGGTTCCAACGAAATAGAGTGATCTGTGAAAAGACCTTGCGATATTGCACAACATGCGTCTATTTAATAAATATTCTTGCAACGTAAATCGTTAAGGTGCTACATCCATCAAATAGCGTGGTTGATGAGCTGCGCTACTAATTGTGTGAGAGTATGCAACTGATACATGCGGCTTCCTTTGTACGAATATGGGTATAATGGCTTTAAAACATTGTGTGCCAATTCCTATGATCGTTTTTCAAGGAGAATTTTGCTTATAATAATAAGTGTTCAATAACAACAATAATCTGACGTATATATTCGATATTCGCTGTGACAAAATCTTGATTGAGATTAAATGCGAAAGAAATCCAACAAAATTATACCAAACATTCCATGGAATTACAATTTCAAGAAATCTTGCTGCAAAGAGAAGTTATTTAGTCGCAAATGCTATTTATACGACGAGTCAAATATTCCATCAATTATAAAGTCAAATATTTTCTAAGCAAATTAGTTCGCGTCATCGTAAATTATATTTGACGTCGTAAATCAAAGCCTTCTTGTCATAAACAAGTTTGTTATTAACATTGTGCAACCATTTAGCGGGGTACGCTCTTTAAAACCCCGTAACTATCTATGACCACTAATGCTTAGTTAACGCATGTAGCAGAGATCAAGTGCGTAAGGTTTCTTAGTTTGTACATCAGTAGTAATTTCCCTACCCAATTGCGGCTTTGTGCTTTTTGATATTTCTACAGAGCTGCCAGCTGGATTAATCTTTATATGTTATGTATTCCATTAGACACAAAGTCAAAGAGTGCATACTGTTTCTATTGTTGACGGATGATGTGATGCGTATTTAAACAGAGATGAAGGGCATATGCAGTTTGATTCGCCATTGGCGTTCCGGCTGAAGCCAAGTATGGTGCATTGACACATCCACGACGAGGCAGTTGCGTGTCTGCAAAACAATTTAACGGCATAACCCGAACTACTACAACGAATGCATTCACCAATAAGTCTCACTTATCAGCGCTGTCATTGGGTGGATAAGTATTATAACCACCAGCACAATGAGGTCATAGTGGGAAGTGAGGGTTCTGCAAGACTCTTCATATTGACAACTAAATCAGTTAAGTATATAACAGTGGAATAAGCATGCGTAACGATCGCTCCGACAAATGAATACGCAAGATTACTCAAATAAAAATGTATCATGATGGTACACTCCGCATTTACCACTTGCAAGATAGAGAGGAGTTAACCCATACGGCATGTCGAGCGCGGAATACCTAACAGTCTGGTTGCTGCTTTGATTGATTTGAAAGGAGTTTTATCAAGAGTTAATAGCTACGCTTAAAGGGCTAACTTCGTGTGGCTCTGCGGTGATCGGCTCCCTAATTATAATACATTGTAATCGTAAGGTGGCGCTACCGTGACACAAACAAAAGCGCACTGGAAGACTGGGCTGACGTCACTGCGATTGATGAGAGCGGGGAAAATGTCGTTTTGCAAAGCTTTGCCGCTGCCAAAACACGTCGCGCAATAGTTATATAAATAGCTTAAGTAGCAGGTGCACTATTTAATAAATGTAAACTATATAAATTACCTATTCTTGTGTACACCTATCGAAAACAGTTAGCCTCTTACAATGTCCGCGCAATTTACGATCCTCCATCTTTCAGGTCCGCACTGTGAATGGTAGTTTTAGATTGTCAATAACTGTCTGAAGCGAGGAAACTGGCCTAGGATCGATATTACCATTTTTGGCATGTCATGGGGTTGTGAAGGTTTTGAGCGTCTAGAGTGACGATTATGAAATAACACGACACCCCGACATCAGGCGATACCATGAAACCCACAAAAGCACATAGGACTGTTGATCCAAAGTCTTAAGGCTGGGCGGCTGTTAAATATACGGAGTCATCTGATTTACAGCTTCAAATTAAACAGAGAATTCCAAGTGGTTTTAAGAGACGCTATGACAAGATGCTATGACAATAACGCTTTGGCTAACAGGTGGCGTCTTCACCTATTTCCTTGGGCGGGAGACTCGAGTGAGCGCTCTTAGTGAAGCTATAAACTCTTTTGTTTTATGGCGTTACAATAGGATATACATAATGTCTACCCTAGTGGGACAGTGAGCTGGCCTCAAATCACCCACTTCATTAGACTAATGTGACAAATCAGAAGGACAAAATATAAACGGAAGTGTTATACATGAATATGAAATATAGCCTTCATTTTCAGGCACGTTCGATGGGACGGTAGTTTTTATACGATTCTATATAGAAAGTCTTTACTTGTCATATTTGTCAGGAAGCCATTCGATGAACGCGAAGATCTAGCAAAAACATAAATTAGACAATTTGCATGTTAACCAAATGATCTATACAGTATCTTGTAGCAACTATGATAACTATGTAATACAAGGAACGTTGGCGCCCATGCCAAGACAATGCAGTTTGCTTATTAACAAACCTTCAAGCTTGCAAGATAAACAATGGTGGTTTTCTACAATGAGGAGTATGGGAACAGGATTTAACCAGTTGGTGTACATGTAGAGTCAATCATCGGTGTCAGTTCCGTTAGGAATACTAGTAGACGTTATCTTGTGAGTTTACCAGTCCGGCGCATATATTTGAATTGGAAATGTACCAGCTGGAATCGTATCTTCAGGAGGGTCACTTATGGGGTACTGTACATCCATGGCTCGTCGTTAACCTAAATGGAAAGAAACATGATAGCACAATCAGTCCAGAATGTTTCGGGTAATGGTAAAAATGTTATGATTGACTGCGTGTAGTGTCTATATCTATTCTGTAGGGTACTAAACCGCACTCAGTTGAACCAGTTCGGTCGAACTGGCAGCTGGTCGTTAAAACTAATTGTCATAATAAAGGGGGAATTCTGTATGTTTGTATTCAATAAGACACGTTGTGACCTCTTAAATGAAGAATCGTCGCTGCTGAATTTGATTACCAAATGGATGCTTTTACGATGGCGCCTGGACGTATTGCAACAGTAACTTATATGGTGATAAAGGCGAGAGGAAGAAAGGTGTTGATATCCGTTCTATCCCGCAATGTTCGTTTAGACTAGTGTGTACTCTCTGTCAAAACCAGTGACCACTTAAACCAATCCAAAGACGGGGATTGCTTTTAATAGAAGTAGCAGGCTTTATTTGATATAATTTGCATATTGATTATGTACGTTCATCGAATGTACCATGCAGTAAAATCTATGTACCTATTGCTTGATATATGAGAGTATTCAAACATCCAGTAAATTCGGAGTGATTGAAATGAAATGCAAATTGAATGAGAACATACATAAATTAGTATGGGGTAGCCGGGTGAATATATGTTACTTCGGTTCATCCTGGGTTAGCTGTTGAATAATCATGTTCTTTATATCACCGTACCAGTTAGTTTATCTTGACCCATACACACAACGTTTGAGGATATATTTGTCCAATAGAACGCTAATAAATATCCACGTGCTCTTCAAAAATCAGTCAATCATCAATCCCCGGATGTATGATGGAGATGAACTATAAGGCTCCTACCCAAATGATGGCAATTTACTCGGGTGATGACATAGAAAAAACATACCTAAGTATAATTGGGGAAATTTTTTAATGTATGCATTCGATATAAGCCATTATTCTTTTGCAATCAACAGAGCGGATAAAATTCGGACTACATATCACTGTCTATTGACGTGTTGAATTGGCATCAACTTGACCATTGCACTAAAAAGCAATATTCATAGCTTAGATTATTTTAACATGCGGTCCTCCTGCAGCAAATGGCTTAATCAAACACGATCTACACTATAATCAATATGCTGTCGTCGCGGTGGTAGTTCCTAGATATTTCGTCTTTGTTATGTTCGTTCCATAGGAGCCGATAAGATGTACGGATACCCCAGCGTCTCGAGTTGTCTGGGGTGCAGAGCAGCATCGCATTAATAGTTTCTTATCCACAGAACAACTAGTATATCTGTATGAGATCCCCATGTAGACATCTAGTTAACAGAGTAATCTGTTGGCGAAAATCAAACATATAGAATATTATCTTTGTAACCTTGACCTTCGTTCTAATATGATGAAATCAAGCATACATACATACATACATACATACATACATACATACATACATACATACATACATACATACATACATACATACATACATACATACATACATACATACATACATACATACATACATACATACATACATACATACATACATACATACATACATACATACATACATACATACATACATACATACACACATACATACATACATACATACATACATACATACATACATACATACATACATACATACATACATACATACATACATACATACATACATACATACATACATACATACATACATACATACATACATACATACATACATACATACATACATACATACATACATACATACATACATACATACATACATACATACATACATACATACATATAAGTATGTACATTGAAAGCATTTTTATAGCGCGTGTTTCCAGGAAATAATCCTGCGCAAAGGGTCTTAAGAGAGCAGTTAATGGTTATAGCACTGACTAAAAGGACATTTCTTATGGGTAAATTTAATGGCGTATTCAAACGACGAACGGGGATTGGACGTGCGTTCCACAAATTGGTGTGGCATTACATAACGCTCTGGCACCGTATGAAAACACATTTGGAGAGCGAAGGTAAGTTGCTGTAGGTAGCATGGCGCGGTTCTATTAACAGCCTTTAAGGTAGGTTAGATAATTTAGTATTAAATGCAGTTTTCCACAGGGAAGCCAATGAAGGGAACGCATGTTGTATTGAATGTTATCCTCGTGCTTTCCGTTTGCAACAGGGCGGGCGTAGTATTTTGTGCGTGTTGCAGTTTTGCGATAAGGTGCAAATGGACTCCATGCAGCAGCGAATTGCAATTGTCAAGCCGATATGATATAAATGCATGGACAAGATTATCAGTTGTGGATTGTTTCAGGTATTTTCTTATGATGCCTAATTTTCTAATCTGATGTAAGAGAGATAGGGTGTATTTCACGATGAGTGGTTTAACAGTTGATTGCAAATCAGAATACCGAGATGTATGACTGTTTCTGATGTCGTTTCGCCAATTTTAACTGGACCAAACTGCAGATGGCATATGTGACGAGATGCGGAAAATATAATCACAGCTTTATCTTCGTTCGTTTTTAGAGAATTGTTCGCCATGCATGATCTTATTCGTCAGGCCTATTCTTGCGTAGGAGTAAATGTAATTTAGGTTTCGGTATCATCAGCATATTGATCGATTTGCAGAACATGTTTATTTAAAAGACTGCCATGAGGTGAAATGTAGGTAGTAAATAATAATGATTCTAGGATCAATGTACACCACATGTTAGTTGGTGAGCTACTTACCTGCCTTCAACACGGACATGTTGTTAGCGGTTTGAGAGGTATGACTTGAGTAATGTGCGGCCCTTTCCTCGTTGGCCGAAACTGTCGGACAGGCGCCGTAGCAGAATTTCATGATCGGTAGTATCAAACGCATGAGAGCAACAGCCAGTTCTTGCGCGTTCACTGCAATGGAATATTGGCCATCAAGTGAAGCAGAGCCAAAATGAGGTCATATATCCACGCAGTCATAATGAAGTGTGTCATTTCCTCTGAAGTGTTGTGAGGTAACCGATTTACTCTCACAGAGCGCGATCTTGTGTTGATATTGTATGGTGCTAACATACTTAGTAGTATGATTCTTGCGAAGCGGCGTCAAGCCTCAAAGCTTGTATCAACTGGCTTTCTTATTCAAGTTTTAATCTGAGCCTCCAGGCTTTCCTATTTACGAGCATAAACTGTGGCGTTTGTCTGTTCTACCTCAGAGGTTCGGAGTCACGCACAGGGTGAAGGACAACAATAGCCTACTGGTGACCGACAATGTCAGGAGCTTTTATCTCGCCGACGCAGGGCTTTTTAATCACATTCAAGATTTGATTATGAGGCTCCAATCACTTTTGTTCAAGAATATTACCCTTTCGTGAACCTGTTAAACCTTGCAGTCAACTTCGTGAAGCTTTAATAGAGCTTGTAGCTGACCAGCATTGTCGGAAGTGCTTTCATCCATCCAAATTTGTCCGCCGTAACCTTAAACATGCTGTCTCAAAAACTACTTAAGTCACCGTCATAAATAGTATAGGATACCCCGAGCAGCACCGTGTTCAATGAGCTTCTGTGAAAGGGTGACGCAGTTATGGGAAAACGTCAAGGTACTTTTAAAGCACCTAGAAAAATTCGGTCTGCAAGAGGACCAAGTCATATGACTGTAACTTATATAGTGAGCTTCTAGATTAGGCAAATGCTATTATTACATTGCGTTCCAGACATACTCTATCTGTGACGAGGCATGTCTAATTCCATGCCTTATAAAACCCTGTGCCAATATCGATTTTACTTATGAAAGTGGCATGTCGCATGCCAGATCCACACTTAATCACTCAATGGTTTAAGAGAATCGAGCGCCATTCATCGTACGATATGAATGCATTCATGATGTTAATAATAAGTCGGTCATAGTCCGGTTATCTTAAAATTGTGCTTTAGAGTGTTACATGTAGATATCGCCAAATTACCATCGGGTACTAAACGTAAGTGGAAGAGTGAAAAGGGTAATGGCATGGCTTTTTACAAAGGCACCCTGCGTTAAATGTTGGCTAATACTGAAGTTGCCACGGGAGCCTTATCGTGCACGAACCCGTGTTGCTGCGAGCATGTTGAGCTATTTCATGATGACATAATTTATGCTTGCGTGGCATCTTCTCTCCGCAGTATTCTGACTAGTCGATGAAAGGATCACCGGGGTGGGTGGACCTCCGAAGTCTAATATATATATATATATATATATAGATATATATATATATATATATATATATATATATATATATATATATATATATATATATATATATATATATATATATATATATATATATATATCTATATATATATATATATATATATAGATATATATATATATATATATATATATATATATATATATATATCTATATATATATCTATCTATATATATATATATATATCTATATATATATATATATATATATATCTATATATATGTATATATATTTATATCTATAATGCTTTCGATTGTTTAACAACGTTCAATTGTGTAAGTTTGCTTATGCATATAAACAGAAACAAGCAATTTCCCGTTTGCATTTTCCGCCATGGTAGGCCAATAGAACTGACTATAAGCGATGCTTTCACATCGCTTTCAGCTGGTAACTCTCCATGACATATACTTGAAATGTTTGCATTGAAAATTGTAATTCGAGATGCCACTGGATTGAACGCTAATAAGCATCTGTGTAAATACAAATTTCAAGTTACCTAAGACAGTTGAAATTGCTGCTGTGGTGTTAAGCTATAATCCGGTTGGCACTGTTATGAGAATAAGACCTATACACACCCTAATACCCCTAAGTTAACAAACGCACTTCAAAAAGCCAACCAAATCTCTTCCAGTGTCGCGTCCGTCACTTAATAATAAAATATCTAGCACACAGAAGATATTACTTTCAGCTAACATTTGGCAGCAGGTTAATTCGTTGTTTTTGTCGCGATATTTGAAGACGGCAGGGTATTGCCTATTGAAGGATTGATTTAACAGACAATTACAAGATACCATCTGCGTAAAGCAGATCGTTGACTACATAACAAAGTACTTACGAACTCAATGTAATGAAACCACGCATGCTTGAAAACGGGTCCATTTCAGAAAGCAATGGTTTAACTTAATGTAATGCTGCTTTACCTTTCAGCATCAAACTGTCTGCTGCGATTGGTAGATAGGCGTATGTTATTTAAATGCGCACATTCGTACAGTTAAAATTTAACTTCATGTTGTTGTGTGCCGAAGGCGTGCAGATGACCAAAGCGATGGTAATTAAGAAAAGAAGTCGATGTACTGCTAAGTAATTGCATCAAGTCCATAAATGTACCTGAATGTTGTCGAAGTAATCAGTGCGTAGAGTTCTCTGAATAAATGTCTGCGACAATTCGATTTGGCTTAAATACATATGACGTGCTTAATGGCTAGAACTGTTGGGCAAAGTAGGCTTAAAACCTATCAGCGTATATCGTCATTGGTCAAAATTGTCTTGGTTATGCTTCGCTAATTTAACGCGTTGAAGGGTTCGGGGTTCATTATTGTTTGTTTGTTTTTTCTACTCGTTGTTGCACTTTGTTTACTTTATAATGACAGCGTGATTAATTGACGGAATTTTGATAAAGACCCCTTGAGGCCGCAGTTTACGCTATAACGGCGTGATATTAAAATTATATTCTATCAATGTTATTGTCCATAAAACATCATCAAGTTATTTTATCTCCTGAATATGATATGCGATGCATGTAGCCAAACAGTCATCATCGATGTATATATATATATATATATATATATATATATATATATATATATATATATATATATATATATATATATATATATATATATATATATATATATATATATATATATATATATATATATATATATATATATATATATATATATATCTATCTATATATATATATATATATATATATATATCTATACATTATATCTATCTATATATCTATCTATATATATATATATATATCGTCTATATATATACCATATTAATTCTATCAGGTACCGCAATGCCATCCACCACTGTTTTGCAATAATGGTGCACCCCTGTCTGTCAGTTACATTGCCATCCATCTACCACAGTATCGGCTCATTGGGTTAGAGAATAATGACAATCCGTCTAAGTTCAACCAGTGATTTGCTCGTAAAGATAGGTAAAAATGAACCGGAGAGCGCTTAAAAACGTACTTACTGTAGGTTGTGCGACTACTGCGGCAGTAATGGCTCAACAGCACAAGCAATGTCATTGTATATTCGAAGAAGTGCAGTCTCAGTACAATATGCAGGTTTGTAGGCCGGCTGATACTATTTGTCAAGTCTGTCTGAAATCGACGCTACAACCTTCTCTGTTATTGGTGATAATAAGCTCAATGTTAATGCCTCTGTCTGTCAAACACATTGCCAACGTAAATTGCTCTAATGAGGACCTATATATATCAGTATATATATATATAGATACATTATATATATATATATATATATATATATATATATATATATATATATATATATATATATATATATATATATATATATATATATGTGAATCTCTGTTTTCTCTTTTTGAACATTGTATATGTTCTCTTACCTATCACTTTTACTTTGTACAGACATCGGATTGCGGTTCACGGTTCACGTGTCAGGTTTGGTTGGTTCGAAAGTTATCGTATTGAATCGGTTGCCGGACAATAGTAGACAGACGTATTTCTGTGTGTATGTATGTCATTTACTTATCAATTTATTCATTAGGCTCGGTTGATATTGTGGGGTTAATCATTGACAATGCTTTAAATGAATAACACATCGTCAGGTTAAATTAGAAACTACAGTAAAGGTAGTAGGTAGTAGGATCCATCAATTTATACCTGCATGCTTCGCGGCCGTTTTCACTAGACTCCCCATGTTCTTGCTATTTTGAATAGGGATGGATTTTGAATATATTATTGTTGTGCTGTCCGTGTTCGTCTTCAATCGGTTTCCACAATTTCGATAGAGGTTATATTACGTACAGTCAGCACTCTATGATAGAACGATTACAGTCAACACTCCATTGATAGAAATACCCGGCAGTATAAAAAGAACCAAATGGCAACTTGCGCATTAATTGTGATATTATCCATATATTCGACCATTTGTTCTTAATTTTCTGTCATTTTTATGTTTTAAATTACGCTTGAGCATTGATATTAGCTAACCATTTTCATTAATTGCGATATTATCGATGTATTCGACCTTTTTTCTAAATTTAAGCTGAACATTTTTCGTTGATTACTGCACGCCTTTTTAGGTATGCAATACGCGTTAAACTGAGGACAACAAATCTATAGAACGAGCGTAACTAACTTGTTGTGTGTCTTAGAATGGTCATTTTTTCCATCCGGTATTTAGCACGAGGCTCTCAAGGTTCGTTGTACATTGCACGAACCATCACCAGAAGCTCCCACTAAGTTTTTTGGAGTATGCAGCATGCATTAATATGTGTGCACCATATGGTGTGTATCCAAACGCATCGCTGCTTCTTTGTTGGCTACAGTGTGCGACAGGACGACACCTTGCATAATTAAGTAAGCAATCAACACCTAGTGTCACACCTTTATCGCCACATTAATCAGGCTTCAAATTACTGCATATATAAAAACTGCCTGATGCAACCCGTAGGGCCATTCATCTCGAGCGTGTCTGACATAGGATCCCTTGTGATGGGGAACTTAAAACGGTCCTTTACTCGAGAAATTTTACGCCAAAAGCTACTGAGAAACCGAGCGTTTTTTTGGCGTAGAACAGCGATGTAATGCAAATTGGACACCACCGAATAAGCTAGTAAAGTGAATGTATGCAAGGACACGTTATGGATAATTTGTCACCCGGATGTCCTGCGCGTACATATGACAAATGGACCGACGCGTCCTCGTGCGCTTAGCAAAATGATGTATTCTGGGTGATATATCATCTGTAAAGTGTGATTGCATGCATTCATTTACAGCTATCACGTCAAAAGATCGACGACATTTGGATAATGATTGAACTTTCTGTGTGTAGAGGCATATTTCCGTAATCCATCAAGTGCCTTAAATGTTATAATTATGCTCACAATGTTGTCAATATCAGTATTATCATGAAATATAACGTGTAATTGATCGATGATTCTCCAGGAAGTGATATCATGAGGCGACCTCGATTTGCAATTGAATGATAATGACCAGCCGTTAAGGCTCACCTTGTCTTGTCAAAGACTTGTTAGATTGATCACTCATTCGCTTTGACTTTTGATGTAAATGTAGACTGGAATGTCAGCAGTAGAAACCTCCCAATAATAATAGCTGCATGTAATTATAAAAAATTGGGTAGTCGCTGGTACGGCTACTTTTGTGGCACCTATTTCCTAATATGCCCAGTTGACTGAGAATAGATAATAGGATAAAAAGTTTTTTTTTATAATTGTAGAGAGTTCATGCGATAAATTAAGAAAACATTATGGTGATACATTTATTGTAACCTTCAAAACAATCGAATTATGAGGTTAAGTAAAAGCTTAAGTATAACCAATTAAAGTTATTCTTGCGTTAAACATAATAAAAAGTAATGTTGTAAATGTATCCATACTAGATAACCGATTATGGTACAGACTTTGTATTGGAAAACAAATATATATGTGTGACATGATATAGTGTGAGAGCTTGTACATAAACGCCGGCCAACGCCGCACACACACAGACATCATCTGAACGATGCCACCCCTAGCCATGCGGACCTGATTGGCTATCTTAATAGAGCTTTGTGAAGCCTCGTATCATAAGCATTCGATTGCTTTGCCTTTGCAATGAAATAATCTATATCGGCCAGTACGCTTCTCGCTTCTATCAACAGAGCGTCCTAACATCAGTAAATGATTAGGCTTCTCTCTCATCCATTCAACAACACGATGAGTACAGTAATAGAGCTAACTCAGAGGTTAGTTATGTTGATGCACGAGGCAGTAGTTTCACCACAAGATTGTGACGCTGAGATTATTAACAAGGCAAAGATATCTATCGTAATAGGCCCATACACCAATATTAATATCCAGAAAACTGTAGCAATCCGATTAATTCATTTGCAGCTGCTTCATCTCGAAATGTAAACGTTCACACCCCGAGGGCTAGTTATCTGCCTTATATTCCGCTAATGACGCCAAGTGCACAGGAAATGTATATAACCTAAGCCTGTCGAAATGTCAAGATGCTGTCAAAAACGGGTGGTTAAATTGTTCCTAATTAATCATTATGGGCCTCTACTACCATTTACACAGCAAATTAATTCAATCTATTGGGAACAATACGGGAGAATCGCATCTGCCGCGGACAGAGAATCTAATCTAGAAGCAATCTCCTTGCTTGACTGAAAATAAATCTATCAGAATGGATTAGGAGCTAAACGTAATTGCAATTAGAGGTCAACGGTAGTAGTGTGCATTGTACATTATCATTTATCGTCTTCTTATGAGTCACTATGTACAGAAAACATTAGCTCAATTAGAAACAGCATATAATCCGCACCGTCAGTATTGGAAAGTTTCATTCCAAGTTGATGATATTGTTAGATTAGGTAATTGCATCGTAACGTGAATTGAACTCGATATCTACCATTTGTGAGCATTCGTCATTATAGTTATACCAGTTAATTCCTTGTGTCGGCAATGTAGACATCGAGAGTCTAAAAAGGCTAGATTAAATTTAGCGAGAGCACACCAAATCATAGGAATATTGCCTTCCAATACGACACAGTAACACAAAATTGGGCCCAGTTCCCTTATTAATGCAAATGCAATAATAGAACACTTTTACCGAGCAACGATTTATTTTGATTTAATGAAGGGATTTCATGTATTTTGTTCTTAAGGGACGTTTTTGTAATAAGCTGTGGTATACTCTTTGTAATTGTTTGAAATATCTGAAATACCACGATTGTGGAGCGAGGATACATTATTGCAGGCATTCATTAGACATAACCACTGAGATTATTGAATTGTTTGATGGGCCTGAATCTTGTCTGTAAATTACTTGCAAGGAGTACTTACTGTCCCAAAGACATAATCGTCGTCGTGACAACTTCTCAGCTGACAATAGGTTCAGTTTAAATGCACATAATAGAGGGGGGCTCGGTTTTGGGATAGCATAGATAATATCGCTGTATGGATATACATGGATCACGATGACTTTGAATTCTGATTTATTGTGCCATCGGCCATTTTGCACAACCATATACGCTACTATCACGGCTTGCCTCCATCCACGAAGCAAACGCAGTAATGGGGTATTGCAGTTAAGCATGCCGCAGCGTCTCACCAGGGCCGGAATGAGTGTCGTTCATCAACATGGATATATTACATCGGTAACGAAAAACACGCACCATTTAAGGAATATTACGCATAGCCTCCCTATCAACAGATTACTTTATATAAACACAAGTATCATCTCGTAGCTTCTCTGCCGACCTAAGATCATCGGCTAGATTATTTTACAAACAGATTATACAACAAATCTTTACAGCTCTACATATGTGTTACGTGATTATATAGAATCTACTCTAGCTTAATATGGATAAATCAACTTTCGAATAATGCGTATGCAATAGGGAACTATGCCGTTATTGGGCCATTACGACGGACCATTATAAAATTTACCATATCCAAATATGGCCAGTTTACCATAACCGAATATGTTTCGGTTAAACAGAAAGCGGCACGACAAAAATGGAACCGTTATGCAGCTTATGCATTAATTCCAGGTGGCAAATCACCGTTTATGATTAGTTTAATGATATCAAGCATATATAATCCTACCATGACACTTTCTGCCCAAAAAGAGCATATGACTTAGTATGATAATGCTTAGATGTCCATCGAAGCTTCATCTGTATTAGTACGTGCATGCACCAATGTCTGAAATAGTATTCAAATAACCATAAACCATGTACATCATGGACCCTGTTGTCATGATTTGGAAACTTAGCGGAGCATGACTTAATTAAGTTTCATTAGCAATTCTGAACATCCACTGTAGTGTATACGATACCGTTAATATGACACAAATTGGCTGTCACAAAATCGGAAGAAAATAACGATCTATCATAGGAAGTTGCTGATAATCCATTGTTTTGTGGCACGCTTGTTCGCTTCTATTAAGCAGAATACCAAAGTTATCATTATGCAATGTCCAAACAAGCGTCGACTGAAAAAATACAGTTGGGATACTGGTTCGCTACAAGATTAGTCCACTGAGGTTATAACATATTAATGGTGAGGCATCAGTCGAATTCGTTCACTAATAACTGGAAAATTGCCTCATGCTAATGTCTAACATCTGTCCTTACGATATTCGGACGTCACAAATATAAAGATACGCTTTTATTGGGTGCTGTACCAGTACAATCAAGTATATAAAATTCCTAAATTACCTAGGCGAATGTGGCTAGAAATTACGCTTCTAGAAGGATATTTTTAGTTAAGTCGTCCAGCAATAAATATGACCCATTATGCAATTCATCGCAAACAAACTCACTGTTTTTATGTGTATTGAAAAGAGATAAAGAGAGAAGGCTTTCCTTAAAACATCAGAGATTATCCCATAAACATATACCTCTTTTACGTAAGCTTTGATTTAGAATGTATAAAAGAAACATATACAATTCAGTATCTTTTGACCTCGAACTAGCAATAAGATTGATAGCTTGTCATGTCGTGAAAGGCACATGTAACTATCCAGGGCCCACATAAAGCGGTTGAAACTGGCGACGCTTGGCCGAGCATATCAATAGGAGCAATATCTTGCTATATGGCTTACCTACAGGAATGTCCCTGCCCTATCATATACAGGTACTGAAACCATCAGCTGGTTCCGGGCAGTTGGGTAGGCACAGAACATCCAGGTCCTAGCAGTCGGCAATCATCTCGTAGCCCCTCATCATTTGGGCTGTGGCAGCTGGCTATATAAAGAAAGGATCATTGTTTGGGGATAGAGCAAAGGATTTAACTACGCAAGGCAAGAGTTGCGCATATATCTTGCTGCCAGAAGGATAGACCCTGGTCAGTCTCTCTGCTGTTACCTAGATCTTCCACGCTTCTTTTCATCCATTCTAGCGTAATATTGTGCTATGCTTCTAACACGTCCAGCATGTTACTGTTTCAGTGATAGAGCTTAAATAAGTGTTCCATGCATATTTATTTAAATAGATGGCAGGTGAATCAAATGTTGACGAGGTTATATTAGTAATAATATTGATACTAATAATCCGACTACGTATAAAGCAAACATACAGTAGCAGAAAGAAAAGAAAGCAAACCAAGAACTGCTTTATGAAAAATATTGTAATTTATGTCTCTTCGGTTAGTAAGCACTAAAACTTAAACGACATGTAAGTATGTAGAACTCATAAACAAAACTTTAACAGCTACTTGGGCAATGCTGGTTTTCGGGTTACCTTGCGTAACTGGCATACCAGACTGCTTGCTGAACCCTACCCAATAACCAACTGGCGTGTGCTGAATAGGGAATGGTATTCCCAAGAATCTCAATACAACTACCAATCAATCACTAGAACAAGCCAAGACGATGGGATCATTTATTTAGAAAGTATATTGGTTGATGAGAGACGTGACAAAATGATTGTTCAGTGAATTATGTATCATGTCTCAGGACGAAAGCAGCCGATAACATTCATCGTGTTTTTGTCTACATGGAAAAGCTGGATAAACTGAACAGCAATTGGGCCTTTACGTAAAGCAATATTTTTGTACTTAAATAAGTCCATAAATCATTAAGATGCCCAAAATCTTTTTGTCACTTTTCATTCCTGGTATATACTTCGGTACTTTAACGGTCGTCCACGAATGGTAAAGATACTAATTGATACGTACAGATCCAACCTTTCGTGCCCATATATAATCTTGATTTAACAGTACATTGCAATCAGATATTGGAGCAGAATAGTAATTATCGCGCCCTAGGGTAAGGCTTAGATGTTTTATTTGTTATTTTATTGCTTGTACCTTTTTACTTGCCAATTAAACCAGTAAAGATAGTATACACACTGCGCATATATTGCTTAATTGCCAAAATGTTAGCAGGTTTCTTGTTTTAGCAATGATCGACCATCAGAAATACCATTTGTCACCGATGGATTTTGAAGTTATTGTAGGTTTCATGCTTTCCATTTCTTATCATAAGCCAATGATTTGGATAGTGGAGAAATTTTATCTGTTGAATGCAAATTCCAACGTGCGTATTCAAGGGGATCCTATTAAAAAAAACCAATTTATAGCGCATTTGATCACGCAAATGTTGGCGGAGGTACAAAGTACGGTTTTGTTTCAACAAACGTGAGTTAGAGTTATCGGATCTTTTTTCCTGTGAACACCCATTTAAATTCATCAGCACGCTCCTTAGTAAACAACATGTACCGGAACTGTTCCACATCGACAAAATACGCCCCCTTTAAAACTAATTATAACCCAACTTCATATAGACATGAGATAATTATATTCTAGCTGACACATGTAGCGGCTGGTACAAATCACTATATGCTGTTATGTTTGCTATGGCAAAAGCCATTTCTATGATCTATTCCGCATTTCGCGTGACCTACTGTGCATAACGTAATAGGAAGTAATATATAACCGCATTAAAGAGTCCCTCATACCATTAAACTATTCCAACAGTGTGATTATAAAAGTGTCAGAATCAAATTACTCGGTATTAATGTGATTGTGTAATATAGATACAAATAATTAGAAAAAAACATAATGAGTGGAATCACCTTCCATCTACTACAGTATCGGCTCACTGGATTAGAGAATGGAAACAATCAATTTTAGTTCAACCAGTCATTTGCTCGTAAACAAAGGTAGAAATGTACCGGGGAGCGCTTAAAAAACGTACTTGCTGTAGGTTGTGCGACTACCGCTGTCGTCATTTACTTTTCCTTATCTTACATGGGACCCACTCGTGCAGGTATAATGCACATAGAAGCAATAATTGGGCATTTGTTGCTAGAAGAAACCGGCTTCCTGATGGACTCAAAAGAGCACATCATTCGTGCAAGATTTGAACCACTTAGGGTCCCATTTCACCTGATACACATGAATGATCTTAGCCATGACAGTGCGATTAATTGACGGAATGTTTACATATACCCTTTGAGGCCGCAGTTTACACTTTTAGGATGTGATATTCAAATTATATTCCATCAAAGTTATTGTCCATAAAACATAATCAAGTTATTATATCTAATGAATATGATATTGTGATGCATGTAGCAAAGCTGTCATCGATGTGTTTTAACACAAGCTCACCATCCAACATATATCCTGATAAGAACCGGTACACTGCCATAATTACGATGCAAGGCAAGATAAGTTGGACAATCCATGCTTCATTTATGTAAAAGAAATTGAATGTGTGACTACACTGCGCCTTTTTGACCACTATATATATGTATATATATATATATATATATATATATATATATATATATATATATATATATATATATATATATATATATATATATATATATATATATATATATATATATATATATATATATATCAATGTATATTTATATATATATATATATGTTTATATGTATAAATATATATATATATGAATATTATGTATAAATACATATGTGTAAAATAATATATAAGTGTATATATATATATATATATATATATATATATATATATATATATATATATATATATATATATATATATATATATATATATATATATATCTTTTGAATCGCCATCGTAATATTTGTTTCTCGAACGCAATAAAACAACTGAATGCAGTCATTACGCAGCTAATTAACGTATAGTGGGTATTTTCTATTAACGCAGGTTAGGTGATTTCGACTACAATAAACGGTGTCCGATCTTCTCCGTCCTCTTTTATCTTTATTACCTCGTATCGTAAGGCGAGTCACTGCAAACAATTGTCATAACTTCATCTTGGCGCTATTTAGGCAGTTGCTGCGCCGCAGTAATTTGGCTTGTTGTTGTATCGTTTCCAGACTAGTATTTCCTTTGGAGTCATTTCAAGTAAAATGGTGTTATTGCAAAAGTGGCATCAGCAAGCATAATTCTAATTCGAGATCCACATTTATTGCGTTTCTGTTTAAATTGGTCTAATCAGTTCTTATCTGTTTGCGTTTGTGGTTCATTACTATGGGAGTCAGCTATATCTAACACAATTATCTGCGAGTGCCTCAGCTATCTCCAATAATGCAGAGCAATGATAACATTATCAAAGACGTAACGACGCTTACTCAATAAAGCGACGCCGATAGGCTTAAATCGCTCGGGAATATACAATCCGTGTTGTACTCAAGTGCTGTTCATTGGATTTGGAATGTAATACAAGATATATGCTATTGTCGTTCCGTGAGGTGGGAGAAAGTTTTATTACTATGCTTTTAATTTTAGAACTAAAAGCGGTGTATAACGCGAGCGGCAAATACCTACTGACTAATACTTATATAACGCGAACAGCTGCACATAGACCACACCAGCCTGATGATGCAAAATATTGGCAGTGCTACCTGTTATCACAATTTCATTTGGATTCCGTAATACATTAATGCTGCCATTAAAGCAGTATTTAGGCGCTGCTACATTGTGAAGACCTACAAAACAATGCATTTTCAAAATTGGAAAATGAGCTACTCACTTCGCCCGCCGAGACAACACAACGGAAAATACCATGATTCTTTATCACTGAAAAAAGGGTATCTGCACCTAAAGTACGTTGAAGCATGCAAAATAGATGCTTTAAACAACATCGCGACCTTTGAATCGTCATAATGACCACAAAAGACTGCTGGGGAAAAAAAACAATTGTTTTTTTTGTGTATGCTTGATCAAATGTATTGAATTCATACTACTGTGGGTTTTGATTATGTTCACATTACAATTTATTAAACATGGTGAAATGTATTCAAGTGTTACTAACATTTCCCACGTGATGACGAGGTTGATAAGTTAAGTATCAATTTTAATCCCTTACCCCTTCGCTGTAGGCACATGATGTTCATGTACATACCTTATATTTGGAAATTTGCGGAAAACCGATACAGGAACCAAAACTGAACTATTTATCAATGCCATCTACCTCAAGCCAAGTCCAATGCTGTTCACCCCTGTGCACATATTATCTTGTTCATGCACCTCTTTGTAGTGGCAAATTGCCGGCATTGTTTATGCTGATGTTCCGTGTATAGAGTTGATTCTCTTTACTTACACGCAAAAGCGTTGAGGTTGTTAAAAAGATCCTTAAACAAAGTCAGAATTCTATAAACGTCATTAATGCACTAAGGTGTATTTTAAATCAAAACTCTCATTAAATAAACTCACGATGTTAAAAGGGCCCCTAAAATATAGATTAACAAGTGATTAACATAAAGAGTAATCATAGTCGAAATGGTAATATGTTTTTGGTAAAAATAGCAGGTATCGCAACGCCGGTCAGTTAATTTATCACTTTGTTTTAAGCAATCGGTGGTTTGTCTGACTATTGTTAATGACATAAATAGTAAACATCAACTAGTGTATAGAACAATGCTGATTAACGTTTTGATTTACGGTGTAATGATTTGATTACACTACAATGTAATGATCAATATACGGATACGTACTTGAAAAACATGGAATTAAAACAAAAAGCTAACCTGGGTGTCGTATATTAGGATTTGCGTCTATTATTTTTCAAAATCATCACAGAAACATAACTAATGAATTCTTACTCGACCTTAATATAAAAAATGTAAGGATGAGTATGCTTACAGATTCTCAAGAAACCATGGATTAAAAACGCTGATGAGTGTTTGTAAATAGCGATAAATAAGTATGACAGCTCGTTCGCAAATAGAAACGGCATCCGTGGCAGCATCATCTGGTGACATATGACGTCACAGTTCCTTCGTACTATTTCTTGTTTACTACGTGTAGGAGCGATAAAAGCACTGCAAGTTATTGAAAATAAAATCGCGTTCTTTATGATCTGTAAAATTCATTTTTTAGCCATTAGTTGCCCTTTAAATGCATCAATACTTAATGAAAACACGCAAATTGGGTGAAATCTAATCATCTAATCAAAGGGTGAGTTGTAATGTGTTCTTGATAGCTAGTGAATTTTTCAAAATATTTGGTAAGGTAAGTAAACATCTTTGTTCAGAAAACAATTAAAATTTCAACAAATGAAATATGTGATTATGGTAAAAATTAAATGTGACGCGGAGGTAAATGACCTCTTAATGTAAGCAGAGGTAATTACTTCCACGGCTGAAATCGACCTCTGGGTACGTTGATAATATACAATCTTGCTTATCTGGCCAACTAAAAAGAATATTGACGCCGTAGTTCGGGGTTTTACATTTTGTACGCTATATTACCCAAGGACGTGCCACCACAAATTTTGATTAATAATGGTCAGGTAAACACTCACACTCCGAAGACATACAGCGATCACAGCTACCACGTTAAAGCTATAATGCTGCGACCATCGCCGTTCGCCTACGTCTGGAGAACAGCAAACACTAAAGATTTTCAGCAAAGCAATCAGTGGTCACACTGTTGCAAATACAACAACTCTTATTAGGTTTACGCACCCTGTTGCACATACTAATTGGTAGAAGGAATCCATGAGGGCTATATATGTTATCCTCTCGTGTAGTAGATCCCATTTCGTCACATTTTATCTGGGGCAGTTTATCAAGTTATATTTGTTCCAAAATATCTCCCCTTACGCGGCGTAAATAGGTAACTATGGTGTCATTACATACGCTAAGCATGTGCGTAGTGCCTTGATCTCAGTATCAGCACCATGCGAAGGCGCACATGTAAATGATAAGCAGTTGGCTGGTGCTGCGCTAGTGATAACATTAAATCGTTTTCATGGTAGGTGGCTTAAAATAATCCCGGTTATATCCCAAATTAGAGACGTAACTATCTACTAGTAGAAATTCAGCTAGCCCAAATATAACAGACAAAGAGGTCACAAAATGATATTGATCTACCCATGTTATGGAAAAAACTGCTCCGACATTTCATCGCAAGGGCATGCGCCAAAACAACATACAGTTGCAATAGCTATACGTAAATGGTCATGAAAAACGCAAACCAACATTTGTTTATATATGCGGTTTTGGCGGGCGTTGTAATGTGAAATCTCGGGCGTCGAAACGTAAACCTCTACCAAGAGGTGAAATTACAAGAGATGATTATTTTATTCATGACATAACGAGATTGCTAATAACAAGACTGCATTCGGCAAATAATGGCAGTGCGTGTCTATCACACATTGATGTTTAGAAATAAATTCAACACATTGTCGCTTTAAGCCCTACGTGCTATTCTATTATATTCCAAAATGTTAAATACTTCTCTTTTGCTGCGTCTGTTATCATAGAGAAGCCCTACAAAGTATTTTGTCCATAAACCTACTCTGGTCTTGTAGTTCACTGTCTAGGTTTTAAAATATGTACATGCACAGGGCGCGAAAGAGACAAATAATATCGCATATGAAGTAGCGTCAACACACAGTGAATGAAGCTTAAAATGCCGCACTGCTATACGCATGATTACACTAAACCAACAAAGATACATTTAATGTGTAACGAGTGAGCTTTTAAATGTTTTCATGCGACAAGCTAAGATTTCCATCTAGTTGATCGAGTATTGATTCTTGGGGCTGATCTCATTTAGCAATTCTACTTAACGTTAAATATATGTTACTTGAAATAATAACCGCCAAGCGTTTCATAAATAGGAGCAATGACAGTCGATTAGACACGGACGACATATACTTCATCCCGACTAGGTGATCATACATTGCTTTTTGTTGAGATACTTTGATATTCATGCACAAGGTGTCATCAAGCAATATGTAATAGGATGATATACAGTATGTCACAAATACAGCATCCATTTTATTTTATACATCAAACTATTGAATATCTTAAAACTCTATATAGGTTTAGTAAAGTATAGAGTATCTAATCGTGATACCACGGACTGTTGCTGAAAGCTGTCGTTGTAAACAACACTGCAGCTGCTTTATTTGTTAAAATTTAACAATAGGCAATGGTAAATCACGTGTATTTGCAATATATTAATTAGGCTCAAGATGTTGGTTTAACACTTCCATACGCGATGGAGCCATCTTGTGTAATGAACACTACCATTCTAGGATTCATGTCGGTGCAAATGGCACTGTGGCAGTCTCGTTCGATCTAACCGTGAATACTTTCACAATTGGCCAAGCATTGAGAGACAAATGTTCATCGTCATACAGCATGTGAATATAACTCGCACGCGTTTAAGGCTTGTGACTAATTATTTGCCGTAGCATTCAGAATCCAATGATGGAATGTTTAAACATTATGCTGCTAAGCATTGGTAATATACAACTGGGGGACGATGAACCAACAAATAAATGATATCATTCGGAGTCATCATTGCTTACTCAGAAATACTTATCGCAACGCTAGATCACATTTTTTATTTCATTTACAGAAATTTAGAGATAAATCATTCACAATAAATCTTACAGGTTCGTAGAAAAACTATATGAATGCCCTATTGCCCTATCATCTCGCACCCCTATATTGAGTTATTGTTACAATAATATTAGTGCTCCGGTCATGTATGCGTTAGTTACTGCGTTTAAAGCAGCATGCCATCGAGCATCTATCTCTTTGAAAAACCATATCCGTCGTTAGCAGCAGAGGATGGAATTGTAATCTGGTTTAGAAAGCAACATGTTGTAACATCAGCATTAATTGATATATACTAATTGATATGCAAGTGTGTGATATAATCACCAAAGGGTGAAGAATCAACACAGAAACCTGGCATGTGGCCATTGTGTACTATACGCTGCTAATCCCGACCAGGCAGCATTTGATATTGAACGCGTTGTTTTTCTGAAAGTTTGACTCGAATTATCGGTAGCAATTACTTTCTAAACCTCAAATGTATCGCTCACAGTTGTAGAAATTGGCATTCCTTTGACATTAGCTGTCCATCTACCACTCATCAAAGATGGAAACATGACTAGACCATATGTTAAATTATTAATATAGTGAATCTTTTCTGACACGTTGGATACAAAATGTAAAATTGCTTTGTCAATGATGTGACAGAATTATCTCTATTCGGTTCTTCTCATAACTTATTGCGTGACCGAATACCATGTTGTAAATTCTTTCTTCGGAATCAAGAGGTATATGGTCAAGAACCATAGCAGCAAAGAAGCTACAAAAATGGATCAATTGCCATTATTTTTGCATTTTAATGTGTCCATGTAGTATAACAAATGATGGCAATGTTTTTCACATACTCTGCGCATGTGCATATATGATGTCCATATATGATGCAAATAGTGTTGTTTCCTTGTTTATTTCAGCTCGATTAGCAAGTGGTCTGAATCTAGAGACATATCATTTATTGCCACCTTTAATCATCCACGCCCACAGATCGCAATTAATTCTATCCCTATGGACATGTTATTGTACGCCGAACATTTATGTGTCTCGCAAATAACTGTGGTTAACAATGTTTATTGCTAATCAGTCGAGGCATGTCCAACCGCTTACGCCAAAATGATTGTTATTCATTATCATAAATCTATAAGATATATTGTGTCACATAATATATATATCCGTTAATCTGAGGTCGGTCGCTTTACAGTGTCCAGATTGTCATATATTGAAGTTTAACGCTCGATATGGAACCATTGTAGAACTTGTCATGTATGCTGAATCTGGAGTGAAATTCACTTTGTGTACTATAATTCCCGTGAACATGATGCAAATTTTGCGACTTAGTGAAATACGAATTAATTTATTACTGACAGATGCGTGAGGTATAATCCAAACCAGTCTCTGTGACAAGATGCACCCTTATAGCTTGCAACTTTTGCTAGACATATGCATTCACCTACTTAGTACTCATCATGTCCTCTCAAAGCATAGGGATGCATATCCAAGTGCATTAGCGCCAATCCGACCATTTTCTGATAACAAAAGCAATCACTTTTTATGGAGCATCAGGCTCTCTTATCGCAGGTACAGTAAAATGACGAAAATTGTCCCATCCGTCCACTTGGTGCTGATTGCCGATGACATTCACATCTTGACACGTTGTTGTAATATTTGAGTAGTGACAAATCAACTTACGATATAATACGGATTATTTGTGAAATTTGTCTTTACGTAATGCGATTTCCAAATATCTTGGATAATGAAATACTTCATTTATTGTTTCGTACTGTATTATGTTTTATATTATGTGTTGCTTTGCAGTTTTTGATGCGCATGATTTAATGCGTTATCGCCTGGTGCTTGATTAACTGGGAGTTGCATATATTACACGTCACGGAAAACACAGGTAAATTGAGGATTATGACTATTCTTTGCTTAATTCATAAATGACCATTTAAATAGTTTGCACTAATAATATCACATAACACCTTTGTAGTCTGGCCAACCTTCTGGGGAGGGTTCGGCCATAAAACGGTGTGGGAATCACATGCTATGTACTCACTACGGTTCTCAAATATATGTAACAGTGATTTATGGTAATGCTTCTCCTTTCGATTTCAAGATTGCCTCTATATTGAGATAAAAAAAATGACTAATCAATACTTGAGTAGCGGTTACGCGTTGACCTCTCAACATCACATTTGTGTATTTAGGTACATTACGAAACATTCGAATTAAGCGTGTGGGTAATATGTTGGCAATTCAAAGGCAGAATCCCAATAGATGTCGTAAAGTGTATTACTAATGTTATAAGTAGCGTCATTAACGGATGGCAATCGATAGAATTGAGCCATATTATTCAGAGCAATCCAAAAAATGGAACATTGTATGTTGTCTATGGAGAGTAAGAACTAATCAGCTGTTTTTCGCAGATTAATCCAACTTGTAATGCGGCATGCATTTTTGCTCTACATGCGTCATTTGCATTCATGTTACACTTCTGTTCATGCTGACATATGTAATATAGGTTATATATATATATATATATATTGCAACATAGAATAACATATAGTGAACATTCGTTTTATTTTATTCTGCGCAGCTTTTTGTGCAGTTACAAACAAAATTGATGATACTGCCATAACCGACGCCCGAGAGAATAATAACGATGGAAAAGATTGCACGATAAATCATGCTCCATTATCAAGTATTGTTGACCAAATTCCCACGATATTAATAGTTAAAGGCTATACTTGTTTGTCGTCATAGTATCATTGGCTCATTTGTCTAGATGGATGTTCAAAACCGGATGATTATTACGTCAACCTTAAATATAATCTCCCATTTGAGACACAACTTGTGTGATATGGTGCGATAATAGATGATGATCTGGCACAATTCGCTGTATTATACTCCCGTAGAGATGCTGGCTACAGGCTAGAGGACTACTCTGTAAGAGCAATACCCTTAAAGCAGCATAAGTGAGAAAAGCATTTCTGTATCATCCGACATATTCATTTTAAAAGTGCACAATTGGAACTTGTTGAAATGTCGCAACTCTACAATAACTTGCTAATATTTGCCTCACACACCGTTGCGTAGGTGGCCAAGAGAAGATAAATTGATGCCCTTTCGAATCATTTTCAAAATAACTTCTTAAAAGATTATATTTGTCAAGATGCTCTTTGAAGTTTTACTTGAAATGATAATGTATCATCCAACGGACACCTACCCCTCTTCATGCGACAATAGCCAAATAGGGTCAAAATATTGTTAAGTGAAATGATTTGTATGAAGTATTCCGGGTAATGGTGGACCTAGCAAGTGGTCGTTTTTCCGTGATAATGTCATCAAGCTGTTCGAGGAACAAAGAAAAGCTTAGATCTGCATCTTCGTATAAAATGGCGAAATGGCATTGGTTTACACCAGTCTGCTATATAATAGATGTTAAATTAATTTTGTTGCGAAGCTTATTCTTCAACTAATGGATACTGTTATTTTCGTGTCTCGTGTCTTGATGTGTAAATGCAACCGTCCATTGGTTTTTGTTCCTGCATATCCCGGTGCTCGAAAACATTAAGAATTTCGTTTACCGATTCCAATCAAAAAGCAGCTGGCGAAAGGCGTAAGTCAAAATCCCCAGAGAACAAATTCTAGTTTGAAGGGATTACTTGCTGTAATTACATAGCATTATTTAGAGCTTTGACACTCTAGTCACATTTGCGTGGTCAATCGGTAGATACAAAATTACAAATAAAAGGTCTGCCGCAATTACATGGGAACTTAACACAAGGTCTGATGCTAATATTTAAGTAGCACAACCTTTCGAATAACGAACACGGATGTACGAAGCATACTTTTAGGTCCCAGAATGTATAGATTAATGGCCATAAAGTAAGGATCTAATGACCTAACTGGCGGGCCCCATTTAGACTAATGACCACAATCATAAGTGCTCTAAAATTATGCCTTATCTATAATCAAATTATCCTCTACAGTACAGAGGTCATTAGACTAGGGTATATATATATATATATATATATATATATATATATATATATATATATATATTATATATATATATATATATATATATATATATCTATATATATATATATATATATATATATATATATATATATATATATATATATATAGCTAACTCAACATTGCATGAAAGAGAACTTTCAATAAAAACTGATATAGAGCGGCTTGAATTGATGTGATTAGCCCATGAGGGTGATCAATCAGCGTCAGAACAAATGAACACCAATATTGAAAGACGCTTGCATTAGATACCTATCAAGCTACACTCCTTCCCCCATAGCTGCAGATGTTCAAGGGAGTTTACTAACGCGACAACACTGTTAGCATGTGCTATACGCACACACCCACCACTTCCATCAGCTGACGTGTTTGGACGTCGAACAACATACCCGTCAGTATACAAGGACAATACAGTGAAGCTCATCCACGCACTACGCAGGCGCTTTTAGTAAATGCACACTGCGTTATTGTGTGTGCATAATGTATGGTAGAAAACATCCATGCTCTATTTGGTTCTCCCAATCCATGCATAATCTTGAACTGAACGTGCAAAAGATATTTGCAATTGTTTCTTCTGTAGAACATATATCAGCAAGTAGAATAATCACCAATTGATCAATAAGTGATGATTCAGGAACTAGGTTCTCTCAAACAATGATAATAATTTGAGAAGCGAGTGTTGTTCACTTTGTAATGACGCATTTAACTCCGTTAAACACCTTTACACATCTGCAATTGGTTCCTGCCGAGTATTTTGAATTAGACGTATGTACAGCGTTTGATAAAGCTCGCCATCAACAGTCAGCAAGTGTATTAAAGGCGAATTGTATCATTGGTTACAAATTGAAATCGATCGATGGATAGGTCAGTGAAGGAGAGTGGAGCTGTGTGATGTTTGGTGTGGAAGTGGTTTGGACACGCATTAACTACGTACTTTACGTTTTCGACCATGACACTAAACTGTACTTCAGGGTGCGCCCCAAAGGTAACTGACTAACAACCAAGCTTTATAGCGCTTTAGACAGGAGAACAGATGGGTGAATTCGTTTTAGCCTAACAAAATTCGTAACATTGCATATAGATTGCACGAACAAGAAAAGAGTGACAGCCAATGATATATAAAGCAGTCGACAACAAGTGCATCACTCAAGTGTTTTTGATACTGCATGAAAAAAATGTGCTATGCTTGATAAGTTCATAACACGAGGGTGTGTTGTATATATGACGATTCCAGCAAATCTATTTGCCACTGAAAACACAGATAAATACTTTGTCCCCTCCGTATGCTATACCCTTGAGATTACAAACACCTACTTTGATCGACATTTCCATTTAATTCATTGAGAAAACACATGGGGGCATGAGGTCCTGCCATATCATTGCCTTGCCGTTGCTTTATGCATGCGCTAGTTCAGCAAGAACTGATGCTTTGCAAAACAAAATATATATGCGTGACTTACAAATCCTAATAGCTATTGAAAAGATTAGGTAAATGCCTTTTAGCCTAACATGAACGCATAGGATTGCATACAGATTGGACCCAAACAAATGACTGCCAATGATTATGAGGGAAGTGCATTGCTGGTGTACTTACAATGTTCCATGCGAATTGTACTGTGCTTGATTTTCAAATCGCGTTGCACAGAGCAGGATTCACAAACTGCTGTGTTTCATCGAATAGACGCATGGATAAATACTTCGTACATATCTTATGCTGTGCCTACAAGATAGCAAGAACCTACTCTGATTGCCATTAGGCATGGAGTTATAGTGTGGCTCCGATTGCGATGAATGATTACCAGCTTATGGTATATGATGTCGACATTCGCATCTGAACCTCAGTCGGAAGTCGGCTTGATGCTCAATGTCGGCCATAGGTGAATGATTACATGTAGACTAATATATACACATAATGCCAAAGTCATCGGTATAATCATGTAAGATTGTTCTGCTGCGATGAGTCATAGTTTGAAGAGGACGACATTAGTGTGCTCGACATATCAATGATATTCCAGACAACCTACGAGATCAAAAGATACGACCTAGATTAATCTGCGATAAAACATGATTTTCCTATATGTAGCAATACATACTTTTCTAATGTAGATATTTAAGGACAATAAAATCCGACTTGAATATTCACGGCTAGTAAATTTTGCATATTATGAAAGGGTTAATAATTCTACTAGAAACCCAGATAAAAATAAGTGCATGCGCTTGGCTTCACCACTAAACAAATGATCTTTATGTTGAAGGCTTATTATCTCCTTTAGTAAGGGAATAATAATTGTGCTGGTCACTGATGACCCTAACGTACGCACTAATGACATCTCTGTCTCTGTATCCATCTCTCTCAATCTCGCATTCTCTTCCTCCATATAGCTCTCTCTCGCTTTCTATTTATCACTCACTTCTTCTCTCTTTATATCCGCCAAACATATATATCTATATATATATATATATCAGATATATATATATATATATATATATATATATATATATATATATATATATATATATATATACACATATATATATATATATTTATATATATATGTATATATATATAATATATATATATATACATATATATGTTTATATATATGTATTTATATAATATATATATATATTTATATATATACATATATCGCTCTCTCTCTACTCTTGCTCTCTATCACTCACTTTTTCGATCTCTATCTCTCTATCTCTCGCTACTTTTTATGTTATCTACGGTACATTATACATGCATCAGAGAAAAGCTCGCGTGCCTTGTACGGTCGATTCGCAATCGACTGCGCTCTTAAAGCAACAGAGTGTAATTAAACTTTTGAACCATCATTATTGCATCGCATTATATTGCTTTTTTCTCATACCAGACTGCTATTAAACTTCTTGAAAAAGGAATGCATACAATTGGTTTGCAAGGGAATAGACGACTGGTGTAGTTCTGTATATATGTGTGACATGCATATCAATTACTTATTAGCTTGGATGAATATTATGGGGTCCATCACTGACAATGCTTAGCTGTCGTTCTGTAATCTGCGCCGACAATTATGTAAGAAGCCTTACAATATATTATAAACTATTCTCGTCGATACCATGAAACTCCACACAAGAGTTTATTATTTACTGTTCTAATTCTTCATGGGTAGTTCAATATCAGTTCAGCATGGTTTTTGATAAAACATACCGCATCTCGAATTCTATTTGATATCCAGGTCCAGTCGTGTGATGCATACGGTGTAGGGGCGTGGTATGTGAAGACGTGTAGATGCATCAGGGCACCGATGATTAACAAAACCGCCCAGCTATTGACAACCACCAAGCCTTATAATGCAAGTAACACTGTGGCAGAGTGTTTAGTCTGATTGCATCATCGTCTGGTTTCTAGTTAACGTAGCAATATTATTTGATAGCTTAATGTTCTTAATAATGCTCTGAACTGACATTTGATAGGCAAGTTTGAAGCGTTTTGTAAGCCATTTACTACAGGAATCTGCCTTACTAATGCTGCTGCTATAATGCAGGTCATTCCTATTATATCCTTCGTATTTGTGCATGAATTCTTTACTGTTAACTTCAATTGTCCAGATACCTCCAATATCAAAATTCGTCTTTAAATAATGTGTATTTGAGGCATTAGGAAAATTATACAGCTTATTGATTGTGTTACTAATATTTCAATCATCCCTAAAGAGATTGTCAGTGTCAGCAGATGGTAAAAAGCTAGCCGCGGAAATTACTTTCCAGGCGCGTTTTGTCTCTAGTCACCCTGTCCAATGCACGAGTAATGTACATGGTATCCACAACAAAACGACCAGGTGCCGAGAAGCCTAATGGCGATCTTTGCTCTAGTTTCGGCTTACGCACAGACCACAAATCTGTTACAAAACACAACCAATTCGATGTCAACACGTCGAAAGATTTCGTGGAAACCGCTAGTATTTTCACGGGTGAAATAATAAAGAATATGATACAGAGATTTCTCGCTTCAGACGCATAACCATAGCTCTCGAGAATATTATTCTGAGAAGTGTTCCTTTTATTTTCATGGAACAATAATTGTAATTATTTTATTACCTAAAAAAACTGTCGCAATGTGATCATGTAACGTCATAGACGATCTCGCAGGCGCTGATGTAATGCAATACATTCTGAACCGACCCCCTCAATTCGTCGCCTCTCAAATGCTTTCGAACGCACGTTGTCACACTAATGATATCATTGCAAATCATTCTCGTCATTAACAATGGTACACTAGTTCTTAGAAACAACCTGTAAAATGCTGGTGTTGGCGACCAACGCAGCTCGCCGCGACCAACCCAAGTACCATAATAAAGGCACAACTGAATTTTGCAAGAGGTACATACGCTGCTAGAAGGACGCAAGGGTAAATATATTAAAACACCAGCCGACTTTCAAAACAGTATCTGCCAATATTTGAATATAAGTTGCCAACCGTCGAAGCGGGCCGATGCATACCAATCAATTTTCGGTTGCGAGGAGAATAATGCTCTGTAATGCAGCTAGAAGTTAAATCTAATTAACGCTTGCGTCATACGAGCAGAACAGAAGTACGTATATAATTCAGGTCTGAGTAAATTATTATGCGTATCGGAAAATCAACTATCGTCACCAAAATATATAATGAGCACAACGTAAGTAGAGCATGTGACTGTCTGTATTGAAGTAACTAATTAGTATGTATTGTGTATTAGACTTAATAAAGCTAAGCATTAATAAACTGACAAATTTGCAAAAATAAAAAGATCTAACGATGGTACATAGCGTGGCCTCGCCTGATGCATTCTATTCACTGTAATTGTCTTCATGTTCAATTGTGCTTGTGCATAATTGAATCAAATATGAGCATTCCATCTAATAGAACGTCCCATATAGGTAGGCAGCTGGTTTGTTCGGAACGGATGGCATAATTTTGTTAAACCAAATGGCATTATCCGGTTAGTTTGTGGTCTACCAAAGCCAAAAAACAGTAAATATGCAAATAAGAAATTGGGCATCAAAATTACCTGGGTCTGTATTGGTAAATAGATATGGTATGATTATTACGAAAAGACGAAGCTAAGAAAACCTTGAAGTATATACCCGCCAATCAAAAAAACACCTATTAGCGTTTTAAATTGGATATTATTGATATATTCGACCATTATTTATCACTTTTTGGCATCTTTATGTTTTCAATTGGGCAAGAGCATTGATATTAGCTAAACATTTTCATTGGTTACTGCACGTATTTTAAAGTATTAAAGTCGCGTAACACTGAGGACAACAAATCTATTGAACGGGCGCAACTAACTGGTTGTGTGTGGCATAGAATGTTTTTTTTTTTCATCTAGTGTTTTGCAAGAGGATCTCACGATTGAAGTTCGTTGTACATTCAATGAAATATCAACAGCAGCTCCCACTAAGGTTTTTGAGTATGCAGCATGAATTGATATGTGTGCACCATATGGTTTGCATCTAAACGCAGCGCTGCTTCTTTTGCTTCAGTTTGCCATAGGACGACACCTTGCATAATTAATTATGCAATCAACACCTAATGTCACACCTTTATCGCAACAGCAATTAGGTTTAAAATGATTGCTTACATTACAACTGTCTGATGCATCCCATGGGGCCATTCATCTCAAGGATGTCTTACATAGGGCAGTAAAGGATCCCATGTGTTGGGGAATGAACTTCTAACTGTCCTTTACTGAGGAAATGATCAATCAAGTGCATAAAATTTTATTATTATGGTTACAATGTTGTAAATATTACTATTATCATAAAATATAACGTGTTATTTGTGGATGATTCCCTCTGAAGTGATAACATGAGGCGAACTCTATATGCAATTTGATAATTGTGACCTGCCATTACGGTTTACCTAGTCTTGTCAAGACTAGTTTGATTGATCAATCATTCGCTTTGACTTTTGATCTAAATGTACGCTCGAGTGTAAACAGTAAAAAACCTGGTAACAATTATAACTGCATGCAATAAAACTGGGTTGTCAATGCTAAGGCTACTTTTGCAGGGCCTATTTCTCAATTTGCCCAGTTGACCGAGACAAGATAATAGGATAAAAGGTTTCATCAAAAGTATTAACGAGTACATCTGACTAAACAGAGTTCAAGTATTATAACTAAGAAAACATTAAGGTGATAAAAAAAAATTGTTACCTTCAGACTGTATTGTAAATCAAACACATATGTGAAGTTATATATGGTTAGAGCTGGTAGATAAACGGCGGACAACGCTGCACACACAAAGACATCATCTGACCGATGCCGACCCTAGCCATGCCGACCTGAATGGCTATCTTAATAGAGCATTGTATAACCTCATATCATAAGCATTCAATTGCATTGCATTTGCAGTGAAATTATCGATTTATTACGCTTCTATCAACAGTGCGTCCTAACATCAGTTAATGAATGGGGTGTTCTCGTATGCAGTCAGCAATACTGTCAGTACAGTAATAAACCTAAATCATGGGTTATATATGTTGCTGCACGAGACAGTAGTTTCACTATACGTTTGTGACACTGACGATTATACAGACAAGGATAGCTATCGTAAAAGGCAAATAAATCAACATTGATATCCTGAATACTGTAGCAATCCGATTAATTCATTTGCAGCTGTTTCATCTCGCGATGCAAACGTTCACACCCCGATGGCTACTTATCTGCGTTATATTCCACTTCTGACCCCAAGTGCACAGGAAATGTACATAACTTGACGTAATATTAGCCTGTCGAAATATCAAGCTGCTGTCACAAACGGGATGGTTAATTTGTTTCTTATTAATCATTGTCGGCCTCTACCACAATTCACACAGCAAATATAATTCAAACTATTGGGAGCAATAAGAAAGAACAGCATCAGTCGCGGACAGAGGATATAATCTAGAAAGCAAGCCCCTTGTTGGACTGAAAATAAATTTATAAGAATAGGCAAAGAGCTAGACGTGATAACAATTCGGAGTCAACGGTAGTAGTGTGCATTGTTTATTATACTTTATCGTCTTCCTACGAGTCACTAGGCACAAAAAACATTAGCTCAATTAGAAACAAATTAAAATTCGTACCGTCAGTATTTAGAATTTTGTTTTACATTGATGTCATTGATGGATTAGGTAATTGCATCGTAACGTTAATTGAACACGATATGTACCGCTTGTTAGCATTTGTCATTATAGTAACCAAACCAGTTAATTCCTTGCCCCAAATTGTGTCGGCAGAGTAAACATCTAGCGCCTAAAAAGGCTAGGTTAAATTTAGCTAGAGCACAACTCATCTTAAGAATATTGTCAGATTAACTAACTGCCTACCAAGACGGCAAAGTCACAGAGAATTGGGCCCAGTTCCCTTTTTAATGCCAATGCAATAATAGAATACTCGATTTATTTTGATTTAATGAAGGGGTATCATGTATTATTCCTATAAATAAAATTGTTCTTAAGTTACGTGTTTGTAATAGGCTGTGAAATATCTGAAATATCACGATTATGGAGAGCGGATACCTTATTGCAGACTGTCTTACTAGCCCCGGCCATCGGACGGCGGTTAGTGTTAAGCTCTGGACTTTTAATTGGATCTTTTGTACTCAACCCACTTATAATGATGATGCATTTGAAACATTTGCTTATTTGCAGGTGTGACTTCACTACAAAATATTGTGTCTGTATATCATATTAAAACAACCAATGCGCAAAATTGAAGCAACAATATAGCCTGACCAATACGATTTGATATGACAATAACACCCATCATACCTTCGGTCTCAGTCGGCAGCTGTGGTCGATTCATAATGAATTGGCCACTTTGCATAGCCTGTTGTTTATAAGCTTCTTTCCTACAGGTCCTCAAGGTCCCTTTGATTGATCATGCATACTCAATGGTAAATGCTATTCGACAATTAAGGATAATACGTTCCTTTATGAGTGCAACAACGGGTCGAACTGTTGCTATAAAATGCAGTCATATTCCAACTGCTCGAAAAGCATATATATATATATATATATATATATATATATATATATATATATATATATATATATATATAGATATATATATATAGGAGATATATATATATTATATATATATATATATATATATATATATATATATATATATGTTTATATATTTATATATATATACATAATTATAAACATATATATATATACATATATATACATATATACATATCAATATGTATATGTATAAATACATTTATATATATGTTTATATACATACATATACATAAATGTATATATATATATATAAATATATTTGTAGTTATATGTATATAAACATATGTATATACATATATTTATATAAATATATACATATATATAAATATAAATATATACGAACATAAAAATATTTCAGGTTGCTTATTAATATTATTATATTTTATTATATTTTTATGTTTGATATTACTATCGCATTGTAGATGTCTTTTTTCTGTAAATATAATTCAATCGTGTGATTCAAAAAGAAATGATTGAGACCATTAAATGTTCAATAATCTAACGTATTATTGCCGCGTGAATTTAGACTCTGCAACAGAATAATGACTGAAATTGTCTGAAATGCGTCTCCAACATTTTCTATTACTCTCTTTGCACTGCCCGGAAGCAGATAATTTTTACCTAAGTATGGCTATGAAGGGTAGTCAAGTTTCGAAAGCTTGAGTAGTTTTTCGATCATCATCAGATTGGGGTCGCGTATCTCCACCTCCGCGTACATAAATATCAACTACATGATAATGTATTTGATGATGAATATCATTGTCTCATAAGCACAACTGGTACTTTAACATTGCCCGCTTACTAATGAATTTGCCATGTTAAGCTTACCCCTTATTACTGTCAAAATAGCTGACGCGTATATCTAGTATTTAGCATCACTTACAAACGATGGCGCGACAACGATCTGCTTGGATCGATTAACGTGGAAATGCCAAACATGTTTACATTTGTTTCAAGCGTTATGCTGTATAATGTTAATTAATCTACAACTACCAGAGTATCGGCTCACTGCATTAACGATGGGACATGATCATTCTTATATTATTTGCCTAAAACAGTGGTATTGATGAAGATTTCATGAGACACACCTAACAACAATAATGGCGTATAAGTTGCTCAAAGAACACAATTTTGCTGATTGACGAACGCATCCTTTTTTCAAGGTTAGAGCCATAAAGTAGTTTTACAAACGCAAACGCACATTTGTTTATTAATTTTATGATATATTGACACATGGAGCAAAATGGTAATCGATGTTTTAAAACTAATCGCCCTCTTACCTATTGTTATCTGAGCATAATTTATATTTAGTTGGCCAACGTCTGCTATATTGTTTGGTCATGCATTAATATAACTGACCGCTTTTGAAATATCCCGTTGCCACGAGAATGGTGTATAATCAATCAATGAAGGAAAAAGACGCTTAGACAAACCGTTCACGACACTATATATCTTACCAACAAAACATATGCAATAGTGGCGAAATACCTGTTGTCATAAAAGGGTACACAGCGCTACTGTAGAACGAAACAGCATGAATAACCTTAACTAAACAGCACCTGGAGCCAGATAATTAAAACTAACAAGGAAAATTAAGAGCACGGATATTGCCTAGTATCCGCAGCGCTATAGCTGATAAAACCATATCATAAATTGATTCCAAGCTTCACGAGCTCCTGCAAATTTGCTATGGAAGAGGACCCAACACATAAATTCTGCTATGGAGCTAAAGCTGCCTTAAGTAGGTGCAAAAATATTCTATATACATCCATTTATCTCCGTTTGTATCCATTGTTCGACAGAATATATACGTATGCGCACTTATGCAACTCGTTATTTCAACAATACCTTTGCAGCTCTTCGTAAATACTGGTCTTTATGATGTCGTTTTGATAATAATTCATATCATAATCTAGCATTTCATTACGTTCATCATGAATGATTGACATTGAGATGTTGTGGCGTGTAGTTTTAATACGACGAGGTTGCGCAGGGGGCATCTATCATTTACCCATATGCATTTCCACATGTTCAAGCATCCCAATGAGCATACTGAGTTCCCGCAACGGCAATAATGAGTTACATCTGACAGATATGATATCACCACGACATTATGTCATGCCAATATGTATGCCATCTATTGTATGTTTTCATTGCTGTTAAATATATGCCAACAAGAATTTCCATTGCTGAAGATGAAACACCATGTCATTGACAATTATATTAATACGCGATTAGTGGAAAACTTGCATGAATGAGTACAAATATATAATTTTGTATATCATTATATTGTGAATTGAAGTTATGCTGAAAGTTGTTCTGTTGTCCATACTGACGAAAATATAACAGTGTGATAGATCATGGCTTTAATAGCTAACTAGCCACATGTTGACAAAACAAATTAACCACATGTAATAGCGGTGTCATATTGGTCTGGATTAATAAATTATTGTCCAACACATGGAGCTCAGCGATTTGAAGCAACCAATTACACTTTGTGGCCTCACGAGCCTTACCAAATGTGCTTCAACTCATCTTTGTTGAGCCACTTATTCTGGTAAAGCTACCGATCAGGCTGTCAGTTCAAGCGGTAAACGGTATTCATTCAGTTGAAGTCCCTATGACAACTTGCTTTGTGGAGCATATTATTTATCAATGATTGTGCCAGTTAGGCGCACTATACGCTTCATATCTCCTTCGAAACATTGACGTCGTGCCAGTAAGGAAAATCACGCAGTCATTGT
>CM067343.1:18423817-18433817 GCA_034190875.2 Urechis unicinctus
GCCCAGTGTTCGTTCTGCGAATTCAACCTATATATAGCGTACCCATGACCAGTCGATCTATATGAATACTAATGCAGTATTCGCGTCCACCAAGCTACTCATCGCACATTCCCCAAATACGTCGCCCCATTGTATTACTGGGCATGTATTAGATAGGCTATGGTTTGTTTAACGTATTCTATATCAATGAGTTATGTTTCTTATGATAGGACATTTATTTACGCTGATGGGTTTTTGCGCTTTAATTTTCCTTAATGTTTGTGTGCAAAGCACTAGGAATCTCGGGCACAACGCACTTGGAATCTATATTTCCACATGGCTCACAACATTGTTACAGGCGATTGTAACTTCCAAGCTGAAACAAGACTTGAATCGGCATGTATAACTCGGGGCCGTTTTGTATGATGCTCACACTGGTACGAGATGAACGGCTAACACACAAAGGCACGCTAACATTAATATACTGTCTGATACCTCAACAACATTAATGTTACATTTCCCGCCCTATAAGTGAGAAAAGCAAGTTTTTATCATCCTGCATCATTTTAAGAACATCGCATTACCACGGCTGGGCAATCACGAGAGACGAAAGACGATTGTAAGATACGAAAGACATAAACAGCTATGTCCCGTCCATGTTGATTCATGAGTGCCCGCTCTGCAATAGACAATATATTTGATGATTGCAACCCTGCATCCTGAACGTTGATATGATCACTTTTTCGTGTGGGGTCGTCTTTTTATATGTGTGGTATATTCAGGTTTATTAATGCATCATTCTTTATTACCATATATGCACCGGTTTCAAGCCCTTGTGAAAACGGAAAGAAGAATTTACAACTTGTTAAACGTAAGATATATAAAACCCCGGCCTCTTTCAAAAATAGAGCAGGGGGAAACGCTAACTCTGAGAAATACTTGTCAAGTCCTCCTTTATTTTTACTTGTCCGATTGAAAAACCTCCTTGTCCAGAAACAAAAAACGATGATGTGAAATTCAGCACAGAGTTACTCGTTGATCGACTCGAGCGTCATCTCGCAGATTTTGTTTTGCGATAGACAAAACGTAGACTAACGCCGAATGTACAGAAAATCGCTGTTCACGCGCTGAGTGGATGAGTCTCACAAAGCAGTTAGCTTGACCTTGAGCTCGCATACGGACTATTGGGTTTTCTTTCTCGGTAAAGTGAGCGCCCGTTCCAAGGAATCGCCGATCGATCTTAATATGCTTCGTTTAAGACACCAACAAAAATAGAATATAAAAAATGACTTGTCCCGTCGGGCAAGTAAGATGGCAGCTTCACTTGTCCGACGGCTTCATCTACTTGCCAGGGACAATCAGGCGATCGTTAAAGCTTTTCCTTGTAGACCCTGTGAATTTCGGGCATAATTCGAAGTGACTCTTTTATAATTCATGAACCTCAGCTGCGACTGACAGTGAAGGTAACGTAATATGTAGATCCTGACTAAACATTATTTGTCTGACAAATGTATGAATTTTACCTTTAAAACTTGTCTTCGCTCACGGTTATATTTGCAAACACTTGCGGCCAGCTATATCATTAAAACATCGAGCCAATATTTGAATATTGCACGCACCAAAGTCTTAGTCTCTAACAATATTGTATTTGATGTTAAGTAGTATTAGCAGGCAGTCATCCCGATTAATAATGAACTACTGCGAGTCTGCTCACCGAGCAGAAGAATTATTGCGTTCATTTGCACATTGAGACTAGTAGTGTTTTATCTATTGAAGGATAGTGTCGCAACAACGATGTCCATTAAAATTTGACAGAACAATGTAATTGCAACTGCGTGATACGATGACTGCAGACCTAGCCATCAATGGTAATGGGATCGCATGAAAACCAAAAACAAGATCATGTAGGATCATGTTCATTCAGTAATGCACACGAGCATATTTAGGGTTGTTAATTCGAGCACCTTTTACTCAAATGGTTCAGTTGAAGAAATGTTTGTTATAATTACATATCAATCGTTACCCCCAGCAGCCAGTATTTTCTTCGATTGTACGATCCAATGCTATTGGTCTGGTGTAATAAAGGTGCTGGCGTCCAATATTTTACAAGAGGCGCGAACAATCAACATAGTTTGGGAATAGATTTATATCATGTTCAGTGAAAATGAGCTGTCATTTCTTTGTTAAAAATTGGTCAATCAACTAGTATCATAACTATTTACGGCTAAGCGAGGCAGGAATTATTATTTAACTTGATATTATATATATAGATATATTACCAATCCTTTGGACCCATGGTTGAATTTAAATTTAGGCTTACGCCGAGATAGAAATAGTCGTGTCCTAAAACTCGTTTATAACACAGTCATCTCCCCCCAAGCTATTATTAAATTGCGCTCGAGATTTGGGTACGGATATGGGAATGTGCGTCTTGGATTAGATTTGCCTTACGCGTCACTATGGTTCTCTGATCTACGCAATAACATTGCTTTGAGAACAAGTAAAAAAAGGCAATATTATATTTGGCATAACAACGTTCTCCCTTAGTGCAGATTGAATATATCAAATTAATCATTGTGCTGAGAAAATTAGTGAAGTAAACATGTGATGTGTATATAAATAATCATATTGCATCATCATCTTTGTCAAAATGGATAGTGTATAAAATGCAAAAACATGTGAGACAACACAATTTGCTGAAGCATTCAGACAAAAAATACCTTCATCTTCTGAATAATCATATTTTTATCGATCCAAGAATTTGTTGCGCGATCGATATTTTATATCCTCTTAACAAGACAAGGGACTATTTATTCATTAAATACCAACTGTAAGAAAGTCATCGAGTCTCGTCCTCTGCTTCTCTATCTTGATAAAGGCACGTTTGCCTTTCTTGGGCTTGGGTGGGAGGATCACTTATTTCACCATCCTTCCTTGCTCGCCTGACAACAGAGGCCATCGCCAAAAAAAGAGAAGGCACAACATCTGGCTTCGAAACCAGCTTACCACGTGGTATCCAGCAATGCTCTTCTCTTAGCTTCGGTGCCTGCTCAACACATCCCTCGGTGAAATGAACCGAGCACACTAACGATTATTTGTCCGACCCCGGCCATTTGTCTCGCGATCGTAGTACTGGCCAGTCCATTGTTTCTTTAAATCGTCAATGCAACAACAATTAACCATCGTGTTCGTTCGGTCACAAGAAACAATCAAATATTCAAAAAGCGATCGCCAATTTACAATGTAAACAACGTGGAAGTGGAAGCTCCTGTGTTTCTGACAACGGCTGCCTTCGCTGACGTCAAACAACTTTGTCTGCCCTAGATACTGGCTGCCGTAGCGATCGTTGAGCGCGCTAATTTGAACTGACATTTTATCACATTTTCTCACAAGTACTCGTTTGTGTGCTCGGTTCATTAATCGAACCGATCCATTCCATAAGGCAAAGAGTGGTTGTGGCCATTGAAACACTGTCATCCATATAATATTGAATAGACCATGTGTGTGCGTTTGCTTGGTGCATAAATTGTATGCAAATAGCACCGATACAATTATTTGAAAACGTCACTGGTTGTTCAAAGGGGCGTCTGTCAGATCGCTGAAACTGAACAAACTCTCGGTAGTGAAGAATATTCTGCGTATCCGTCTGACCCCATGGATAACTGCACCCGATTAATGGAGGCAAATCCGTCACGTTACCAAGATTAGACCCTGACAGCACAAGTAGCATGCATGTCCCACGTCCTCTCCGACAGAACGCTTGTAGCCTAGCACAACAAAGACTCGTTGAGTACAGACATTGCACCAGTGTCATTCGAGTGTCTAATATATAGTTGTGAAAATTGATAGAATTGTTTTCCAGAATACAACCATTGTCGCAGAAAGTTAATCCCGTCACATGGAAACAGTAAACACTGTTACAACGGTGGTAGCTCTTTGTCATATGTCGCAAATATGTGCAAGGTTATGTACATCTGTGTATACTGATATTGCAAATGTGTTCTGGTGTCCAATGCAATATCCTTGAAGGCCCACAATTGAGGATGCTAGGAGAAACAGTGAAGAAGCAATTGGAGTGTGACCCGGATTATTATGCTTATATATACCATATTTGCAGAGTTCAGTTGCATCAGATGATGTCGACTGCGACGATGATATTGAAGACATAAATTGATCTGTAGCAGGTTCTTCTTTGAACCAGGAACCAAAGTTCCCCATATTTTCTTCGTAGCTTTTCAAGCTGATGTCATGGATTCACTTCCCAAGATATGAAGGTTAGATATAGGTAACAATAATTCGAAATTTACATTTAATGGTCACTTCAAGCTGTCACGTATGTGGTCAAGAAATAGTACGGAAGAGACAGTCCTATTTTGGCACATACGGTGCAGGGAATGTCAATCTTATTCGCTGGTGCCACACCAACTAAGGTGCTTCCATCTCTCAAATGTGCGGGAGTTAAAGTAACTTCTCCGTCAACATTTGGTCGCCAACTGACAATGCTTATGCCGCCCGTCAATAACAAGGTGACTTCGATATTAGTGGCCCTACGTGAGACGAATGACTTAAAAATTAGAGGTGACTGACTGACCGACAGTCCCGGAGATTTCGCTTTTACAAGTGATACACATCCAATTGGTGCAGGTAAGAGTAGTTATACTTTTTGCAGTGTTATAAATATTCACTTGTACCTCTACCATTCTGTCTTTGAATCCGTAGAATATGTTTCCATTAATGTGCAACAGTGCACAGAGACTGATGAAAGTTACCATATAGAACTGGAGTGGTTTCAACATTCTGTACAGTTTCTTCATTTTTATGGCCTCACGATAGGAAATATCATCACAGAGAGACGTGTAGGTTCATGTGTATGTGTCGCTTGTCACTCGTTTGGGTTGTAACACAACTAGCGACATGCACACAACTAGCCAAATGATTCATGCCACATTACCTTAGGCCGTGAGCGGTTATTGCTGTTTATTGATGAATCAGCGCATTTCCTTCCTGCTCACATCCACAACTTGAAAGCAATGAATAAATAGCTGGGACCAGTTTTGGCATTTTGGGCATCATATTTTATTCAATAATTGCTTAATTGCCTATTTATATGCCTTAACATCTGTGATGTAGCTGTTAAGCTAGATAAGTTAGTCAACAACCAAATACTCCGCTGGGATGTCAGGCGACTTGCAAACATCCTATGTTGAAGCCTTTCATAGTTGGGTTAACCACTTTGACCCGAAGGTGCTGGACTTCTTCTATGTGGGTATGTTTGCCATGCAACTACCATTCATGTTGCTTTTTACAGTGTACCTTCATTGTAGTGTAATTATATACTGAAATTAATTTGTCAGTCGTTAAGCACCAGGAATTATGCCAACAAAGTTCATTGCCAACTAAATATTCATGATGTTATAGAGCAATTCGCATTAATTTGTTTTCCATTCTGTAACTACCTGGATGAACAACAGTAATTCGAGAATAAATTTGCTGATGAACGCTGATTAAGGTGAAAAAAAACAATCGATATCAGGCACCAATATGAAAACTATGTTGTATGCATATCTTTTATGACTGTCTGCTATTATTCTTGGGCTGAAAATGAATGCATATTTAAGTTTAGTTACTTCAATAGACGGGATATATTCGTGTGTTGCTAAATTCAGGGTAGCATATTTGACCTTTCATTTATTGTCTCTAAGAGTCAAACCAATAACCCAACGTGATTATCATATCCTCGTTAGTCCTATTTATTACGATAGGTAAATCAAGGTCTCCAACAGGAGCTCGGTTGCAGTTAATTAGATTTGATATGTCTAACGAAATTGTTATTTTGGGTAGCAAAAGTTTTAATGAAGGGCATAACACCTGTATTAATTATTGACAATGAACATTTTTCGGTGTGTTTCCAGACACTTCCACTCTATCGCTCTCGTTTGAAACCGATGGAAGTCTCATATAACCAGCAAGAAAACGTGTGTGCCATGGATATGAGGTATGTTGTAAAAATGGGTTCACATAGTGATCACTAAGGAGTATTAATTGTACGCAACTAAGTCACCTATCAGTATGCTGGTGACAATGAATAGCATATCAATTTGTCAGCATAACTCATAGAAGCTATTCCCATTCAAGTTATACTCAATCATCACGAACATATATGGGATAAACTTCATTTGTCCCGCCATGGATGTTATAATGCTTAGAATGCTCAACAGCATTAACTCATTAACATAAATGATACATTAATACCATCAACGTCCTTTTAGCAATATCTTGCGAAGTTTCCCATTTATCCCCTATATCAATTGTCAACCCACATATTGTCGCGTGCTAACGAGCTACCTCGGCCATAAGCAGTTGAATAGTAAAAGCTGATCAAACATAATGCTATAATCACATAGCTGATGCTGTTTATCGTCCATAAGTAGATTATACTATTTTCACAAAGCGCTCACATTTTGAGTGCGGCATCAGTTGGCCCGCAAATAAAGAGCTTACAGACTGGCACGCTTAGACTATTGTGCAGAGGGGTGTTTGATGACTGTTGGGACCGAATGCTTTGGCCCAGAACCTATTTACAGTGCATTACATCTGTGAGATCAGCTCTATATACTATCTCCAAAAAAATCATCACAGTAGATAACGACACTCGCAATGAATTGGTTTAGCTACCGTAACATTCACGCATCACCAATGAGTTAATGGTGTATTGTCACAAAGTTGACAACATCATCGCGGCAGTCGTGAACGAACTATTCTTTCATTTTGGATTTATCCTTCATTAATAATTGATTTATCGATAGACATCCAACCATAATCTTGTCGTTGAATAAACAAGCCAATTGAAAGCTCGGAAAAAAGAAATTCGCACACCTATATTATTTTGCGCAGTCGTATGAATGTGTTATCTTAGGTTCCAACTCAGTGCGACATTGTTGGCAAGTTGTACTATTTTTGAAAAAAAGTCCATTGGTTTTATTGCATCTCAACTTTTGCTCATTGACAAATCTATATGGTTGCTTTGACAGGTGCAATGCAAAGTAACAAGCGGAATTATATGGTGCACTAAAATCAATGTGCCACAATAGCATTATAGCAAAAGATGCCCGACTGATTCAGCACATACTGTAGCATAATTACAGTTTACCGTTATCAATTAAACCATGTGAGCACACATTTGAACAGCGACAAACCATTTTAAATCGAGCTCACTCAAGCACCTCATTTTAATCCGTTTGTTTATAAAACCACAAATACTTCATGAGCAGTATTTCTATGAGTAAACATTCAGTAGAAAAATCTCCAATGCTGCCAATAGCGAGGCATTGTTTGATATGGATTATTCATATATATTAAACTAGTGGATCGGCTACACTTAGTTATGTTTTTTTAGATTATTCCAACATTTTACTTCATTGCGCTGTACACGGTGCATGAAAAGGTTCTCGTCGAATGATAAGGCATACAAATTGTCAATCCATTGGATGGTACCATATTATCATACCGTCGAAGAAGATTTCGATCAAGAAGTCGGGGTAAGCGTATCCTATACAACTCGATATACGAATTGAGCGGTCTACCAAGGGAGGTTGAGAAATATTTATGGATGTATCAGTGCGCACAAACAAGAAGTTGACAATGAATGTCGCACTGGGTCCTCGAGCTCTGAATGCACTTATGCGCAACGCTAATGTGAAAATATCTGCATTAGGAGAGATCCATCACCTTCCTAGGGTCGCCCGTGGTGAGTATACTATGAGCAGAACATTTATTAGGGCAGTTTCTGTCACGTATATCAACTGAGCGTATCTGCCACATTCAATTGTTTGCTTGTCCAGGATCTGCGCCCGTGGCGTCTGTGTACTAACGAAACGGAACTGTGAACAACATTCTGTATCTCACTGTTTTCTTTGATATTATTTGTACATCGTATTCACGATACTAAAAAATAAATTGAAAGATTTTACGCATCTTTGCAATGCATATTTTGTTCGATATATATGTTTCCTGTACCTCTATTAGTACTTATACCATGTTCGTAATTCTGTTTTCCTCAATGACGATGGACAAACATTGTTTCCATATTAACAACTTACCCATGCATAACTTGGAATATATTTGTAGCCGATGTAGTAACGCATTAAATTTACGTTGCATGTACCCAACATCCATCACGACTATTTTCTTATTCTAAGCACAATGAAGCTGACCCGGAGCAATCGAGGAATTTGGTTTAGTGTTAGGAGTTGTGTAAAGAAAGTAAACAGAATGAAAACTTTTCTGCATTTCAACAAGGAAGAGGAATTTCAACAGTGGAAGTGAGGCGATTTTTTATTCTTGTCCAGTGCTGCTTACGTGCCATAGCACACAGAGCAGTTTCCTGATCCTGGCTGCGAAACCGCCCTCTTCTATAATGTAATTATCCGTGTCATGAGGGATTCCCTGTCCCCCAAACAACTGTGTATACGTTATCTTTTAGATGCCATCAACATAGATAAAATATGTGAGAGCCAAACTAATACTGTACTAAAAGGATCAGCCTCATATTTCATAATCATCTTTATTGCGGAGCCTGATTTGAAATCACAAGGGTTGGCATTTCTCCGATCGGAAATGGGACCGCCATTAAATGGGAACACTCTAGTCACGAATAACGATTGGAATCTAACCACAACGGCATGGGTACCATCAGACTCGGCTCTGCGTCATTAGCAATTATTATTAATTATTGACTGCCAATGCAGTTTATTAGGCAGCTAAAATTTCCAGCCAGGCTAAGCTTCTCCTTAGATTTCATCATCTAACCAAATTTATTTCGAAAACGCCATTTTTGTGAAATATACTACGCCTCTCTTACGTGATAAAATGTGTACTGCCAAATTCAGGTAATTCCTACAAATCATATGCCAAAGGCTTATGCTAATGAGCATCGAACATTAATAAGGGTGTCACCCTGTACGTAACCAAGGCAAGCGAAGGTAAGAGAAGCAAGCCTATGTGCCCATGACTAACCTTAAGGAATGCTCATATGTTAGAAACATTCTTGAACTTTCTGGAATACCTGCCAGTTGACATTAAGTTAAACCGTTCTTTTTCTGAGTCTATACCGTGACATATCTTATATTCGCAGCCAATGTATTGCCACGCGATAACTATACAAAGCAGATTAACGAATCGTTCATGTTTTCGTAATTTTTCATTAATAATCATCGGGTTATGATTCACGAATTGATGAACAATAATACAGATATATTAAAGCCTGTAATAAACAGATGGCATATTGTCCATATATTAGTGTATGCATACTTAACAATCCGACTGTTTCTATGTTGCATCTGCAATTGCTGCACCTATTGTTATAAATATATTCCGATAATCATGTTTGGTTCGTTCTACACGTGGGTAGCCGATACAGTTTACGTTACTTGTCTTTAACTTAAAAACAAAACCTATATTGAAGCTACTGAGGCGAAATCAGAAATGGACAATTCCAGACGTACATAAAAAATTATCAAGTCGAACCACTTTGGGACGATCGAACTTATATTTTATTAGGTATTGGCGGTGCATATGTTTTCGTTCTACACTTTTACTGGTCCACATCAGCTACTGTCTGTACGAATAGGTGGGATGGCGTCGTATGTCGCGCTCTTGACAGCTTTACGAACCTCGTTTGATGTTGGCACTAAAGCTTCAACATCCACGCAGACAGCGAGTAGGCGTCATCATCCCATGTTCTGTTGCCTTTTTAAAGCGTATATTATTTCCATGATACAAAGTAATCAGTCAGTTAAATGACAGTGTAATAATCCTAGATTCACATTTATCAGCTAATGCTTCATCCATGCGTCATAGAGGTAATTAGTCGCACCGTGCTTCACGTTGACCTTCGCCTAGATTGCCAAATAATAATACTTTTTTAAACGCATTCCAACCCTAAACAACAGCTGAAGGGATGAAATCAACTATATGGCACATCCAGCAAAATGAATGTTGCTGCCGAATTATGCTTTAACGT
>CM067343.1:18438817-18502428 GCA_034190875.2 Urechis unicinctus
CGTCACCCAACCATATTTTTCTGTCAGTCTTTATGCTGATTCGCTGCTATCTTCCAAGCCTGCATAAATCCCGCTGCCATTACCCAGTCCTGCTCTCTGACCCCACGGCATGTTTCCAATGTGTGATCCATTATTATATATATGACATTCGATTGAAATGAATGATTATCAGCTTATGGCGTTCATGATGTCGACAGCCGGATCTGACCCTCAGCATTTCTTTTCCCATTCCTCATCATAGATATTATGAAGTGGCAAGTCGACGCGATTCTCTATGTCTGCCGTGCATGGATGATTGTATGTATGATAAGATATATACATAATGTATTCATCATTGCAATCATGTAACTAAAAAATTAAATAGATAAGAATTGAAAGTAAATTGCATCCCAATACATTGTTTTGCTGCGATGAGTCATAGTTTTAAGAGGGTGGCATTAGTGTTCTCGACATATCAATGATAGTACAGTCATACAATAATTAACTAGGCGGTATCCCGATGGTGTAGCGTGCGAACAAAGTAAGGTAAGCAAAGTTGTGTACTTGCATTGCGTGATGAATTAACAACTTATGCGAGTCATATTGCAGCCGACTAACAAAGCAGTATCAGCTAATATAGGCTGCCAGTTGCAAACCGGCGGAGCGGGCCGATGCATACCATTTTTTTGTTAACGAAGAAAATAATGCTCTACAATGCGGCTAGTAGTTAAATCTAATTGTCATTTGCTTCATTCTAGAGCACCATACATAGAGTCATAATTATTATGCGTATCGTAACATCAGCTGCCGTCACCGAGATATATTAAAAGCACAACGTTAGTAGAGCATGTAAATGTCTGTGTTGAACTAACTAACACGCAGTAATTTACGAAGCCTGGTAAATTTGCAAAAATAAAAAGATCTAACGATGGTACAAAGCGTGCCCTCGCATGATGCATACTATTCGCTGTCATTGTCTTGCACGTTCAATTGTGCCTGTGCATGTTTAAATCAAATATGAGCATTCCATCTTATAAAACAGTCCCCATATATGTGGACAGCTGGTTGTTTCGATGCGGATGGCGTGATTTTGTTGAACCAAATTGCATTATTCGATACGTTTGTGGTCTACCAAAGCCCCCCAAAAAACCTTAAACAGTACCTATGCAAATAAATTGAAATCATCCGGGTCTGTATTGGTAGAAAGTAATGCTATGAACACGAAATAACATAGCTTAGGAAACCTTGATGTATATACCCGCCAATATAAATAGCACCCAATGGTAACTTGTGCTTTAATTGTAATATTATCGATATATTCGTCTATTATTTCTTAATTGTTGTCATCTATATGTTTTAAATAAGGCATGAGCATTGATATAAGTTAAACATTTTTGTTGATCACGCCTTTTTAGATATGCAAGTCGCGTTACACTGAGGATAGCAAATCTATGGAACGGGCGTAACTAACTGGTTGTGTGTCTTAGAATACCATCTGGTGTTTTGCACAAGGCTCTCACGATTGAAATTCGTTGTACATTAGGCGCACTATCAACAGAAGCTCCCACTAAGGTTTTTGAGTATGCAGCATGTATTGATATGTGTGCACCCTATGGTATCCAAACGCATCGCTGCTTCATCAGTGTGCGACAGCTTGCATAATTAGTTAAGCAATAAACACCTAATGTTACACCTTTATTGCAACAGTAATTAGGTTTCAAATAACTGCAAATATTAAAACTGCATGATGCATCCCCTGGGGCAATTCATCTCGAGGGTGTCTTAGATAGAACTGTAAGGGATCCCAAGTGTTGGAGAAAGAACATCCAACTGTCCTTTACTGAGGAAATTTACGCCAACAGCTATTGGCCGCCACCAAATACGCGTGTGAAGTGAAAATATGCAAGCACACTTCAGGTAATGTGTAACCGAAAGTCCTGTGCGTGTCGTACACATGACAAATGGGCCGACCCGTCATCATGAGCATAGCTAAATGACGTCATCTGGGTGACACATTATCTGTAAAGTGTGCATGCATACATTCATTTACAGCTATCACGTCAAGAGGTCGACGACATTTGGCTAATGGTTAAACTTTCATTGCGTAAAGGCATATTTACGTGACAAATCAAGTGCATAAAATGTTATAATTATGCTCACAATGTTGAAAATATCACTTTCAACATTGAACATAGCGTGTAATTGTTCGATGATTCCCTCAGAAGTGATATCATGAGGCGAACTCTATGAGCAATTTGATCATTTTGACCATCCGTTACGGCTTACCTTGTCTTGTCAAGACCAGTTAGATTGATCACCCATTCGCATTGACTTTTGCGAGGCCTATTACCTATTATGCCCAGTTAACTGAGGCACGATTTATCAAACGAATAAGTGAGTACATTTGATTAGACAGAGTTCATCCAATAACATGAACAAAACGTTATTGTGATAAATCAACTTGTACCCTTTCAAAACAATCGAATTATGAGGATCATTAAAAACATACATCAAATTGATTTAAGTTATTTTTGCGTAGAACATAATACAAAGCAGGCGCAATGTTGTGAATGCATTAGCACTATCTATCGTAATAGGCACATAAACCGATATTGATATCAAGAATATTGTCGTTATCCGATTAATTCATTTACAGGTGCTTCATCTCGTAATGCAAACGTTCACTGCCTGATGGCTACTAATCTGCCCAATATTTCCCTTCTGATCCCAACTGCACAGGAGATGTACACAACTTTCGAAGATGTTTATATAAATAAGCCTGTCGATATGTCAAGTTGCTGTCACAAACGGGTGATTAATTCGTTTCTAATTGATCATTGTGTGCCGGTACTGCCATTTACACAGCTAATTTAATTCAGGCCTCTTGGAACAATATGAGAGAATAGCATATCCTGCGGACGGACTGAAAATAATTAGAAACAACAAAAATCAGCACCGTCAGTATTCGATATCGTTTGATTAGGTAATTGCATCGTAAAGTTAATAGAACTCGATTTCTGCCGTTTGTAGGCTTTTGTCTTTATAGTAAACATAACAGTTAATTCCTTGTGCCAAATAGTGTCGTCAAAGTAGACATCTAGTGTCTTTAAAAGTTACATTAAATTTAGTGAGAGCACACCGCATTATAAGAATATTGTCAGATTATCCAACTGCTTATCAAGACGGCACAGTAACATAAAATGGGGCCCAGTTCCCTCTTTAATGCCAATGCAATAATAGATCACTTTTACCAAGCTTTTATTTATTTTGATTTAATGAGGGGATATCACGTATTATTTACATTAACAACTTTGTTCATAAGTGACCTGTTAGTAATATACCGTGGTGTACTCTTTGGAGCTGTTTGAAACATCTGAAGTATCACGATTGTGGAGCGAGGATACCTTATTGCAGGCATACATTATGCATAGCCACTGGCCATATTGAATTGTATTGTCGGCCTGCTCGAGCCTGTGAATTACTTCTAGGGAGTACTTACTGTCCCAAAGACATAGTCATCATCGTGAAAAACTCGCAGCTTGCATTAGGTTCAGTTTAAGTGCACAAAATAAAGGGGGCTCGATTTTAGGATAGCATAGATAGCATCTCTGTATGGATATACATGGATCACGATGACTTTGAATTCTGATTTATTGTGTAATCAGCCATTTTGCACGACAATATACACTACTATCACAGCTTGGCTTCATCAACATGGATATGTTACATCGGGTAAGAAGAACACGCACCATTTAAGGAATATTACGCATAGCCTCCCTATCATCTGATGACAAACAAATCAGGATACTTTATATGAACACAAGTACCAGCTTGTGTAGCGTATATGCATTGGCTTGATTATGCAACAAACAGAGATGGTCCAGCATTAAGTCGTTACAGCTTTACATAGGTATTATATGATTATGTAGAATCTTCTCTAGCTTCATATGGATAAATCTACTTTCGAATCATGCGTATGCTACAGGTAACAAGGTCATTATTGGGCCATTGCGACGGTCTATTATCAAGTTTACCATAACCAAATTTGGCCTGTATACCATAGCCGAAAATAGTTCGGTTAAACAGAAAAAGGCATGAGGAAAATGAAGCTGGTATAAGGCTTATGCATTAATTCCAGGTGGCAAATCAGCATTTATGGTTAGTCTAATGATATCAAGTATATATAATTCTACCTGTCGGCCCAAAAAGAACATATCACATAATATGATAATGCTTAGATGTATTAGTACGTGCATGCAGCAATGTCATTATTTGGAAAGAATAACAGAGCATGACTCAATTAATTTTTATTAGCCATTCTGATCATTTACTACAGTGCATACAATAACGTTAATAGGACACAAACAGGCTGTCACAAAATCGGTAGTAAACAACTATCTATCATTGGAAGTTGCTGATAATCCTTAGTTTTGTGGTACGCTTGTCTGCTTCCATCGAGCACAATTGTAAAACTATCATTATGTAATGTCCAAACGAGCATCGACTGATTAAATACAGTCTGGGTACTGGTTCACTACAAGATTATTCCACTCAGGTTATAACATATGAATCTTGATACATCAGTCGAAAACTCGATTACTAATAATAGAAACATTCGTCACAAATATACAGATGCGCTTTGCTTTGGTGCTGTACCAGTACAATTAAGTATATAAGATTCACAAATTATCAAGGCGAATGTTGCTAGACATTAGGCACACATATAGTTTTTTTAATTACAAAGCATCATGTTTATGGAATCTTAGAGTATGAAGTGATAATATTAAATGGCTCTCATGAGCACAACGCACATTTATCTGCCAATGCATACCAATTATATCCAATATCGACTTGGTTATTTCAAATTCACCAGCTACACAAACTTGTCTTTGCGGCACGACGCAGCCAGTATGAAGGAGGGGGCAAATCGTAAGTCATACCTACAATGGTCTCCTGTCATTAACTTTTCAAATTAGTTGAACAAAAGAACCAAGGTATTTGAATGGAATTTTCACGTTGTCACCTGGCCCCATAAGAGGAGTGTAGTGCTGTTGAAGTCCGTGGCAAACGATCATATCGAGGGATTGGTTATAATCCGTCACGCCAAGCTGTTAGTGGTAATCGATTGAGGTGTTTTGAACCGTGCTTTCTTGGCAGCTTTAAGCTATTTTTTTTAGGGTGATATAAAATGTTAAAGAGGATTTATTTTGATATAAAACGGCTAATCATATTGGTGTAATATATATATCTGTGATATTGCAACGTTTGCCGCATATCTATTCGCAATTGGCATTGTTAACAATCAATACAACGTATTGTCATGGGCCAGATGAAAGAGGCGACAAAACAAGCATTGTTAGATTCGAAATAAAATACAGACGTCCATCCCAAAGCACCGCAATATCTTTAATTGTGCTCTATATTTTCTGTATTTTGCTCAGATGTTTGTCTTATGTAGTTATGTCTAAGTAACAGTGTAGATACAGGCTATTCAGTCACATATCGCCTTTGTGTCGTTATAAGAAACTTTAACAGTCATGTACCAGGTATCACCAAGTATTATATAAAGAATCAGATACGTAATTCACAAAGCCAGCACATGTTTTGTTTCATGCAACAAGATATTGAATTACTTAAATAAAGGCTTTTGAAACTGTGATATAAAAGAGAGAAATCTAGAGTATTAACTCTTAATACCGTGGTCTGAATACTGCTGAACGATGTCCTTGTCAGCAACGTAACCGCTAGTTACATCCGTACACTAACATGATCTATGTCCTATGTCATTAGGTAATGATAACACACGTGCGTTTACAATATATAATTTAAGCTTACAATATTGATGTAACACCTTCATTAGCAAAGAGGCTGTCGAATTTTATCATTAGCTATACCATCCAATAAATCCTGCCCATGCAAATGAATGTTTTAGTTGACCTCACCCGGGGTTACTTTCGCAATTGGACAAGCATTGTATGGCTAGTGTTCATCATCATACAGTAAGTGAATGATAAATGCATGTTTATGCAATTTATCGAGACAATGTGTTATATTTGCGATAAATGCAGCATGCCATCGAGTATCCATCTTCTTGCATAACCATATGCGCCGTTAACTGCTGATATTGGAAACGAAATCCTGTTTTAACAGAAGCATCAACTTTAAAAGCGACATCAATTGATATGTGCCAATTGATATATAAGTGTTTGGTATAAGCACCAAATTGGATCCTCAAATAAATGCCATTTATTATGAACGAACAACACAAAAGCCTAGCATGTGACCAATAGTTTACTTTATATCGCTGATCCCGACGGGGAAGCATTTTATTCCGAAATCGAGGTTTTCCTGGCAGTGACCTTGATTCAAAACATCAGTCGTAATTGCACCTTAAACCATGAGTATATCGTTTACAGTTAGGACTATCGGCACATAATTGGCATTAGTTGTCCATCAAAATTCATCGAATGTGAAAACATGATTAGACTATATGTCAAAAAATAGTATACAGTGAACCCATTGGGACACGCTGGACTCTAAACGTAAATTGCTTTGCCAAGAATGTGACAGTACGAACTCCAAACGGACATTGCAATCTCTCCAGAGCATCTTGCATTACAGCTTATAATTAATTTCATTGTTCCGTCTGAATCGTGAGGTATATTGTCGGGGACCATTGCAGCGAATATGGAACAAAAAATTCTGAAAATGCTATTGGACCATCATAAAAAGAAATATGTTTGCATTTTAATGTGCCCATATAGAATAAATATATTGATGGCAATGCTTATCATATATTCTGCTCATGTGCAAATGTGATGTATTCTCAAATAGTATTGCCACTCTAATTTTCACTGGATACATGTGGTATAACTCTACAGACATCATTTTTTGTCAACTTTGATCATCCACACCCATCGATCGCTATTAAATTAATTTCTATGTATACAATAATGTGCCAAAACCTAGTGTGTCTCTCAATTATCTATGGTTCGCAGCTGTTGTAGCTGATTGGTCGAGGTATGTCAAAATTGCTATCGTTTATCGGAAGTTGCACTAAAGTAACCAGGTTGCCATATCTTGCAATTTGACACTTGACATTGTGTTTCTGTCCTGCTTGTGGGGTAGGTTGAATTTAAAACGAAATTGTATCTTGGTATTCTATAAATCTGAACACATTTGGTAACTCAAGGTATTTCCTCATTATTTTTTACCATTATTGACATCAGACTTTGCGACAGGAAACACGTCTATTGCATCGGCCACTTTTTCCCGACATATTCTTTTCCGTACTTAGTATTCATCATATTGACCCAAAGCATAGTGATGAATACTTTAGAACAATCAGAAAATACTCTCTTAACAAAAAGCAACGATTTTTTAAAAACATCAGGCTTACTTATCCCGAACGCATGATAAAATAAGGAAGTTTTCCCATCACACTGAAACGCATTCAAACACAATTCATGGCTACAGCTTCACAAAACTATTATCTAGACAGAAATGAGCTATATTCATGTAGCGTTTCTGCATATGTTAGGCCAATTATACGAACATTAATTGTCATGTATAGGTTTACGTAATGTTATTAGTCATGCCTTATATAGTAAATCATTGTTTTTATTAGACGTGTGATCAGCGTCCGTCGAAATGAAGAAGCCGTTTTTGGTATAATAGGCAACCCATTAAGATACAATCGAGGCTAATTGATTGATACTGAATGTCTTGTTGAGTAAGTAAACGATGCCTGTTCAAGAATAGCAAATCTTTATGTTATGAGTAGCACCCGTAGCAACCTGTTTGTTCTTTCTATTCTATTGTTCGTATTTTATATCAGAGACATATATCGTGTTCATTAAATATGTTTTTTAGAAGCATACCGCACTCGCAGAATAATATATTGCAATATCGTGGCAGATATCCCAATTTATTACGTAGCAGCAAGAGAGAGGGGTATTCAACAATATCTACCTGCTCATGCAGCCCGTAGTTTACGATGTGATCAATGTTCCGTACGATTCGTTCACAGCTATGAATGGGGCTAATAATGTGAAATGACGTTAACATCATAAGAGGTTAATACCACAAGGCTTGTGGCTAAATCTCATTAACACCTGTGGCCTTCTAGCAGCACATACACACTTTGCGTAATTAAGACGTGACTTGATTACATGCACATAAACGAGCAGCGCATGCAGCCCACAACAGAAATTAAGATTAAATGAGACTTCTGTGTGCCGCGTTGTATACTTTACGTTTGCCGTTCAATACTTCATAAGTGATTAGCAATCTTGCTAAGCAACATGATGTCAGAAGGTGTATATATAGTTAATGTGCACGTCCAGACGAATTGTAAGAAGTGTAATGTTGTTTGCCTTCTTCGTAGTAAAACTTAATAGTTTAGACCAAACACTTCTCACAAAGATGTCTTCCCAATGACAAGCGACGTGATGGCGCAAATTTAACACAAAGAATAATACACTGAAAGGGGACACGACCAAACGAGATGTTTGTAATTTACAGTTTTCTTATGAAGTTAGATAATAATTGTTTGACATCATCTAAGTACAAATTCCAAGGAACTTGAAATTTGGCCGATCAAGACGTTATGGTGCAGATATTGCAGTGATGGCTTAATGGAGCCGGAGGCAATGAATATTTACATAGGATAACTGAGGATCAGATATGCTCATCAAACCCCGTTAACGTATCTGGTAAAGCCGCGTTGGTTAGTGAAACATAACTCACATACCCAAGTGACTTGAATTATCCAATACCTGATTGCTGACCTTTCCTAGAACCTATGGCGCTGTCGTTCACGAAGTTTTAATTTGAAAGAATAGTGACGCATTCGGCTGTCCGCTCATTTACAATGGTAATAGACAATAGTCAGTTATTGAAATGACACAGTATGGTGTAATCATCTTATGAATTCCATATAAAAGAAAGCTTATGATATGCGTTTGCATCGAATCTATTACCAACTTACAGAATTGTGCTTATCGCCGATCCGCTACCACTTCTGGCTTCAATCGCCTCCGCCCAGTACTGTAATTGGATTTAGTTACGATGCGTTGCCTTATAATCCTAGTGATATTGCTGATAACTTAACGAAAAAAGGTCTATTTGTTCACAATGTCGTATATCTCAATTGTAAACAAGAAAGATCACTTAAAATATCTCTATTGTTCAACGTATAAACAACTCACCAGCTAGTAGCTGATGGGCCCCACGCTACGAATACCAAAGATCGATCGACATCGAGGATCCTGTGTCTTATGTTGCCTAACAAATCGCAATGTGCTAATTTTTGCTCTCGTGATAATGGAAATATATTAGTCAGGTTTGCCGATGTGGGCCAACATATCAGGAGCGCTCTCTCCCCAGTATATAATGCACCTGAGGGCTGCGAATTATCAAACCAGCTATCTCCGTCATTACGGTCACTGCTGAGTAAAGGCTGTACAAGATTAATCACCAAAGGACACCTATATAATTATGTATATATATATATACATATATCCGTAAATATATGTATATATATATATATATATCTATATATATATATATATTATACATATATATACGTTTATATATATACATATATATACATGTACATATATATATATATACATATATATACATATATATATACATATATATAAAAATGAATATATATATATACATATATATAAAATATATATAAAAATATATATATATCTTTATCTACACATATATATTTAGAAATGTATATTAATATATGTATGTATATTTATATAGATATGTATATATTTATGTATATATATAAATCTGTATATATATATACACATATATATACATATACATATATATACATGTAAATATATACATATGTTTATATGTATATATACACATATATATATATATATTCTACATTTATATATATTCATATATTTTTTAATATATTCATTAATATATATTTATATATAAATATATATATATATATATGTACATATATATAAATATATTCATTGACTGATATGTGTTAATGTATATATTTATGTATATAAAAAGTTTTGATATATAAATATATATATATATATGTATATATATATATGTATATATATATATAGATATATATATATATATATATATATATACATAGGCTTTTAGTGTCATGACGGGAATAATGCAGGTTTCACAACATATGCAGCCTGTTTGATAATGCTGGTTGTGTTTGCCAAATATAATCCTGAGCTCAACAATAACCACATTCCTAACTGCCCTTCTTAAAATCACCAAATAATGCGAAACTAAAGCAAAAACCATAATCCCCAATCATTTCTTGAGTATAATCGATCATAAGATAAATTGAACATCGCTTTCCTTTTCGTTTCCAACGTAAGACGCATTAAATCGGGGCTTTAGTTAGAATAAGGATCGGGAATAGTCTGACTATTCGTAATACTCTAGGCAGCGGATCGGTTTTCCCATTACATTCATATATATATAAATAAATTCATATACTCATATATAATAATATATATTTATGTATATATATATATTTATATATATATATATATACATATATATACATTCATATTCATATATTTATATATACGTGTATTTGTGGATATATATATATATATATGTATATATATATATAATATATATATATATGTTTATATATATGTATATAAATATATATATATATATATACATATGTATGATTATATTAGATTTCAATATATACATATATTTATATACACTTATATATACGCAAATATGTATATTTACTCTACGCAACGGATCAGTTTTCAAATTTTCCTCTAGCTGTTGCAAAGTACAGCTCAACTACATTGCCTTGACCATTTGTAAGAATAAATGAAGCATTAAATGTATGAAAAGTCATTGATGTATTTGAATTATATAAGAACACCAATATGACTTTGTATCATTCATTTCTAGCCAACATGAGTTAACTATAAATATAACATCCTGCGCTAAACGTGTTATAGCTGTCATAATGCATCCAAGAGGTTGAACGTTATGTCGTTTGATTGAGAGAAAAAGGTGAAAAAAACATAATGTAAAAGTACTGGAGGGAGTCGTAAAGCGGATTCCTACTAATGGAAGATATATCTTATAAAGCTTCGTCGCTATGTCTTGATCCATATGCTCTTTCGGTAAGCTAACACAATGAAAGCCGAAATTTAATTCAAGTGTACGAATCAATTGATGCCTGAACCACTAGGCCGTTTTCCGCGATTAGCATCTCTTTATTCAAAGTTCGTCGTCCAAATGCAACGCAAAAATGGCAATTGCTAACAAATGCACAATTTGATAGACTAGATATAGATTATCCATGCGCGCATACCCATAAGACGCAGGACATGGTTAATAGGAAAACCAAAGCATCGTTTATTTGTTACTACTTGCCCAGCATAACAAAATATGAGTTTCCAATGCTATCATTAGATGTTAGTTTTTACAATGAGCATCACATGTGTTGTTAATATACATTTAATCGGAATCACCCTTTTATCATAATCGTAGTTATCCGCGTTCAATATACCTTGACTAAATACTAGATTCCACACCGTTTGGCTACGTCATTAAGTACTATTAACAATGCTAACAACGTCAATGAATCAAACACATATTCCTTTGAATAATAGCAATTGATAAACCTGTGATAGCGATAATACAGAGCTACTTACTGCGATCATTTTTATTTTGTTTTTATTCATGTTAAATCAGCTTGATTATACGTATACATGTATATTTGTCATTTCTACTCGCTTCTTTAACATATAAAAAGGGAGATTAATCCAGTGATGTTAAGAGTGCGCACTCGGTTGATGCATCTGTGTGGTTAATATAACGTGGCATTCTGAACAAGAGGTGTTCGTGAAATAATGCTGGTCGTTCTTCCTCTTCCTCCACACAGAATAAAAAACTAATGGTTCTCCGTTGCTCGAATATGAATTTTGTGTCCTGACCGAACTGTGAGGTCATTAATATTGATACTCAAACTTAAGATTTTCCAAAAACAAAAAAGAGAGCGACACATCTACTCAGCAAAAACGTACCGGACTTGATGACGATATGCAGCTATGCTGCTTGCAGTTTGTAAGGAGAATGGGACTTTCTTCGAACTTTGAAAGCTACATGCTGAACGGTAAAATTCCGAAACATCATCTAGCGGGCGACGCTACAAAAAACTGTCATGAAAGCAAATGGCACCTTACATGGACTATGTTAGTTCACTAATGTAACACGGAGCGCCACTTGTCCTGGAGTAATAGATAATTCCTGTGTGAGGCAACTACTTTGAATGCATACCATTCCACAGTCTTAGCAAACGTTCGTTATTTATTACCACTAAAGATGGGGTGGAACATGCACATTAACGTTAATAATTATTTATGATGCTACAAAATATTCGTGAGAAAGGGCTGATGTCCAAACACATTAATCACATATCATCCTGCAAATAAGTATGCCGCAATAGACATAAACGTAATTTAGATATAATATTCTATTTAAGACAGATTAAAATATTGACGTTGCCGATATCCTCTCAGGTGCTTGGTACAGTATGATGCAATGCGTTGAGGCAGAACTATGCATTTATCTGCATACGTGGTATTACAGTGATGTCGGAGAGGTGTCAATCAAGTAGCTGAATTGTATTTTCGCTATAATAAATACGGTGCAAGCGCATGGTATAGACTACCTATTTATTTGGTGGATAAACCGAAGTACCGATTCGAGTTCAACCTATTGAAAGATTTCCTTGAAACTTGTTATTCTTTATATTTGGTGAATTAATTTTTTTTAATACAGAGAGATATGACATTACTGACCCATAATTATACGCTGAGGAATATGCTTGGTATTCCGATGAATCACTGCAAGTCATTATTTTGTCGAATAGTGTCAAACAAGTCGTCGCGTTTTGGATAGAGTACAACATAAACCAACGCACAAGCGTGGCAGTGCAAAGCGTTCTGAACACACACCCACAATTTCTTGCCTCCAAAATGCTTTCGAACGCGCGTTATCAAAATATGAACATAATTGTCATCCTCGTCATTAAAGGTGGTTACTTGGTAAGAATCATATTTATAATAACATTAAGGTTAATGCGCCTCTGCGCAACAAGGATAAACGAACGCTCGTTTTCTTGCAGCTGGGCTAACGTGGATACCTCTAGACAGAATATTAAACATATTCAATATTTATCATGGGAAACCAGCAGATATATATTATGTGTATCCGGCCAACTTAGTTGTACGAAATGTCAATGATATAAAAGTGGGCATTATTATATAATGGTCGTGAGGTAATGAATTTAAAGCAATCTGCATGAGCAAAACATTCACACGATATTCATTATAAGTAAACCTCATCTATTTTCCTTGAATTAATTAACGTATATGTGCATATATGTTCATTTATGCTGCATCATCTGAAAGCGCCTTCCAGACGAAGAACAAACAGGGAGCCCATTGGAAGCGTTAATTTGTGAATCTGTATCAATCTGTAACTGTCGGCTACGATCGAGGTGAAGACACCCAATCGATACGCTCTATTGACAAAACCCATACAAATGGGATGCCAATGAGTTTGTCCCTTAGTGTCATAGTAAATACATTAAATGTTGACGTATGCTAAAGCAATTGAAGAATGATTGGATACATTTGGCAATAGTTTGAGCCGTTCCGAATAACATTTAGCAGTTTTTAGATGTTGTATATCAATTACTGACAACCTAAACCCCCATTCCAAATGCAGCTAGCAAGTTTTGTTCAGCAACCAGACATAATTGGCTTGAACCGTGGCCTACAATATTTCCAACATGCAGTAAACAATAAAAGGGTGCTTCGTCCTTATAATTGCAAGTGATTCAGAAGCTCTGGCGAAGAGAATCATCTTCTTGCGACTGATAATGTTGAACGGGCATTTGGTCAACTTGTGTTATTACATTGCCTGACAAATGATGAGTACGTATGTGTATCGATATTGTATTGCCGCACAATAAACCTCTACATGCCGTAGTAAACTCAGCGCACATTATGTTGCAAACAGTATCATTAATGAACCAGTTATAGTCCACTCTTGCGAGAAAAAGGGAACATGCTTTGAATCAAGATATGTTCACATTAGCTAGTTGGTTGCGAGTCATGATTGACACTGTATCCTCTGTGACAACATTGGCAAAAAGTCCGACATGTGGAATGGTCCACGTTTACTATTTTGCAAGCGTCTTGGAATGATGCCTCAAGAATATGGGATTTTCTTCTTTTAGATTTTCCTTGATCCAAGTGATACACGATCTAGCGAAAGCTGGATATTACACGCTGTCATATTTATCCTTAAATTTTCCATATATGCAATGGCTGTTTCCGTCTCTGGTGTATTGAAAGTGATGATACATATTTAGAAGAAAGCCTTGACAAAAATGAATATAAATAATTTTTGCAAAGCAATGTAGGTATTCTTAAACAGATGGATCAACGGGTTTTAAGTAAGTTAGCATTAGCTGTCAAATGAAACGTTTTTGGCTTATGTAACGGTAGGAGGGAAACACCTTGTTCCAATATCTATTATTATGTCAGCTACACAATTAATGTCGTTTGCCTCTGTCGTATGAATCACAGCGGTGAGAGACATTGATTCACAACTGTTCTTGATAGACAACCCTGTTCCTCAAGTCCACGGAAACGGTTAGTGACATGTGGCAATATATGGTAATTAATGCCTTTAAATAACGCATATGTTGGTAACTACTCGGCACTTTGCAAGCAATATCATTTTCTTATTTATATTGCATGAGACGGGTTCTGGAATGAATGCATAAATATAGGGAAGATGTTGTACTGCGTCCATTGTTGTGCTGGTAATGGAATGCACTCGTCCCGAGATTGCTCTACCCTGAACATCCGTTGTTAAAAATGAACTGACGACAATGTAGGTAAAAACGGCACCTGCTGTTAACTAGATTCATTCTAAAGCAAGGACTAAGTAATGTTTGGCAGAATCCAGTGCATGGTACATCAGGTATTACTCAAGCTATTCCCTAATAATATTTCACCGTGTTGGTTTAAGTGTTAACTCAGGTTTGCTAGTGCATCGATACAATAGAAAAAAGTCAGCAACACCTCAATAATTTGCAAAACGGTCAGTGAACAAGCGTGAAACACCAGAGTCTCATGGTTGGGGTATTTATTGTTTCATTACACCCACTGTTGCGTGGAGTTAAATAGCAGTACATTTCTAAATAATACAACCTTAATTAATATATACAGAACTCTGTGTTATATATATATATATATATATATATATATATATATATATATATATATATATATATATATATATATATATATATATATATATATATATATCTTCAAATATGCATGTATGTATATATATATATATATATATATATAAATATATATATATGTATATATATATATATGTGTGTGTGTATCTTTATATAAAGCTGGTTTAAAACCACTTGATGGAGTAGACATCCAGTGGGCCGTGTTTGTCCAATGTCATCAAACGGATGTTAAACATATACATGTGGTAAAGGAATTGTTATATGATGGACAATTTAGAGTTGAATTGAATGTATAATTTCGCACTGGATAATGTGACCATGGTACCACAATGAGAAAGTCGTCATATGGTTTAAGGGTAACTGAACGGCTTACTTTGGACGTTTTTTTGTACTAGCTCATACGAATTTATTTCGTAATTCAACTTTAAATTGGTATTTTTATCGGCTTGTTTACATGCCAGAATGACGTACTGGTCGAATAGGGACAACTGCTCATACGTACGGCTTTTTTAGGTCATTTCCTCTTAGCCTCGGTCCCCTCCACCAACCTCACTCCTCTACATCCTCATGCCGCAATATCAACTTCATATATGGCTCTTACATGATGAGGCAAACTGTCCAGTATATGCGCTGCTGATATGAGTTTTATATCCTCCTGTATATAACGTGTGTTATTGCATTGTTTATAACACTGATTGTATGTAGCTGTACAGCCTTCGGAAGCAGCTCGCTCTTGATTAATTTCATATCCAATAATTAACACCTGTGTACTCTCATATTAAATAACGTACCCCGAATCAAATCACAACCAGAGATATGTCAAAACAATTTTATTTGTATTTGATGGAATGATGGGGTTTTACGGAGAAAAGGGGAAAGTGCTTCAAATAATGTTAATACCTAAAAATCATACTTTTAAAAGAAACGCGTTTTTAATGATAATTACATACTTCGAAAAGTTTCTCTAATACCAGTCAAAGGGCTTTGTCTACTGTTGAGCTTAGCAAGCGGCCCCTGTAGTAGATTGCAAGGTGACATTGAATATATTTCCGGCATGAATACCGATAAACTGAGTAAGTTGTCAGCTTTAAAAAGCTGCTGTGATGCTATTATTCCGACGAATACATAAAGCACGGTTCACTTCCGTTTATTATCCCGTTAACCTTTTTTGTGATTCTAAGTTTTCGTTCGACACGACAGTGATGAACGGTGAGATAAAGTCTTCATTTAATGGGTGATGTTTTTTTAAGTACGTGGGAATTAACCACCATTTGCTGCTCTTCCCGTTATATCCTAGTGTTTGCAGAATCCCAACAGCTCAAGCAGCTCAAGCAGATCTTAACATAAGCTTCTTCATATTTCATTACCCTTTTTACCTCAAAAACTGGATGTAACAACTGTTTTGTAAATTTACCTCAGGTTTTAAGGATATAATCACCTTATTCAATTTAACCTGCTAAAGAACCACGTTCAATGACGGGAATTTACGAGGTGTTTATATATATGCGCATTGTCTAACGTGCGCGATCGACAATCATTTGTGTTTTGCTAGACCATATCAGAATGCTAATCGGAATTGACACTCGATTACAATATCTATCTAGAAACGCCTTTAACGCAACTACCGCAGGAGATTATGTGATTTCACAATCACCATGACAGGCAACGCTGTATGTTTATGCACTATGAACATATCAATGGCGTACACCACTTCCAATAGCCGCGAGTTTCTTGTATGACATACAATGTACCCATCAGCCTACAAAGGGCAAACAACGGTGCACCACTACGGATGCTCAAGCTAGTCAATGGAAGTACTCAGTTAACTTCCATGGTTCGTGATCGATTGGTATATGCTATTCTTCCAGACTGTTTTCTTACTGACAATGTATCAGTTATATCTATGCCAGACAATTATGATTTGGCCGAGGAATGATCATTGTTTGGGGAAGGATAAGCGGTGGTTAGAAATTTATGGGCTAGATTATCGCAAAAAAGATAACTATATATCAATCGCATTTCGGACTTTGTTTGTGTTTCGACCTTGGCATCAACTATCTACTATCACCATTCTTATTATTCCTATGGTAATTAGACATCTACAACATACTATGTGGTAAGTCAAATAAATAGCATCTGACAAGAACAAAGGTGGCGCTTCTGAAAAGTAGCACATTACTCTTTGCGTTATATGGCAGGAAACCGAAGTGAGGTTTACGCGTGTAGATCTTTTATACGATATGAACCTGAAAAAAAACATTTTGTCTATTATTTATATGCAATAAGCAGTCGCTAGAGGGTTGCATCATATCGTTTGTTTTATATGATGTAAGGAGTATACATTATTTAGCGTAGCTTGATTAAACCTTTGATGTCGTCTTTGCAGCGTTTGATAAAGCTCCCCGTCAAAGGCTAACCAACCCATTGATAGCCCTAGGTATCAATCATTAAGCTGTAGCGGGACATTGAATGATACATTAATAGAACTAGGCGATTTATGGTTAAATGGTATTCCAAGTGTTCCTAAAAGCCGCTTCAAAACACGCCACCACCTAGTGATAACGCGGCTTACCCACCAAGTGCGTGCCTAAGTCACCATAAATAATGGATATGTTGAAAACATTTGGGCTTGGCGGAGAGCTCGGAAATCTTAGCCCACCCAGGCGATGTTCTGCCGCCCATGGTTGACACCATTTGTATTAATATATACTATCACACTCGTGTGATAGACGTTATTTAAATACCACTGCCGAGACGTGAATCGGAACTATGAGGGCGGGTACTGATAAGTATTCATGACGACGACTGAGCAACACTTACTTGCTCGGTGTAATTTCTGGGTGTGTTAATAAACAGTGTAGAAAGCTATCTTACCCAGGGGTTAACACATGCGACTCAAGGTTTGTCATTCGCAACTAAATTGCATTGATGTTGTATTGATGCATACCATTCTATAACACAACAATTTCTCGTTCTGCTCCTGGACTCTGGAATTCGCTGCCACCAGATATTCGCAAGAGTCTAAAAACCTATTAATCTAAACTGTCTTTTTTTTAAACCATATGTTATGATATGTAAACTGTGATCCACCTTGATTGATATAATATTTTGGGGGTTTTTTTGTTATTTGTTTTATTTGCCAATAGTCTTTTTATCATTTTCATCGTTAAATTTAATGGCCAAATGTGTCAGCGCTTTGTAGTGGTCTAGGAGAGGGATACAGCGCTTTATAAATTTATGTAAGTATAATATAATATAATTCTACTTAATGCTTTGTCACATCTTCACGTCCTCGAATGGCGTTCATTAGAAGTTGCAGATTTTTTTTTACCTGAATAAAATGGTTTTATGACGCCATTGGCTTACCCGTCATCCATTACAGATGTCGGTACGTCATGGCCAATCAAGCACAGTAGGTAGCTTAGAGCTGATTTGAGCAGGCTATAACAAACGATGCGGTTCGGCGTTCATGGAAGATCGTTTGCATCCTTCTACAAGTATCAATAAGTTATCGAGCCGTACTCTGTGTTCCGACCATGTTGTACTATATGATTTACATCGCGATACGAGCGTCATGCGAAGACATGCAAATTTGAGGGGCCCTTTACACTTCGTCAATGAACTACAAGTGAACCAGCTGTAATTGTTGCTTAAGCATCTGCAATAGTCTCGGTTCAGTAATAGAGACTCACATCTCACCTGTACCACAAAAGCAGTCTGCTTTTAGGAGATTTAATTATCATTCAGTTTATGAAAGCTTGCTTAAACACAAGTCTATGCTCGGATGAATTATTAGTTGCGAACAAAGCAAAGACGAACACGAGGCTCGGCGAGCCGTCCAATATACTATTATTGTCAAATATCATGCTCCTGTTGCTTACACCAATGTTTACCGATGTGATAGTAGGCGCTACATACGCAGTCGATCATATAAATATCACTTACCCATGCTAGATTACGATGGAGATGCATGCATTTGTGTGTGTATTAATGTAAGGTTGTACGTACGTACGTACGTAACTATGTATGTAAATATGTTTGCATGTACGCATGTATGCATGTAGGTTTTCATGCATAAGTGCATGTGCGCATGCGTGCGTGTGTTTATGTATGTATGTATGAAGATATGCATGATTACACGCATGCATGCATGAATCCATGTATGTATGCATGCATGCATGTATGTATCCATGTATGAATGAATATATGCATATAATTATCCAAATAGGTATGCACGTATGTTGTTGTATGTATGTATGTATGTATGTATGTATGTATGTATGTATGTATGGAGGGTATGTATGTATGTATGTATGTATGTATGTATGTATGTATGTATGTATGTATGTATGTATGTATGTATGTATATGTATGTATGTATGTATGTATGTATGTATGTATGTATGTATGTATGTATGTATGTATGTATGTATGTATGTATGTAGGGTATGTATGTATGTGTATGTATGTATGTATGTATGTATGTATGTATGTATGTATGTATGTATGTATGTATGATGATATATATATGGATATATATGATATCATCTATATATATATATATGTATGTAGAGAGATATATGAGACTAGAGAGAGAGAGATATAGAGATATACATATACTCTAGATTATAGATATATATATATATATATATATATCTATATATCTCTCTATCTCTATATCTATCTCTCTCTCTATATATCTATCTATATATCTATATATCTCTATATATATCTATATCTATATATATATATCTATATCTATCTCTATCTCTATATATATATATATATATATATATATATATATTAGAGGAACTAATCTGTGGATCCATATTTAAAGAATTTGCCCAAGTCATGGAGTTTTTCTATATAATTTCGTTTGACTAGTAGCCTTCACGTCTGCGATTCCGATTTTCCCGAGTAGGTACATCGTAATTGATACAAGCATCAAGTGACATTTTCATGCCAGACGCAGCGCTTTTTTTGCGAGGTAGTTCGTGTCTCTAGCGCTGCATGAAATGCCCATTGATACCTCTAAGATCATCGGGTACATCTACTTTGTCTGCACTGATACTACTGAGCAGGTGCTCCTTCCTCAATTATTTTTTGCCAATTAGTTGTTCGACGTAGTAAGTGAAGGCATCGCGATTTCTAGCACTGTAACTTGGTCATGTCTCATACAATTTTGCGTGTTTTGCTTCGAAGATTTTATAATAACTTAGACCTTAGACCTTTTTCGTCATAATATTAAGGGGGAGTAAGCAAAGGGCATGCTCGTTGGAATATCTTAGTTTAAAAGAGTTGCGAGAGCAGGTGCAGCAGGGTGTCGTAAACAGTTGATTTTAGTAATATGTCAGAGATGTTAATCACATTGTCGATTTACAGTGTCTAGATTGTCAGATTGTCATATCTTGACGTTCAGAGCGTAATTCTACAATTCCCGATGAACATGACGCAAATTTTGCGACTTGACTTAGGGTTATACGATTGATTTATTAGTGACAGACACGTGATGTATAATTACAAACCAGCTCTCTGGCAGGATGCGCGCTTATAGCCTACAACTTATTCCAGTCATATATATTCATCTACTTTGTACTCATCATGTCGCCTCGAAGCATAGGGATTTGCCAGTGCAGTTGCGCCAATCCGATGATTTTCTGATTACATGAGCAATCATCATTTACAAAACATCAGACTCACTTATCACAAACACAGTAAGTTCCCCCCGTCCGTCCACTCGGTGCAGATTGCTGATGACATTCACATCTAAACTCCTGTTATCGCCTGCTTTTGATTAACTGCGAGTTGAATAGATTACAGGTCAACTAAAGCACAGATAATTTGAGGATTATGACTATCCGTTACTCAATTCATAAATTACCATGGAACATCTTACATAATGAAACTGGGATCAAACACCTTTACAGTGATTTTCTAAGTTGTTCGCGCTAGTTATAGCACATAACACCGATGCATTCTGGATAGTCTACTTGTGAAATGATGGAAATCACATGCTATGCACACATATATGTTCTCAAATGTCCAGCAGTGATTAATGGTGATGCATCGCATTTTGATTTCAAGATTGCCACTGTAGTAAGATTGAACAAACGAATAATAATTTAATATAGCATTCATGGTCAACATGTTTGTTGCTAAAATATTTTTTTTTTCTATCGATCACATAAAAAAAATGGAAGAATCAATATTTGAGAAGCTGTCGTAACGTATTTTCACGCGTTGACTTCTGAGTATCAGATATGTTTATTTAGGTACACTACGATAATTTCGAAATAAGCGTATGGATAATATGATGCCAATTCAGAAATAATAGTCAGAATAACCATAGATGTCAGAAGGAGTAAGGCCAGTATTGTAAGCAGCGTCAATAACGTATGGCCACCGATAAAAATAGACATTTCAGAGCAATGCAAAGATGGAACATTGTATGTTGGTTATACCCCCTTCAAATACACGGATTTTTCTTACGAATCCTTACGTATGGCACAAATAGTAAAAGTACACGAATCCTTACGATTTTGGAAACTTTTTTATGAGCGATTGAAGAGTGGTCACGAAAAATTACGAGCCATTTACGGTTTATTACGAGTTATTACGATGTATTTACGGCAAACATGTACGATTTGTTCCGAATAATCACGGATAAATACGAGCAAGTACGACATTTAACGGGCTTTTATGTGCATCTTCGTAAAATACGATATACGACAGTAACGACATTTAACGGGCTTTATGTGCATCTTCGTAAAAATTACAACGATATACCCTTTAGTCTCCCCCAACTGTTGGATGTAAGGCCATCAAATAAGGAGATAATGACCTGACTTAAGGGCGTCATTAAGACTAAAGACCATAATGAAAAGTGTACTAAAATTATGCCTTATCAATAATCACATTATACTCTAAAGTACAGAAGTCATTAGACAAAGGTATATATATAAATATAACTAACACAACATTACCTGAAAAAGAACGTTTAATAAAAATTAATATAGAGCGGCTTTAATGCATGTGATTAGCCTATGATTGGTGATGTATGAAATAACCTTTAGTCCTCCCAAATGCGTAGATGTAAGCCACTAAGTGAGGATCTAATGATCTGACTAATCGAGGCAATTTGCACTAATGACTAATCATTAGTGCCATACAATTATGTCTAATCAATATTCACATTATCCTGTACAGAAAAGAAGTCATTAGACTATAAATACATAAATAGCTAACTCAACATTACTTAAAAAAAGAACTTCTAATACAAACATGTGATGGGTGATCAATCAGCATCAGCACAAATGAACACCAATATTGAACGACGCTTGAATCAGATACCTATCAAGCAACACTTGTATCCCCGCAAATGTAGATGTTCAGGGGAGTTTACAATCGTGACAACAATTTAAGTATATGCTACATACACACACACACCACTTCCATCAGCTGACGTGTTTATACGTCATACAATATACCCGTCAGTACAAGAGGACAATACAAAGAATGAATCTCATCCACGCACTACGCACTACGCGCTTGAAGTAAATGCACATTCTGTTATTGTGTAAGATACCATGGCTGCCAGTTGATTAGCTTGCGATCACCTCAACACATACCTTCTGTATAATGTATGATAGAAAACATCATTGTTACAATCAATTCTCCCAAACAATGTATAATCTTGGTCTGAATGTGTAAAAGGTATTTGCAATTGTTTCTTCTGTGAAAAATATATCAGTAAGTAGAATAATCTACAGTTGATCAACAGGTGATGATTCAGGAACTAGGTTCTCTCACACATCGATAATAATATAAAAATTCGAATGTTTGTCCACATTGTAACGATGCATTCAGCTACGAATAACAGGTCCATTACACATTTATAACACAACTGCAAGCTGACTTGCGACAATTGGTACCTGCAGATTAGTTGGAATGAGAAGTAGGTAAAGCGTTTGATAAAGTTTGTCACTAACGGCCAGCAAGCGTGTTAAAGGACAAAAGCGGTGTAAGTGCAATCTTCAACGCAAAATAATTTTCTTTCAATATTCATGAATACAGCAGTTCGATTGCAATTGTTTGATATGTTTATTGATAACGCCCTGGTATAGATTTGAACCCAATCCGATATCGTGCCTACGTCAATGGCAGACGGAGCAATGACGGGATAGGATAAATTGATGGGGAACAACCACGTCAATCTGCATATCATCTGAAAATGTAATCATTTCTGGATATGACATCATTAGATTTGATTTATATTGAGTGGGACAGGACAGTTATATGAATATAATTATATGTATACCATCGGATATCTGTAACATGCTCTCAGAGGAAGTTTTAAATAAGCGTTCACGACAAAGTTCCTCGATCTACTAAAGAGGCATATGTAATAGTCTTGATAACATGAACCACTTCCCGATGCCGCACCGCATTAAGTTGCGTACTTGGTAAACGATAATATATTTAATATCAACCACTGCAACCCAGACTACATAATAAAATGCAGGTTACCTGTCTTTCCAACATATATATATATATATATATATATATATATATATATATATAGATATATATATATATATATATAGATATATATATATATATTTATGAATAAACAAATAAAATATATATATATATATATATCTATATATATATATATATATATATATATATATTTATCTATATATATCTATATATATATATATATATATATATATATATATATATATATATATATATATATATATATGCATATTCGATTTGATACAAAAACACATTTGTAAAGGTATCGAGCGAGATTTAACCCTTATAAAGGCACTGGCGATTGGGTAGTAAGATAAATTGATTGCTCTATTTTTTATCTGGCATGCCAGTGCATTACTTACACAAATATCTGTCTCGACAAACACTATACATATGTTCATCTCATCATGGCATTAATTATTTAAAATCATTTGAGTATATTGAAACCATGAGCTAGTTAATTGCGGAAGGAACCTCAGATATACTGGTCGATGGCCTTGACATTTTGGATATTTCCCTACGGTTCGAAATAATGTTTGAATAAGTGCAGAGCTGTGTATTCGACGTTTGACAGATGAGTTTTTAAAGAAAGGAACGAGCATGATGAAGCCGTTTCAACAGAAGTTAGTTCTCATGTATGCTTAAATAAGATAAGAACACTCACATGGGATGCCCCCCCCCCACTTTTTTATGATAACTACGGATGGAAAGGATAAGATCAGATGTTGGTTGCTAAAAAAACGCTTTACATAGACATCCATACCCCAATTGTAGCAGAGAAAAGCGACAAATTTGAATTACAAAGATTCATAATTATTGGAACACAAATTGTCCTCCAACGTCTAGGGAAAAAACGGAATTGTTATATCTTATTTTTTGAAAATGCAATTATTCCCTGACTATGGCTGACCACAATTAATTTAGTAGTATGTTGATATATTGAATAACTCTCTACTGCTAAAAGCAGTTATATTATGAATATACTGCTTTTTGAACGGTAATCTTGGTTTCAATACATTTTCGACGGATAACCAACGAGTCAATTGCGAATTATAGGTAAATTTATGCGATGCAAACAAGGAGTAAATAAATGTTTATTTGCTGTTGTCGCACGATACTTGTCGTGCATTATCAATTTTACCTGCATTGAAAGTCGTGTTCTATTTTTGAGTCGTTTCTTTTTCTTTGCAAACCAAGGTTATGAATATAAAACAGTTGTTTATGTTGCACTGATCAATTAGGATGATCATTCGACCCAATCATAAATTCCCAGTGAAGACTACATTACAGACAACAATGGGAGGATCAGTTGAAAAAATATTGCCTAGGAAAGACATCAAACAGCAACTTTTTTTCGATGGCACATATTGTAATGAACCTTGGATCTGAAGGAAAAATTCGATGTCTGGCACGCTCATCTTGTTAAAGTGACTCTGTGACACATTTGCGTGACCTCCCTTGTATGGTCATTGTAAACTTATACATGCGTTGCGTGACGTACCAATAAGTATAGAATTATATTAGTGGTACATGGCCTTGGTCCGTTCATCTATTTTTCAATTAAACAGACTATGTTAGCAGGGATGTTGAGTCTTATTGTCTTGCTCTTCGTTGTGAACTCAGAAACGACATAACGAATATACACTAGTCTTGTTACACTTTCTGAAAGAGTGAAATTTCATCTGAGTTAATTAGACTATTTTCAATACTGCCTTTGGGAATCGCCAAACCGACATCGCAACTGAAATGATACATTTCACATTTTTACTCAAACAATGTTGATTTCATAGAATGCCTTCCAAGCGTATGTCAATCATGCCATAGACTCGCTGAGCTGTGATAGCAGAGAAAATCAGTACAAACAATAAAAAACGTCAGCTTCTTATTTTCTTTGCGTTTTAAAATATTGATCATTATATCCACACATCATTTTGAATACGCCTCAATTTACATATTTGTGTTTTTAGGTTTATTGTGCAACCTGCTGCATTTCTATTATGTTATATTTACGTGTATTGTCACTGCCAGGCACTACCTCTAATTTGCTGATGCAGATGCATCTATCCAATGTCAGCCGATAATTATGCGGCAGATAAAGCTAATGTGTAATAATTTCATTATTCCGAAGTATGCATTTCCTCCATACGATGTTTTAAATGCGCGATCGTTGATAAGCAACAAATCAACCACCCATTTCAAACAACAACAAAATATGTCGATACGGTAATTTGCCAGGCTTATGCGATAACTTAAATGTGACAGCCAAAAGAGCCAGCCAAGAAGATTCATCGATTTCGTAATAACATTGCTGGAACGCACGTCGATCAAAAACATACAGAGGTGTTAAGGTTATCATAAAAGTCAAACACTTGAATGTAATTGCATGTAATTTCTGTTCATCTCGTATAGTCACCGTCATCCGAGGTTCAGCTATTACGTTAGGGAATATGCTGACGCTAAGAGTGTGAAATTTTCTTAGGGCCCTGATTTAATCAAATTGATAAATTTATCTCAAGAACAATAACAATTATCATACAATTTCTTGTAATCGTATTTTCCAAAACCAACTTTGGATGAAATTTAATTTCGTTCAATGTAAGTACGTTGCTTTGGCTTTCTTTTTGTGCTGACGATGTTACAGACATAAATTATCTGTTTGCCACAATTTTTTAATTCATTATGTAGATTTTGGCATTGATTACCAACGTTCTTATCCGGTGCTCTCATGTGCCAATTATTCTTTCAGTAACTGCTGAAGTTGTGGGAGGATGTGCTGCACTACATAAGATATTGTGGAGTATTGTAAAAAGCGTCAATTCGATTACCCCTTTATAAATGATGCTCATGGTATAAATCGTTACTTAAACTTACATGAATGCTCGAATCCGTGTTGTTATAATGCCTAATATGTATTATCTGTCAATAGCATTATTCCAAATTCACGAATTAAGATGTAATAATTTTTTTGTTTATGAGATTGCAAAAATCATGGAGTAAGTCCAGATCCAACTAGCTTGAATAATGTTTCCGGTCTATGCTCCCGAAAAATTGTGATGCAGTTTTCTATGCGAGAATAATGTAAAACACAGGAAAGCGCTGTTTGGGTGATAACCACAGTCGCTCAATGAGACCTTAGATATTTGTGGATCTGCGACTTTTGCGTCAAAATAATTGATAAATTTATGGTGATCTGCCCCGTTTATAACGACTTTCTGATGCACATATGCTTTATGCAGAAGTGTTTTGTGATTGGCTATTGTCTGACTATATAAACTAATGGGCGTATTGTAATATATCATCGCATGAGGACCCCAGGATCATTCGTGTTCCACCATATATGTTCACATTCATTATATACGGTCTAACGCTTCTACATTTTACTTTTTAAATCACCTTACTAGCTTACTAAATTACTTATTAACTACCCTGCTGACCTGACTATCCTACGACTTAAATAATCTACCTTACGAGAGTAGAGTACCACTTAACCACCCCATAGAACTACCTCACCTGCATAAATGTTATCCCTCTCCCCTTGCGCCCCCTGCCATTAACCAGTCGTTTTATTCTGTTGGATTAGGTAACTAAACATGGTTTGTAATGTTACACCTGTGAATTAAGGAAGCAGCACATTTTTGCTATGCTATTTGATATATCCGCTCACTTAAAGTGTTGCTGTAATGCCGGGTGTTCAGCTTTGAATGAGTAATATTGATCGGCTAGATTCGCGTATGTTTAAAACATATTCAGTCGGCAGCTTGCGCACTATTACTGATTTGCCATCTTACCTTATTACTTTATGGCTGTTGGGGGCTAAATGCCCATCAAGCTTATAATGAATTGTAATAGGATACATATTACCATTATATGTTAGTAAATTATGTTATATATGCTGACTACAAAAGTAACATTCCTTTAAAGTTGATTTGTTGCGCCATTTACTTCTTAGTGCCGTAGCAACTGATCGACGATGGCAAATATCGCAAAAAAACTAATTATCAAATAGTGGTGCATGCCGAATCATGTTTGCTCTAAAAGCCGCTGCGAAGGATTGTTCATCCGTTTGACAATTATGTATGATTTCACATAACAATTTTGGCGGTCGTTGGCACCTGTTTTAGCTGGTACTGGACTACATTCGGTTCTGCTCATTTACAAAGGGAATAAACATTGCAAAATCACAGCATGTTACTATTATTTCATGGATGACACGGAAAGACAAATGGAAAGCGCATGCTCTTTGCTCACAATCCGTACATGGCAATTGTAGAACATTCGTTCGCATCATATTAAGCACCAGCCTACATTAGTATATAACTATTACATATGCATATTGATGAATCCAGTCAAGAACTACATTTATTTCGGTTGGCCGGGTGAGATAGCAATCATGCAGTGCAATATTGCATTCAGTGAAATTTAATGTTTCAATTTGTTACGCTAATAACGTCACAGGAACATTGACATCGATCGGTCATTGGTATGCAGTAACAAGAGCCCAACAGCTACGAGCTGATAAGGGCCTATCTATCTTGAGATTGTCAGCATCCATTACACATCAAAGAGCTAACCTTTACCCCAGTGTTCATTATGCAGAAATACTGTACACTGTTCCTTTGCTATGTATTGCGAATTAATTCCCCTACTTTGTCTTTAGTTCATCAATTTCATTCTCCATTATACAGACAGAATAGCTGACAGTTTGCTTATGCAGCGGTGGTATCATAGCCACATTTACTTTAAAAAAATATTGTATCCAGGAGATACGAATACCATGCAAAGAGATATCGGTAAACATACATGCCATTATTTACGCTCAATAACTTACAATTAACCTATTTCATTGCGCAAGGTTTAAAATACGACATCTACATCAAATGAAAAACAAATTAAGCATGACCATGATCTACACCGCTAATGTGTTAGCTTCTTACCACGTTAATCCACTGCCCAAACTCATAAGAATTCGACTTCACTTCAAGGTAATCTAGAGAGCAATGCCAACCATATTCTAACATGGAAAACATGGCAAATGAAATCAAAGCCGAAGTTTGAAATGTGCCTGCAGTTGTAATGCGAGACCACACAACTTTGCGCATGCACAGACTCGCTTGCCTCTATTGACGAATGTTTTTATGACCAGTCTGAACCTTAACTGTGTGTAACAATTGAAGAGTATGTGTTCTGTATCGACAAATGCGGTTGATGTATTGATTAAGGGTCGTGCCACCATCTGCACGATCATATAGTTGTTATTATGTCACCGTCTCTGCTATCGGATTGAATCGGTTGGTAGACAATAGTAGACAGGCGTTTATATATATATGACATACATATCATTTACTAATTTAATCATTCACTAGGCTCGGTGGATATTGTGTGGTCAATCACTGAGAATGCTTTAAATGATAACATGTCGTCAGGAGAAATTACAAATTACAGGATAGATGCGCTATTCAAAGCCTTCTAACCGAAGCATAACTGTTCGATGCTGCACGCAAAAATGTAGTAGGATCAATGAATTTGCACTTTGTCGCGACCGATTTCGCTTGAGTGCTCATGTTCTTGCTATTAAGTGTAGGGACGGGTGTCAGATATGTGTGCTGGTGTCCGTCTGATATATGTGTCGACAATTTTGATAGCAACACTACTTTGATAGAAAGATTTCTGTTACGTGGTCGCCATGCACAATATTCAGTTTAATGATTGTGTTTCATATATTTCAATGCCCCCCACCCCCACAGAGAAGGTCTGTGTCAGCATATGCTGTGGCGCTAGCTGCCGAAAAAAATTTTCCAAGGTCGTCTTGAACTGGGTAGCCAATACAAAATGACTGCTTAGCTGATATGAGCCCTATTTCCAGGTAACGATAAGCTGAATGGCGATATTTGCACTATACTGGGCTTACAAACAGTCTACAAAACCTTGAATAAAACATAACTAACTCATTACTAACCTCTTGCAAGATTTCCTGGAAGTTTTTACAACGCGGTAATGATACTGCAGGACATAATTCAGAGAGATTTGCCTTTATTGACAAATAATCATACATTCCCAACATGTACTTATGAGATCTACACCTTGATTTACGATAAAGCACAAAAAACAAGCCGTCGTATTGTGAGCCGGGAAATGCAAAATATTGTTACTATTAAATATTGTTCGGGTTACTGCCGGACAGCATATTAAGGATATTTAATACTGATCACGGAAGCTTCAACTACCTATTAATCACATAATGCGTCTCTGTCTATCCCATAAACTTAGTTGTATGTTAAAATAAATCAGATGAAAAGTGTGCTTTATTAAATAATGGCCATAAGATAATGCTAAATAATCCCAATAGATTCACAATCAACAAACGCGTAGATTGTACAGCTACTTCTTAACTCAAGTGCTCAGTCACAAAATTAAATATAGTTTGTTCCAAATATAGCATGACAAACAAAACTGTAACGAAAGTGGCATAAAATCACTTTTTTGCACTGACATCGTATACATTACATATGTTATCAAATTAGAGAATTGGTCTTATCCACCCGTGATGCATTGAACGCCTACTTTACGCAATTAAATTAACGGCCAAGGAATAACAATTGCTATCTGTAACTCATAACGGCCATGCATAAAATATCTTAATCTTTTTGACATGAATTGATTAACGTATCTATACAATTTTCCATACATGTTCATATACGCGTCATCATATATCATGGCATGATATTTCCGTTTGCAATGAACCACGTTGATGTTTGATTATGACCATCTGGTGTGCAAGTGCAGTATCTAAACAAATTCGTTGGCTGTATGTTGCTATTTTGTTTAATGATATACTGTACAACGAAAACTCCTTTCAGAACAAAAACAAAAAGTCCAGTTGAACGGTCAGTTGGTCGTGTGTCAGGGATTGCTTAATAGACCCTGAGAGTTTGGAAATGTGCGCCCTTAACCAAATGACACATGGTGAAACATGTGGCAACCCTTTGAACCATGACCTAAAGAGGGGCGTACAACATTCGGTGGTTTAAGATATACGGGCCACTTTTGGGTCGGATATCATTCGAAAAAATGGACAGTCTGAAATGTTTACTACCCAATCATGGCATTGCTTGGGTTGTATCATGGACTCCACGGCACTCTCACAAATGAGCATTCTTTGCTTGATATGACCTAATTTCGATCCTGCCTAGTCCAGCTATAAATACCGACTACAAACTACCTAAATGCATCACCCAAACATATATTGCTGTCAATCTTATATACCGATCCGCTGCTAACTAACAAGTACCCCTGCCATTTCCCAGTTCTGCTCTTTGACCTGTCTACTCTATCTTTCTTCTTAGTCTCGATACGCAACATTACTACTTTGCCACTTACTCACGCTACCTATCAAGCCAACCAACATAACAACTGTATTTCATCTAACAGTCCCAGTTGACAAATATAGGAGCATCGCTATTGCCCTATAACAAATGACTCATTCAAACCCCAGGCATGATTTCCAATGTGTGACCCATTATCATTTCATTAGGCAATGCATTTTAGTGAGGTTTCGATTGCAATGAATGATTATCAGCTTATGGCGTACATAATGTCGACAGCCACATCTGAACCTCAGCATTTCTTATCACATTCATCATCATTGATATTATGGAGTAGCAAGTCGGTTTGATGCTCAATGTCTGCCGTGGATTTATGATTACATGGATGATAAGAAATATACATAATGCCCAAGTCATAATTCTAATCTTGTAACTAAAAAGATAAATTGATTAGATTTGAAAACATCATTCTGCTGCGATGAGTCATAGTTCTAAGAGGATGACATAAGTGTTCTCGACATATCGATGATAGTCCAGTCAGCCTACGATATCAAAAGGTACGACCTCGATGATAGTCCAGCAAACCTACGATATCAAAAGGTACGACTTAGACCAAATTGCGATAAAATATTATTTTTTTATATGTAATAATACTAACTTTCCTAATGTACATATTTAATGACAATAGAATGCGACCGATATATTCACGGCAAGCAAATTTCGCATAATATGAAAGGGTTAATCTTTCAACTAGAAACCATGATATAAATAAGCGTACGCGCTTGGCCTCAGCACAGAAAGTATAATATTTTTGCGGTAGGCAAAAACACAAAAAGCGAATGTCACGAATCAAGGGACGTCTCCGTCTTTATCTCTCTCAATCTCGCTTTCTCTTTCTCCATTTATCTTTCTCTCGCTTTCTGTTTATCTCTCACTTTTTCGCTCTCACTTCTCTCTCTATTTCTCCTTGTATATATCTCTTTTCCTCTCTAGCTGTTTTGTGTGATATCAACAGTACATCGTACACACATCAGAGAGAAGTTCACGTGCCTGGTAAGGTCGGCTCGCAATTGACTGCGCCTCTTAAGTAACACAGTGCAACTAACTTTTTGAACCATCATTATTATATCGCGTTCTATTGCTATTAAGCCTCGTGAAAAAGGAATACATATAATTGGTTAGTAATGGAATAGAAGACTGGCATATATGTATGACATGCATATTAGTTACTTATTAGATCATTTATTAGGCTCTGTTGATACTGTCGGGTTAATCACTGACAATGCTTCAAATGAATGACACGTAGTCATGAGAAATAAGAAATGACAAGAAAGGTGTGCTATTCAAGCATTACAGCTTCCTAGCCGTAGCATATCTATTAAATGTGTTGCACGCGACACGCCAGTGTGAGCAATAAACTTATACCTGCAAGCATCAACACCGATTTATCATGATTGCGCATGTTCTTGCTATTTTTTGCATGGACGGATGTAAGATATTCTTGTGTGTGTGTGTGTGTGTGTGTGTGTGTGTGTGTGTGTGTGTGTGTGTGTGTGTGTGTGTTCACTGTCGTTCTGTAATATACGTCGACAATTACAATATGTCACAATATTCTATGTGATACCATGAAACTCAATACTAGAATTTATTACCTGCTGTACTAATTCTTTATGGATAGTTTTCGTAGCAGATAGTGTGTTTTGGATTATCTCTAGTCACCCTGTCCAATGTACGAGTAATGTAAATGGTAGCCAATACAAAACGAACGACCAGGTGCCGGGAAGCTTAATTGCGATCTTTACTCTAGATTTGGCTCAAAAGCAGACTACAAATCTGTAACAAAACATAACGTTTAATTGCGCCTGTGCATAATCAAATTCAATATGATAATTCCATTCTATAAAACAGTCCCCATATATATGGACATCTGGGTTTTTTTGAAGAGGATGGCATGATTTTGTTAAACAAAATGGCATTATCCGATTAGTTTGTGGTCTACCAAAGCCAAAAAAAAACCACCTAAACAGCGAATATGCAAATAAGAAATCACCCGGCTCTGTATTGGTAAATAGATATGGTATGATTACAAAAGGACGAAGCTAAGAACACCTCGAGGTATATACCCGCTAATATTAAAAGCACCAAATTGAGTTTTAATTGTGATATTATCGATATATTCGACCATTATCTCTCAATTGTTTACATCTTAATGTTTTCAATGGGGCATGAGCATTAATATAAGCTGAATATATTAGTTGGTTACTGCACGCTTTTTTAAGTATAAAAATCGCATTATACTGAGATCAACAAATCTATGGAACGGGCGTAACTAACTGGTTGTGTGTCTTAGAATGGTCATTTGTTCCATCTGGTGTTTTGCACGAGGCTCTCACGATTGAAGTTCGTTGTACATGAAATGAACCATCAACAAAAGCTCACACTAAGGTTTTTAAGTATGCAGCATGTATTGATATGAGTGTACCCTATGCTTAGCATCCAAACGCAGCGCTGCTTCTTTGGAATCAGTATGCGATAGGACGACACCTTGCATAATTAATTAAGCAATCAACACCTAGTGTCACACCTTTATCGCAACAGTAATGAGGTTTCAAATGACTGCATGTATTTAAAATTCCTGATGCATCCCGTGGGGCCATTCATCTTGAGGGTGTGTTACATTGAGCGGTAAAGGATCCCATGTGTTGGGGAAAGAAATTCCAACTCTCCTTTTACTGAGGAAATTTACGCCAACAGCTGCTGAGAAACCGAGCGTTGTTCGCATAGAACGGCCTGTCTTGCAAATTGGCCACAGCTGAATACACTTGTAAAGTGAATGTATGCAAGCATACTTCATAGATAATGTGTCACCCGGGTGTCTAAATGACGTCATCTGGGTGACACATTATCAGTAAAGTATGCTTGCATACATTCATTTACAGCTATCACGTCAAAAGGTCGACGACATTTGGATATTGGTTAGTCTTGCTTTGTGTAAAGGGATATTAATGTGATAAACCAAGTGCATAAAATGTAATAATTATGCTCTCAACGTTGTTAATATCAATATTAACATAACTTAAAACGTGTAATTAATCGATGATTCCCTCAGAAGTGATATCATCAGGCGAACTCGATGTGCAATTTGACAATTGGGACCAGCCGTTACGGCTTACCTAGTCTTGTCAAGACCAGTTGGATTGATCACTCATTCGCTTTGGCTTTTGTTCTATATGTACGCTCGTGTATAAACAGTAAAAACCTCATAACAATGATAACTGCATGTAATAAAACTGGGTTGTCACTGATAAGGCTACTTTTGCAAGGCCTATTTCCCAATTTGCCGAGATGACTGAGAATAGTTAATAGGATAAAAGTGTCATCAAAAGTATTAACGAATAGATCTGGTTAGACAAAATTCAAGTGATAAAACTGAGAAAACATTACGGTAATAAACTAATTGTAATCATCAAAACAATCGAGTAATGAGCTTAAGTAAAAATATAAGTAGCATTAATTAAAGTCAGTTTTTTGTTAAACAATAAAAAGCAGGCGCAATGTTGTAAAAGTATCAATAATAGATAACCAATGATGGTACAGACTTTGTATTTTAAAACAAACATATGTGTGAAATGATATATTGTGAGAGCTTGTACATAAACGGCGACCAACGCCACACACACACATATAACAAAAGACCTCATATCATGAGCATTCAATTGCATTGCATTTGCAGTGAAATAATCTATATCTGCCTATACGCTTCTATCAACAGTGCGTCCTAACATCCGTAAATGATTGGGCTGCTCTCGTATGCAGTCAGCAATACAGTCAATACAGTAATATAGCTTACTTATTGGTTAATTATGAGGCAGTAGTTTCATCATAAGTTTGTGACGCTGAAGATTAAAAACAAGACAAGAATAGCTATCGTAATAGGCACATCAACCAATAGTAATATCCAGAATAATGTAGCAATCCGATTAATTCATTTACAGCTGCTTCATCTCGCGATGAAAACGTTCACACCCCAATGGCTACTTATCTGCCTTATATTCCACTTCTGACCCCAAGTGCATAGGAGATAACCTGCGAAGATATTAGTATAAGCCTGTCGAAAAGTTCCTGTCACAAACAGGTGATTAATTCGTTTCTAATTAATCATTGTGAGTCTCTACAGTTTAATTTAGGCCTCTGGGAACAATATGTTTGACTACAAATCAATCTATAAGAAGAGGCTAGGATCAATTCAGGGTCAACGGTAGTTGTTTATTATCCTTTACCGTCTTCCCATGCGTCACTGTACACAGAAAAACAATAGCTCAATTAGAAACAACATAAAATCTGCACAGTCAGTTCCGTTTCAAATTGATGTCATTGTTGGATTAGGTAATTGTCTCGTAACGAGAATTGAACTCGATATCCACCGTTTGTAAGCATTCGTCATCATAGTAAACATACCAGTTAATTCCTAGCGCCAAATTTGGTTGGCAGAGTAGACATCTGGCGTCTAAAAAGGCTACACTAAATTAAGCGAGAGCACACAACATATTAAGAATAATGTCAGATTAACCAACTGCCTATCAATACGGCACAGTAACATTAAATCGGGCCTAGTTCCCTTTTTAAGTGATCTGTTTGTGATACGCTGTGGTGTACTCTGTGGAGTTGTTTGAAATATCTGAAAAATCGCGATTATGGAGCAAGAATAACTTATTGCAGGCATACATTATGCATAGCCACTGAGCTTTTTGAATGGTATGTGTCGGCCTAAATCGTGGCTGTAAATTACTTCTAGGGAGTATTTACTTTCCCAAAGACATGGTCATCATGTTGACAACTTCTCAGCTGACAGTAGGTTCAGTTTAAATGCGCATAATAATGGCTCGGTTTGGGATAGCATAGATAATATCGCTGTATGAATATACATGGACCACGATGACTTTGAATTCTGTTTATTGTGCCATCGGCCATTTGCCCGACCATATACGATACTATCACGGCCTGGCTCCATACACAAAGGAAACGCAATAATGGAGTTATGGCATTAAGCATGCTACCGCATCAACAAAACTGCGACAGCGTCTCACCAGGACTGGAATGAGTGCTGTTCATCAACATGGGTGTATCATATCGGGTAAGAAAAACACGCACCATTTAAGAAATATTACGTATAGTCTCCATATCGTCTGATGATAAACAAACCAGGATACATTATATGAACACAAGTATCATCTTGTGTAGCGTATCTGCCGACCTCAGAGCATTGGCTAGATTATGCAACAAACAGATTATGTAACAAATCCTTACAACTCTACATATGTGTCTGGTGATTATATCTAATCTTCTGTAGCTTCATGTGGATAAATCATCTTTCGAGTCATACGTATGGAGTAGGTAACTAGGCCGTTATTGGGCCATTACAAGGGTCAATTATTAAGTTTACCACAACCAAATATGGCCAGTTTACCTTAACCGAATATGGTTCGATTAAATAGAAGACGGCATGAGAAAAAAGAATCAGGAATGGAGCTAATGCATTAATGCCAGGTGGCAAATCACTAATTATGATTAGCTAAATGATATCAAGTAAATGTAATCCTACCAAGAAACCGTCTGCCAAAAAAGAACATATAACATAATATGATAATGCTTAGATGTCAATCTGTATTAGTACGTGCATGCACCAATGCCTGGTATGGGATTCAAATAACCATAAACCTGCTGTATTCTGGACCCTGTTTTTATGATTTAAAAACATAACAGAGCATGACCTAATTAAGTCTCATTAGCCATTCCGATCATCCAAGGTAGAGTGTACGATAACGTTAATATGATTCAAACAGGCTGCCACAAAATCGTAAGTAAACAACGATCTATCATTAGCAGTTGCTGATAATCCATTGTTTTGTGGCACGCATGTCTGCTTCCATTAAGCAGAATTGCAAAACAATCATTATGTAATGTCCAAACAAGCGTCGACTGATTAAATACAATTGGGGTACTTGTTCGCTACAAGATTAGTTCACTCCGGTTATAACATATTAATCTTGAGTCATTAGTCGTTCACTTAAAGCAGAAACAATCGTCTCATTCTAATATCCATAAGTCCTCACGATATTCAGACGTCACAAATATATCGTTGGTCCGTGGCTGAGGTACCCAATTGAGGGACTTGTTAATATCTATCACGCTAAGCCGTTGGTGGTAATCTAATGAAGTGCTTTGACCATTGCATTCTTGCCAGCTTTAATCTATTTATGTAAATTGTTATAAAATGAAAAAAAAAAAATTTCATAATGGTGAAATATATATCTGTAATATTGCAACGTTCACCGCATATCTATTCGCATTGCTAACGATCAGAACACCGTGATGTCAGGGGCCAGATGAAAGGGGCGACACAACAGGCATTGTTCGATTCGAAATGAAACACAGACGTCCATAATTACGGTCATATCCCAATGTCCCGCAAGATCTTTACTTTACTGCTAAATAACAGGAACTTAATCTGTATTCGCGATTTTGACTTGTCTCGGCTATAACATTCTTGTCTTTATTCATCAATTGGTTAAAAAAACAGCAGTCACGGTGCAATTATTGCTCTTGGTTGTTTATTACTCCCTCATGTGATTACCGATCGGATGCGGTATTGCGCCGTATTCAGCCACTGAAGCAGTGATGACAGGATAGGTATCGTGAAATTGTGCAGCTTGCCTGATAATCTGTTGACGCACGCACCATTTCGATGGGTTTTGGTTTAAAGTCGATATTATGATGATAGCTATACCGATAATGACTTTAAATAGACATACAATGTTGGCAGTTAATCAATTATCTTTCATCATGTTTAGCACAAAGTCAATCAACTCTGCGACGAACTTATCTGTTTGCCTTGCCGTCTGTACCTTTTGGATGACCGACGGCACTTTCTTATGGTTAGTGGAATAACCGTAGCAACTCATGAATAACTATTTAGTTACTTATATCAGAGCTGCTTACATTTTTATAGGGAATGTGCAGCGTTTATGTGCCCTCGCAATTGTGACATCCAATTAATGGTGTCAATCTGATTGTCCCTTGATACGCGACATTCGCTATGCGAATCGTCCGATCCTGACGATTATTAAATCAAATCATATTCATAAAGATGTTAATTGTGCGATTACACACGTCCTTGATGTCAGAGTAGGCCCCGGTAGTTGAAATAAATATTTTCTGCCGATGATCCCCCGAGGCAATTTGAAACTGTTGTAACAAGTCTCAGTGCCGGATGTTACCGGAGGCATAGGAGAGCAGTGTTAGGATGTTGCGAGAAACTGTTCTACTGGAGCTTGGATGTGTGCTAATCTGCGCCGTTAACGCTAACAGAACTAATGCATTCAACATATTCGGCTCATCTTTATTTTATTTTATTTTATTCAATAAATTGCGACGCACCTGCAGTGCAATGCGAAGTGCAATAAATCTTCGCATTACGCTTTAACAGCTCCTCATAAGCACATTGCAGCTGCTGAGGTACATCAACAAATGTATGGTGCATGAATACTGCATTATAAGTAAATACCAGATGCTGAACAAAGCGGTAAGTTTGTTATAAACGCAATTGCGTGAAAAGGATGATGTTGTCTACAGTATAATAAAATTCATGACAGAAAATATAGGGTCGCCATATTGCTGATTTACTTCCAAAAATAATTTCATCCGTAAATATGAGGGATACAGGTACAAATTCGATGGTAATGTGTTTTAAGCACATTTACCAGATCAATTGAATATCTCGGCAAAAGAGAGCAAACCAAAAGCATTATGTTTAATAACACTGTTATGTGACGAATCATATGTTTTCTGGTGTTTTAACATGGCAAATAATCATGTAAATTTAACAATATTCTGCTCATTACTTATCAGCAAACGTTACTTGCAGCTCAAGTGCAAAAACCAGACTCACAATTTACAATAGAGCCTAGATAGCCCATTAAACTGAGGAAATTATATTAACTTGCACGACGTAAAATACTGTTCATAGATGAAACCAACCGACATTTCATTCATTTGCTTAATTGATTTTATTTTGACAAGGCTTGGTTAATTAAAATTGCTATGCTTGTTTCGCTTTATATATGCAGACAGCATTGACAGGGAACATTGACACCGCTCTTTGCATTGCCTGTGGCATTGACGGAACGGAACATAAATGTACTTTGTACAGAATGATCTACGTGCACTTGCCGTGTATAGAATATGAAATTCACCCTGACCTTTAAGGGCGTGAGCGGTAGCACTCGTTGCTGAAAAGCCACTGGTGCTATTCTTGTCTAAGCTTGAGTGATGACTCGACCGGTCGGCGTCATGAACGTGGTAAAAGAGCACAATATTTATCAATATATATAAACATATATCACTTTGTCTCTCTATCTCTTTCTGTCTCTCCATTTCTCTATTTTTGTCTCTCGTTATATACATTTGAATATATATACACACAAACACAAACACAAACACACACACACACACACACACACACACACACATATATATATATATATATATATATATATATATATATATATATATATGGTAAGTAGAGACTTTGATAGTCATGTGCAAGTCGTCATTAAGTTATCTATGACAAAAATCATAAAATGGTACGTTTCATACATCAAAACATTGAATTGCTAAAATCTAGGCTTTTGCGTAGGTTTTGTAGACAATGACATAAATGAGAAAACTGTATATCAAATTATAATAGCGCAATCTGCTGCTGAAAGATGTCCTTGTAAGCAAAACTACTGCTTACTCATTTGTCGTGCACTAGCGATATTTATATCTTCTGCCATCGAACAATGATAAACCACGTGCACTTACAATATATAGTTTAGGCTCAATATTATCCTGTAACACTTTCATATGTAAAGAGGCTGCTGACTTCGGTAATACACCATACCTTTCAGGCATTCCTGCCAATGCCAATGGTAATGTGGTACATTTTGGTTGTACTAACCAGCACAGGTATTCGCATTCGAGCTAGCATTGAGTTATAAGGGTTCATCATCATACATTATGCGTCTGTTATATGCGTGTGAAAGGTACATGACTACATATGCGTCGTTGCAATTATAACCCAGAGATGGAATGCCTATATATACTCTACGAAGCAATGGAAATATACAACCGGGGAAAGGGAACAATCATATATGTATCACAATTCTACCATACTCATTCAGAAATATTTATCGCAACGCTAGATCACATTGTTTAGTTTATTTATAGTAGTGAATGTACAATACTTATAATCATTAACAATAAATCTAACAGTCTGATAAAAAAAATATCGCTCATCGAAGTTGCAAACATGACTGGATCATATGTTATATTATGTATGAAGTGCACCTTCTTTGACAAGTTAGACACAAACTTTTTGGATATGACAGGATGAACTCCAATCGGACTTTACCATGAGCGCAAATCTTCATGTTTTACCACGTACCATGGTGTCCATTTATTCGTCTGGATCAAGAAGCACATTGTCGGTCAGGGCATGTCTATAATTAAGACCTTTTAATATCCTATCAGCCGTGCTCTGAAGTCCAAGCACAATGGCCTGAATGTTTGTTATTCATTCTAATACATATATAAAATATATAGGCCGGCCTTGGAAGCGAGAATCCGAACAGATTAAAACAAATATGCATACACTGACATGTTTTTCAACTCATGAATATCACATTTGCTTATTTAGGTGTTAATGGAAGTTTGAAGTAAGCGTACAACCATATGTCTGTCTTCTAATGACCATCTTACCCTGACTAAACCTCGTTCTAATACATACATTTTGAACCCCCGTTTTCAAGAAGTTATTTTGAATATTGCCAGTTGTCATAGACAGCTTATCTTTAGATGCCGAAATGTCTTTGGTTAGAATTCGGTGAAGCGGCAGTAACGTATAGCTAATCGATAGAATAGACCCATTTCAACTCAGAGCAATGAAAAACTGGAACATTGTATGTTTGCTATGGTTTGTAGAAACTCATCAGCAGTTCATCGGAGATGAGTCAACCCCACAGAAAGGCATGCGCCACTTGGGCTTCAGGCGTCATTTGTGTTCATGTGGTACTTCTGTTCAAGTTATCATCAGTAGCATAATGTTGGTTATGATATATAATGCAGCATAGAATAATATACTGTGAGCATTTATATACTCTAGGCTGCGTTAAATTATTCTGCACAGCTTTGTGTGTGCAACTGCATTGATAAACACCCAAACAGATTAATGTGCCACTCGGCCGAGATAATAACTACGTCGGACCAGATTGCATGATAAATCACGCACCATTATAATGCTTCGTTAACATGTTTCGTTGCGTCATACTTCAGTATAAGTAATGCATGGTACCGTAGGTGGTCTTCTCTATTAACCAAACGCTTGATTTATGTCTGATCGAGAAGGCACAGCATCTATAAACGTACCATTGACCTGTCTGAGCGAATGTCAAGGTAATGCAACCAAATACTGTTCTACGTACTGAGTTCATTTCGACAAGACGATTGAGACAGTCTTTGTAATTGAAGTCGCAATATTTTTCTGAATTTGCCATTATTGGAAAGCTTATATATAACCGACATTCCACAATTCTACTGTATTAGGCTAAATATCCAATCACAGCCAATTTTACAATTTCACGCTTCAACAATTCAATCTAGACCAATGATAGTAACACGTAATTGCAACCTTTTGACGACTTCACTTTTTTAGCACTATCACAAAGAACAGGCTTCTATTCATATAACCTCTTGCATTTCATGATATGTTCTCCCGTGTTGCGGTTGGCATATTGAAGGAAAAAAACGCAAGTCCTGAAAAACGAGTCCATAGGGTATTCGTTGAAAGTATCGAACCAAGTGTAACCTCAAAGATGGATGAGTGCAATAGCGGTGGGAAATATCGAAAGTTACAATCATTGCTTCCAAGTGTTGGGAATTTTTCATTTTCACATGGTTTGCTTTGTCATGAAAACCATACTGAAACATTGCCCTACTGTAATAGAGATATAAACTGCATTTTATATGCATGGCTATTGCACATTGAATTTTAGAACGTAGCGCTCTTTCTGAAAGTTCAACCAATATATTGCGAAACTATTATCAAACTTCGTAGCGTACATACCCGAAATAATTTTGTTGCTGGCTATGTTTGTAAGTTAGACAGGCTTTGTAGCTTTTATTGTTTTAAAATTTAATGTATAAGCTTGTTTATGGCAGGACGTGTGGGTGAAATATATGGATTAACTTCGTTACATGCCAATACATATACGATCAACTGGTGCACAAGTACGATCAGACATAGCTTACCAAGCATTGTTCTGTAGCCGCCCTATGTCCTGGTCAGGAGTCCCAGAAGCAGCAGTGACATCGCCAGTGTCTTTTTTCTCTTAATCGGAGACGTCTGAATCGCTCATTTCTGGTTCGAATCTGTAAGGCAAAATTTGCTCTGCCGAAGCAACGATGGTCTGCGAAGGATCTGTGCCATACCATGTCTCTTCGTCGCTCTCTTGAAGTGATGAAATAGCAAAATTACCAGCAGCCATTTTGCGCTAATCGTAGTGCAGATCGCGCCTCACAACAAACCGATTCCTGTGCTGACGTCACGTGGAGGCGATGAGTTATTCATGAGCTCGTCGTCTCGATACGCGGGTTCCATCTTCAAAGTCGAATTTCGATCCGAAAGCGCGCACTTTGACAATTGATAAATAGACAGAATAGGTACTTCCAGGTTATATATCCGTATTCTGGAGATTTTTCGTGCGATAGGCACTTTAAAGGAACGGGGAAAGAGAATGATTCTTCTTCTTTGCTCTGAATGCTTTTACCCTGTTATTGTACATCTGCTTCATATGGAAACATCACAACCCCCCCACCCCCTCCACACACCCATGTACCCACAATCCCACAGGTACTGTATCATTACAACAGTCTATTTATTCCGCTGTTGTTCAATTAAATACTTATATGGTAATTGATGTAAGGGAATAAATAAGTATCATAATAATACATATTCAAGATACAACATCCATAGGGCAATTCTTTATAATGGATATGCGATGCAGCATAGTACCTTCTATTCTCTTATGGAGAAGTATCGATAAGACATATTCACCCATGGTGGTGTCTGTCGAAACTTTTGTAAAAGAAAATAATCTAGAATTGGACATCAGTGAAATCAGACCACGGCGGAACCGTCTGAGTCTGAGGTACCTTGCAAACCTTATAATGCATCATAGAACATATGCAGTAACGAGAGTTTCAGACATGTTCCTGTACAGGTGACCTATAACGCACCATAAGCGAGAAAAGCAAGTTTGTATCATCCGACATCATTTAAAGAACTCCGCATTGCCTCGGCAGGGCAATCACGTTAGACATACGTCCAAATATGTGCGGTCGAATCATTTTCATAATTTCATGCCAATAGTAAATCGACATCGGAAACGACAATGATTGTCAGATTGCACGTTAATGTTTGTGGTGAAATTATAAATTATCATTCAACTTTCTCGTCGTAACGTTGGTGAGTACAATAAATTAAAATAAAGCATTTCGGGTAATGACTATCGTAGTTAATGGTCGTGTATACGTGTTCTGACTATCTATTTGATGTCCTTATTGTAGAATTTCTTTGTGTCAGCTCTAAGGGTTATTTAATGAATACAGGTATTTTCGTATCTGGACGTTTAAATGCAACATTGTGCTCACCGATTTAAATCAGACAGCAGAACAAATCCCAATAGAAGAAGTTCTATTTTGAATGGATCACTTGCTGTAATGAAATAGCATCATTTACAGCTATGACACTCTAGTCACATTTGTTTGGCCGATCCGTAGATGCCAAATGATTAATAGGTGTGACGCAACTAAAAGGGAGATGAAATAATGTTTTCTTATTCGTGAAATTTACTATCAAAATTAAGCTAATTCTATGCTAATATTCTAAACTCCCTTTATTAGTCTCAGAGTGCGAATCATTACAAATACTCGTATCCTTATGGTCATTATGCCATTCTTGGGTTTTCTTTCTGTGAGTGTGAAAAAATCTGATTTAAGTATATAGCAAGCATCATGTCAGACCTGGTTATGCGCGTCTTGTCTCGAGCGTTCCTGTCCAGGATAAGAGTAATGTACCGGGTAGCCAATGCAAAAAGACTCCGTAGCTGATACGAGCCCTATTTTCTGTTGCCGCTTAGCTCTATGGCGACCTTTACTCTAGACTCAGGTTACAAAGTTCACAAATCCGTTAAAAACATAACCAAGTGGATTTGAGCATGGAGCGAAATGAATTGATATTACTGGCGCATCATTATACCTTCCGAGAATCTGATTCTGAGAACTGTCCCGGGATTTGCCCAGCAGCAGGGGAAGTTATTATTTTGTCAAATCAAATAAACATGCTGTCGCTTTGTGAACAGGATACATCACAGCCAACCTCGCGAGCGTGAAGGTAATGCAAATCAGTTTTTGAACCCACACCCGCATTTCTTCATCCCAAATGCCTTCGAATTTCGAATATAAGTATATATATATATATATATATATATATATATATATATATATATATCCACTTTATAAACGCATTAATCATGCATGTATGTATTATAGTTGGAGTGACGAAAATGGCTTTTATGTTCAGTTGAACTTTTCTGTCGGATATATGCGACCTTTTTTTCCAGCAGCAGAATGAAGTCATAAATTGGTTGAAATATAGTACGCTGTTGACATAAGAGCGTTTGGTGAGATTGATAATTTGCATATATCCTTTTGTTTACCCATGGCAAGCCTATATTGAGGTCATTGCTTCCTCTTCTGCAAGCTCTTTTTGTTGAGAATCCAGTGAGTGTCCATGCGACAAATTTGCCCACTTTCGAGAATAATATAGATCGTGTCTTTTAATCGCGAAACACTTGGCAACATATGTGCCTACCATAGCTGCGTATAATACATGCATACAATATATTATTGCCTGCATGTGAAATTTTATTGCCTATATGCATTATTGAGCTCGGTGCAACTGCAAACTTCAAGTAGCTAGCTGGACGCGTTTGAGATAAAACTGAACAATTTTCATTGTACAAAATGTAGCGTTGAATTACATACAATACAGTACAATAGCAGCTCAAGCTTATCAAGAATGTGTTTCAGGTATTAAGGGTGTAGTATTAGTTCTTGACAAAGCAAGCGCCTACCGCATGGGGTTAGCGCAGTTATGGTTAAACTAGCTCATAGAAACGTGTAAAACCGCTTTATACTAATTGCCAGTGAACCAATTGCGAGTATCCAGAGCACCTGATCTCAACGGTTTGGCCGGTCCTAAATATGCGACTGACAATTCCCATATGCGGCTCGTGTGGATGCTACGAACATGGTTCTGTCGGTTCTTTCAATATGGGAAGAAGATTGTTAACAGAATGCCCGAGTAATTTATAACCACTTAGGATTTTATATTGAGCATTTTCGAAACCCGAGATACATTCGCATGAATAATTTCCAAATAGGGAAAAAAGAGTTGTGAAAAGCAGAATATGATGTTAATTAGCTTTATTAAATCACTGCATTGGGAGAAATTTAGCCTCTTCACCCACAATGTTGATAACAACATATCGAATTCATTGACAGCATTACCGTATGTAATGCATAACAGTTTCGACAGATTAATAATTTGTATGCATAATGAGATTTACGTCACTTGTTGTTACATCAAATCAGCAATTTCTATTTCTTTGGCAATTCTCCACACACTTAGGATAGCCACTTTCTAAGCCAAGCATCTATAAGTCCATTGTGCGCTACATGAAACCTCGGCTGGACTCGGCTGTTGGCACATGTCATTCCACATAAAGCGGCGTTTCGTAATGAATGACAGACATAACCACGGTGAGTAATTGCGCAATAATAGAGGAAATCGCGAAGTGAATACAAATGTTACGACATATGTGCGATGTCCTTGAAGCATATTATGTTAACGCACTACATTGATCGCAAGAGGAAGAATACAGCGTCGCAGTTTATTGTCGCCGCTAAAGCGGTCGGCTACGCCCTAAGGCTAAAATGGTAATTTTTGTAACAGCTTTTGACGTGAGGCATATCAGGTAAGAGTATCACAATAATCAATAATTATCGGAAGAGTACATCATCTTCATCATAAACACTACATGCATAATACATGCCTGTACATACAATAGCGAGTTGTCTATGTTTTGATACAGCGCCAGTATTGTCGTCGCAAAAGCATTGATCATCCACAACCAATACCTTCTACGTCAACATAACCGTTCTCATATTCTTAATATAGAAATACCCATTCCATTCCACCTCTTTTGTATCATATTTCGTTATTCGTCAAGAGTAACCCAGACACAGGGCAAACCAGCCCTTAGTGCTGGAACTCTGAAGAAAAGCTCAATAGCTTAATACCGAGTGTTTGGCAGAATATCACCGCGTGATCGAGACATTTGACATATCCTACTTACAGAGGCATTGTGCAATGTGCAACTCGGGTGCAAAAGATTATAATCGTACCGAACAAAGCAGAGACGAACTCGAGGGCCGTCGTCCAATATACCATCATTGTCGAACGTCATGCTCCTGTTGCTTACAATAATGTTTACGATGTGATAGCAGGCGCTATATATAACCATTCACAGCCGACCATATAAATATCACTTACTTAATGCATGCATATATATGTATTTACGTACGTATGTACGTATGTACGTATGTATGTATGTATGTATGTATGTATGTATGTATGTATGTATGTATGTATGTATGTATGTATGTATGTATGTATGTATGTATGTATGTATGTATGTATGTATGTATGTATGTATGTATGTATGTATGTATGTATGTATGTATGTATGTATGTATGTATGTATGTATGTATGTATGTATGTATGTATGTATGTATGTATGTATGTATGTATGTATGTATGTATGTATGTATGTATGTATGTATGTATGTATGTATGTATGTATGTATGTATGTATGTATGTATGTATGTATGTATGTATGTATGTATGTATGTATGTATGTATGTATGTATGTATGTATGTATGTATGTATGTATGTATGTATATATGTCCAGAAAATCAGATAAACAATGACATTGTGAGATAGATGCAATACATTAAACATGGAAATCATCCGGCAGTGAGCTTCTAAGAAAGGTATCATCCGAGTGGTGCATGTTTCACCGTGAATTTAGTATTCTATATGGTCGCAGTGATGAAGATGAGACGTCAATTGAATGGTAACTAGAAAACGGAGGTTTATTTCTGAATGTTGGGGTACGGATTCCGTATCCCGCAAGTCCGAATATATATTAAAAAACTGTGATATGGAGTAACTCTGGTGATGTCCAGAGGCTACTGCTGAGCTGGAATTCCAAACTTCTATGTGCCGTACGGAGTTGGCCTTCCAACTTGGTCCGTACGACGGTGACTGTTTCGTTGCCCCAATGCTGAATGTCTTGTGTTCGAGTGGAGCCAGGTATTATAGGGCAATGGATGTAAGGCATTGGTAGCCAATTTTGAGTTGTATGAGGGTAAAGTGTTAATTTGGAATAAGGGCCACCGAACATGCGGGTCTGAATGAGGGTCAATTTTGCTTGTCCCAACGTGCCGAAAACAGAGGTTGTAAATAAAGGTATCTGAATTGTGGCGTGCCTTGGGTACACTGGCTGACGACGCTTATTACGATATCTTATCAATAAGAGCGGTCACATATACCCTTTCTACACATTAGACTTGACCTCAAGTCTAGAACAAAACTGACTTAAAAAAAACAAATTCATACAAAACATTAAAATCAAACGAACCATCTCATAAGTAATTAAGAGGAATGACAATTATGATGGAAAACATTAATTATAAAAGTTGTCACCTCTTCCACATTGTTGGCATGTTTCATAATACATAGAAATATTACAATATCGGCACATTTTATGTCGGGAATCGGCTCCGGTAAAGCGGCTTGATGATTCATGACGTCCTTGATAATTGTTGGTGAATTGAGGCTGTTCATTTGCGTGAATTCCGTTGTTGAGATCTCTTAACTGGTCAGAGAGTGATACCTCACGTTTCGACACTCTTTCTTTATCGCGGAGCCCTTGATTTTCATTTTCACTTGTTGCTAATTTCGCCGATATGGTCGAGTTAATAATGAGCTGGGCGCGCAATATATTTCTAATGTCTTTAACTTCGGCTTGTGCGGCAAGTAAGCGATTTTTCAAAGCGGCGATTTCATTCTTTAATTCCTCAACTTCACAGTCATGGTTTGACTTCAGCTGCTTTAATCGCGACTTTCTATGATGCATCTTGGGGGCGCTTGTATTAACACATGCCATCCAGTCGGATGCCGGAACTGAATGGAATGGTAGACTCTTCTCACCTTTCTTCTTCGTCAAGAAAGTGTCCAGGCGGGCTTGGTCCCGTCGGCGTTGACTTGGCGACTTGTTCTTTGTCGGCGCTGTTCTAGGGTATGGTATTTCACTTGGGGATTTCTGTGATGAGGTAGCCGGTGCCAGGTAGTAAGGCATAGGCCCTGGCCAGGGTTGTCCGTGGCGTTGGTAGCCTAAACGTCCAGACATACCTTAGTTTTTGAAGATGACTTTCCTGTGACCAGCCAAAAGGTGATCACTCCGGATTTCTCCACCAATTTTCACCGTGAATTTAGTATTCTATATGGTCGCAGTGATGAAGACGAGATGTCAATTGAATGGTAACTAGAAAAAGGAGGTTTATTTCTGAATGTTGGGGTACGGATTCCGTATCCCGCAAGTCCGAATATATATATTACAAACTGTGGTATGGAGTAACTCTGGTGATGTCCAGAGGCTACTGCTGAGCTGGAATTCCAAACTTCTATGTGCCGTACGGAGTTGGCCTTCCAACTAGGTCCGTACGACGGTGACTGTTTCGTTGCCCCAATGCTGAATGTCTTGTGTTCGAGTGGAGCCAGGTATTATAGGGCAATGGATGTAAGGCATTGGTAGCCAATTTTGAGTTGTATGAGGGTAAAGTGTTAATTTGGAATAAGGGCCACCGAACATGCGGGTCTGAATGAGGGTCAATTTTGCTTGTCCCAACGTGCCGAAAACAGAGGTTGTAAATAAAGGTATCTGAATTGTGGCGTGCCTTGGGTACACTGGCTGACGACGCTTATTACGATATCTTATCAATAAGAGCGGTCACACATGCATGCTATATTGCTGAATAAGTTTCTGAGAACCAATATACGTTCGTGACTTTGAGATTGTCTAAGGAAGACCATGGTTGTCTATCATTAAAATATGGGATCCACATACTTAAAGGGTCGATTTAATAATATGCCGTGTTTTACCCTTTATGTGAACGCGAGCATCTAATGCATTGACGGCACTCCCCCTTTGAACATCGCGCTGGTTATATGTATCTTCAAATTATTTACTACTCTTTTGATATTATACCTGTTATTTATGTTATTACGATCAACGTCGCAGCAGGTGCCGATCGGCTAACCTTCGAACGCTTGTTTAAGTGTAGCAGCTTCATTTGCCGGGAAGGGTTTTTTTTCTTATTTGATCCTATGTTCGTAGTATTTACCGATATATTATATAAGGATCCGTATTTGTTCCAATTTGATCAAATATTCGATAAGGCAATGGCGTTAAGACGTTCAATGCGCGTTTGAAACAGCTTCGAGTCAGGGCAAGTGGCTTAACGATTAACTTAACGACAAGTTAATGTTGATGTTTCACTCTCTTGCACATATCAGCCAATGTACTATTATCATGAATAAATGGCTATTATTAGTGGGTTAAATTGATGCGATGTACTAATTCTAGACATTGCGGTGTACCTTATGTATGTCATGTCCCCGAAGGACTGCAAAAGTACAGGAATAAAATATCGACATTGATATTGGTAAAATGTGTCAGTACGAATGATAGGTAACAAAGCGCCTACAAATTACAACCCGCCAGGAAATATAGCCAAGATTATATAATTATATATTTCAGACGTACTTAATATTTGTACAGCTGCATATTGGTAAAACTGTATCGATTCGATATTGGAAAATGTTTGTTCAATTGTATCATTCTTATGCTGCATTTACCCTGTTTATGTCACAATCATATATTTATGGATATGTTCCCTTCTATTATTATAGGACATATCCTTGACCAACACCAGTAGACAATCCATACTTGATGCTTTGTATTTGCAGCAGTACAGAGGGATATTTGCTTGTACGATATTAACTCAAACCTATAAACCTTTGAAAGTATGACACTTGTTATGTGCAAGAGCGAATTCTTAGTGCCATAAATGACCTTGAATATGAGAGAAAAGGCAATAATCTGAGGTTTATCTGTCCAATATGCTGTGGGACATACAAAACGGCGCAAGATGAAAATATTCATGTTCCAAGGATTAATATATTTGTGAACATAATATGTATAGGAAGTAGGGGTACGTACATCATAGCGGACACACGCCGACGCACTGCACTTCACGTTAACACATAACAAGTAAGCGGTCAAAATATTGTTTACATCGGTGCCATTACATTGGGTAAGTCACACATAGGTATACTACATGCCACAATGAAGATGATTGCATGAAACCATTCAAATATTCCATGACGAACCCGATTCATCCTTATTAATAGTCATCTGTGGCAGATGTTGTGATATTGCACAACATGCACCTATTATGTAGTTATTCTTGCTACATAAGTCGTTAAGGTGCTGCATCCATCCAATAGCGTAGTTGATTAGCTGCGCTACTTTTTGTGTGAGAGTATGCAACTGATAAATGTGGCCTTGTTTGTAAGAATATGGTTATAATGGCATTAAAACATTTTGTGCCTAATTATATAATCATTCAGCCATCTGTAATATAATTGAAAAATATTTCCGAGAAAACCATTTGGCAATCATTTGATTTAGAATAATCTGTTTTTGATGGCCTTATGGTGATGAGACCCCGTGTTGAAGGAGTTTTCAGTTCTTACATACTTGAAATAAGCTAAGCACCGTGTCTTTGAACTCATTCATATGTGTCTATATATAGGCCATTATAAACCCTAGTCCAATCTGATTCAATACTATGTATCACCCCTCTATGCCTTATATCACTAATTCATTCACTTATCTATGCTATTCGCTTCCGCGGATGCAATCGGCCATAACTCAGCTAGCAGACCGTTGGTGGGGAATTTTATCAAAAGCTCTTTGAAGGGCCGCTTAATCAATAAGTTCAGTGAGTTTGTCATTGGCTCACAAAGGATTTTAAGCTGACTGGCCGATATTTTGCGGGCAGCTGACGATTGCCTTGTTTGAAAGTAAATGTAGCATTAGCACGTATCCAGTCACCTGGAAGAGTTCCTTCATTAAGGAATTGGTTGAATTTGACAAAAAGTGGTAGCGATACTTCTGTTGTGAGTTCCTTAATAAGCCGAGGGTAGAGCGTAAATGGGCAAAATACCGCTTCGTTTTGGTTTACCTAAGTTAGCAGTTTTATGACTTTGCCCTGACTAATGTGTATTCTTACAAATTACTCCTTTTCATCACTGTTGAATAATCGTATTCGTTTCTGCGACCAGGGCATTAATTACAGATGTCAAGTAACAACCAAGTAAATCTGAGCATTTTTTGTCTTCCAAAATTACATTATTGACACTAAGGTTTCAGCTGTTTTTTTGTTGCAAAGAGAAAGTGATTAAGTGAGTCAAAGATTCCATCACTTTAAAGCAAAATATTTTCTTAGCACATAAATTCGTATCATCGTAATTTATATTGCAATAAACGAAATGCTAATTAATCTTGTGCAAACATTTAGCGGGTACGCTCTTTAAAACCACCACATCCATATATGGCCTCTAATGCTCAGTTAACGCATACAGCAGAGAGTAGGTGTGTTTAGGTTTTCAATTTGGTTCATTAATAGCAATTTCCCTACCTAATTACTTCTTTGTACTTTTGACCATACTACAGAATTGCCAGCTTGATTAATGTTTAAATGTTAGGCAGTCCAATAAACATCCAGGCATAGAGTGCATGCCGTATCTAAGTGTGAAGGGATCTTCCTGATCTGTCGGTGTATTGCGTATTTGAACAGAGGTGGAGGATATTTGCAGTTTGGTTCGCCATTGACGTCTTCCAGCTGAAACAAAGTATCGTGCAGCATGTACATTGAGTGCAGACACTTCCACGATGGGACCGTGTGCGGTGTCAGCCAAACTATTTAACTGCATAACCCGAACGGCTTGAACTGATGCATTCACCAGCACTTTGCTTAGTCTCACATAACAGGTTGTCCCTTTTAGGTTGATATAGATGGTAACCACCAGCAAAATGAGGGCATAGTGAGATGTGATGGTTCCGCCGGACTTATCACATTGACAACCAAAGCAGTTAAATATATAAATATATATGGGAACCACCCCAATCAATCGCAGATTGAACTTTAGCCGCCATAATCTTGTTGAGTGTGATTAACATGCGTAGCGATTGCACACGTTAATGAATACGCAAGATTATTCTAATACAAATGTATCATAATGGTACACTCCGCATTTACCGCTACGACATAGAGAGGAGTTTGCCCATACGTCTTGCTCAGAATACCAAACAGTCGGGTCGCGGATTAGATTGATTTGAAAGGAATTTTATTGAGTTACCATAGTACGCACATTATGTCTACATTAGCCCTTACACAACAAATCGGCTGATCGGGTTGTCGTTAAAACTAATTTCATATCAACGGGGAATTCGGTACGCTTGTATTAAATAAGACACGATGTAACATCTATAATGAGGAATAATAGCTGCTAAATTTGATCTCTGAATGCGAACCAAACTTTGCAAAATGGATCTGTTGGCCTTATGCAGAGGAGAAGGTATGTTATGCAGTTGCCAGGATGCTTTAACAATGACATCTGGACGTATTACTACAGCAACTTATGCGGTTATAAAGGCAGCGAGGTTTTAATATCCGTTCCATCCCGCGACATTTGTTGTTGGCTAAGAATCGACAAAGTGTGTACTTTCTTTCAAAACCAATTCGAAGACGGGGATAAACAGTCTTTATTAGATATACTTTGCATATTGATTATGAACGTTCATCAAATGTATGAGAATATCATACAGGAAAAGTACCAAGTAGTTCAAGCTATGTACCTGGTGCTCGATGCATTGAAACATCAATTAAATTCGGAATGATCTAAATGACACGCAAATTGAAAGAGAACATACATAAATTAGTAAGGGTATAGCATATTGTATCTGCTGTCTAAAACATACTGTTCAAGCAATGTGTGGCCCATATTTCTTTTTAGAGTTATATCTATTCGGCATTTTACTCAAGCTGTCGTCTAATTATCTCTAAATAGTCTTACACAGTTAACGAAGCCAAACAGCCGCTCGGCAAATATATTGTAAGAGGTAATGCTTGTCAAATAGTGACAAGGCCTATGACATGCATTTTCTACTGTATTCTCGCTTGCTTCGCACAACTACCATATCAAATTATGTTCCAGCAATGTTGGAACCAGCCCATTCAATCGCACTTAGAACTAAAGCCGCCATAATCTTGTTAAGATGACCTAAAAGTCGGACTAGTTCCTGGTTCGAGACGACATTTCATTGCGGTAAAACATGATTTTGCCAATGAATAATGTGAGATATTACGTCCTATCAGCATTCACCTAGCGTTCATTCCAAATGTACAAAACGCACGCAATCACTTAATACGCTGACGTTAACCCCCTGATGTTACGCAATTTTCCGTTTCGTTATCAAAGCAATTGGTTCTTATCACAGGCATACCCTATGCCCCCACCCTTACCCAAGTATTCCCAAATATCGCACCCTTGTTTACCATGATGAGTGATCCTAATAATAGAATACACGCTTCCATCAAACAGAGAGAAGAAAGCAGTGGCTCCTCGGTAGTGTGATTGATTACCCGTGTAAAGACCAGGGGTTATATATATATATATAGAGATATATATATATATAGAGAGAGAGAGAGATATATAGAGATATATATAGAGAGATAGAGAGAGATATAGATAGATAGATATAGAGATATAGAGAGAGATATTTCTATATATAGAGAGAGATATATATATACCTATATATAGATAGAGATATATATAGATATCTTTATCTCTATATATCTATGGGTTATATCTTTCTATCTATATAAAATCTCTAGATATCTATTTATATCTATATGTATATATATATATGAATATGTTTATATATATATATGTTTATATCTATATATGTATGTATATATTTCTACCTATATATAGGTAAATGTATATGTAGATATATATATATATATCTATATATGATGAATATGTATCTATAGAGATATCAATAGATATATATATATATTTCAATATATACATATATAAAAATGTATATATGTATCTCTATATATATATATTTATATATATATAGACAGATATATACAGATATATCTGTTTATATATATATTAACATACGAATATATAGATATATAGATATATATATATATATATATCTATATATATATATATATATATCTATATATATATATATATATATATATATATATATATATATATATATATCTATATATATATATATGTATATCTGTATATTTGTATATATGTCCGATGCAGTTTTCGCACATACACGAATGATTAAGACAATTAGTAGAACAATGCTTTCACTTGCAACGTTCGTAAGCATTGGTCAAGAAGCTAGATATCTAATGCTCTCTTAATATCGCATTTGACCATTTCAGTCATGTCCGCACCAAATCACTGATATCAGTTACGAATAACACGATAGCATCAGCGGCTATCGCTCTCCCGCATACAGACACTGCAAGACACGTCAGGATGCATGGTATGAGTAATTTGGGCTTAGTCATTAGAAATATGGGATGTGGTCGATGAAAGGTTGTAATGAGAGCATGCTATATTAGTTTCTCACTCTGAATACAACCGTTATAACGATGGGCGGCTTGTATCCTGTCAGAGATGCTAGCTACAATATGATAAGGATATGATTACCAGCATCTATCACTTGCCGTGACATTGTTTTTTTCTCACTTCTATGTTGTACCGTATGGTTGTATATACACTAATCAACTATACAATAATGTGTGCGCATTATTACTGTTGCTCAATGTTAATGAGACGTTTAAAGCCGTGTCATTGGCCACACTTCAAATGCGACTATCTTCACTCTTATTGTTTTACTCTCACAACACCACACGAGCCACCAATAGACGTTCCTGTAGTCACAATACCCAGGTATATATATGCTTCTTTGGTCATACTGGGTTGGCTTTCAATAATCATGTCCATTATATCATCGTAACACACACAACGTTTCAGGATATATTTATCCAATCGAACTCTATTAAATATCCACGTGTACTCCTAACACCTATCACTCAATCATCCCCGGGTGTATGATTTATAAGGCTCCTTCCCGGATGATGGCGATTCATCCGGATGATGACATGGAACCCACTTAGCGCAGTATAACTGAGGAAATTTATAATGTTCAGCTTTCGATATAAGCTGTTATTTATTTGCAATGAACAAAGCCGTTATGATTCGGACTAAATATCTGTGGCAGTGTTGAATTGGCATCAACTTGACTATTGCAATGAAAAAGCAATATTTATAGCATAGATTATTTTTGCATGTGGTAACCTTGCAGCAAGGGGTTCAGTCGAACACGAGCTACATTATATTAAATAAACTGTCGTCGCCGGTGACTGTTCCTAGATATTTCGTCTTTGTTCAGTCTGTTCCAAAGATTCTGAAAAGATGTACAGATATCTCAATTTCTGGAGTTGTCGGGGCTGCGTAGCAGCATCACATTAATAGATTCTTGTCCACTGAACAGCTATTATATCTGTATGAGATCCCCATCTATGGGCGTGAATCAAACATATCGAATATGAATTGCGTAGCTCGCATTTGACCCTTATTCTATTATGATTAAATCCAGCATACATACATACATACATACATGCATCATTACATACATACATACATACATACATACATACATACATACATACATACATACATACATACATACATACATACATACATACATACATACATACATACATACAGACATACATACATACATACATACATACATACATACATACATACATACATACATACATACATACATACATACATACATACATACATACACATACATACATACATACATACATACATACATACATACATACATACATACATACATACATACATACATACATACATACATACATACATACATACATACATACATACATACATACATACATACATACATACATACATACATACATACATACATACATACATGTATAACGCTCTGGCACCGTATGAAAGCATATTTGGAAATATGGGTACATGTGGCGGTTCTATTAACAGCCTTAAATGTGAGTAGAGGAATTTTAGTATATAATGCGGTTTTCTACAGGAGGTCAATGAAAGGTAGGCATGATGTATAAAATATTATCCACGTACTTTCCTTTTGCTACAAGGCAAGCCTAGTATTTTGCTCGTATTGCAATTTTGCGACAAGGTTCAAATGGGCTCTATACAGCAGCGAATGACATAAATACAGGGACAAGAATATCAGTTGTGGAGTGGTTCAGGTACTTTCTTATGCTGCCTAATCTTGTGATCTGATCAAAGAATGATTGGGTTGCTTTCATGATAAATGATTTTCCCATCAATTGTTAGTCCATCAGAATACCGAGGTTTATGACTGTTTCTGATGTATATACAGTCGTATCGCCAATTTTAACTGGACCAAACAACGACTGGCATTTGTACAGACAATCGAAATATAGAATATCAGATTCATCTTAATTCAGTTTTATGAAATTGATCGCCATCCATGATCTTATCTGTCGGTCGCATCAGCATTTTGGTGGTATTGCAGACCATGTTTACTAAAAGAGTTGCCATGTGATGACATGTAGGCAGTAAATAATAATGACCCTAGGATCCATGCACACCACATGGTAGTTGGTGTGCTAGTTACCTGCCTTTAACACGGACTCGTTGTCAGCTGTTTGAGAGGTATGACTTGAGCAATACCAGGCATTGTCCATGTCGGCCGAAACTGTCAGACTTACGCCGCAGCAGGATTTGACTATCGGCAGTATCAAACGCTGCGCGGAGATCAACAAGCACGTAAGCAATAGCATATTGGTTAATTTATAGTCCTGAAATCGATTTGCTACAACCTTCTCTGTTAATTTGGATATGAAGCTCAAATTTGAATGTAGTCTATAGTTTTTCACTGATTCAGGATCCAGATTGCCCTTTTGAGCAGCGGCTGCATACTAAAGATGGGCACTAATAAATGTCATTCATTACATCGTTTTGTCTTTTACCACTGAGATATCCATTCATAATTGCCAAAGATGCATCCCTGATATCATTGGCCAACAGATTGCTTATCATGGATTGTTAATGGTATCGAATCCACAGGATGCCTAGTATCTAATACTGTAGTATCATCCTATATAAATTTCTGAGCTTTGTCAAAACCGTCAAGTTTAATCCAATAAGGTATGTTTTTTCCATTATGTTGCTCACTGTGGGGGTTTAGTTGACCTGCCGGTTAAACAGGTAGTTGATGAAATAATTAGAATATCGGCGTCACGTTAGCACCTTTCCAACCATCCGGAACATTTCCCTAGTTAATGGACAGCCTAAACGTATTAAACAGCGTAAAGGATATTTCGGAGTCAAGTTCCCCAAGAAGCCGAGGGTAGCGTTTATTTGACCCTGTCAATCAGATAACCACTGCGTTTGCAGTGTTCACATTCAATTATGTAGATATATCAATATGAGTTTTATACCAATCTGATTTCCATGCCAGTTCTTGCACGTTCACTGCAATGGAATATATGGCCTGTCAGCCGAAACAGAAAATTTACGACATACATTCACGCAGTCATGATGAAGTTTGTAAATTCCTCTGAAGTGTTGCGAGGTTAATAGCATCAACACTTGATGCTGACCAATTTACACTCAACGAGTGTTGATACCATTTGGTGCTTACACACTTAGTAGTATGATTCTTGAGAAGCGGCTTAAAGATGTGCTTGTAATGAATTTAATCTTATTGAAGTTTCAATTATGAACCTCCAGTCTTTTTTGTTAACGAACATAAATTGTGGCGTTTGTCTGTTCTACATCAGAGGTTCGGAGTCACGAATTGGGTGAAGGACAACATGAGCCTCAGGGTGACCGACAATGTCAGGAGCTTTCTTCTCGCAGAAGCAGAGCATTTTAATTGTATTCAAGATTTGATTATGAGGCTCCAATCTCTTTTGTTCGAAAATTATACCTTTTTGGATGAACTGTTTCACCTTGAAGGTTATAGTCAACTTGATATATATATAAATATATATATATATATATATATATATATATATAGAGATAGATATATATATAGATATATATATATATATATATATATATGTTTATATATATATATATATGTGTATATATATACCATATATATATAGATATATATAGATATATAAAAAATCTATATATATATATATATATATATATATATATATATATATATATATATATGTATATATAAATATACATATATATGTATATATATATGTGTATTTATATCTATATTGCTTCCTATTGTGTAACTGCGGTGAATTGTGTTATTCTGTTTATATATATAAACAGAAACAAGCGATTTCCTGTTTTGAATAACCTCCATGGTAGGCAAATGGGACAGACAAAAATCGATGCGTTAACGTTGATTTTACCACGGAACTCTCCATGGCATATTCATCAAAAGTTTGCCATGAAAATTGTATTTCACCATGCCACTGAATTAAACGCTAATAAGCATCTGCCTAAATACGAACTTCAAGTTACCTGCGACAGTTGAAATTGCTGCTGTGGTGTTTAGCTGTAATTCGGGTGGCAATGTTATCAGAATAGTACCGATACAAACCTTAATACGCTTAAGTCAATAAACACACCTAAATATGTCAGTCAAATCCCTTTCATTGTGGCGTCCGTCACTTGATAATGAAATAACTAGCAAACGGAGGATATTACTTCCTACTAACATTTGGCAGCAGGTTAATTCGTTGTTTTTGTCGCGATATTTGAAAACGGCAGTGTATTGCCTATTGAAGGATTGATTTAACAGACAATTACAAGATACCATCTGCGTAAAGCAGATCGTTGACTACATAAAAAAGTACTTTCAAAATCAATGCAATGAAACTGCGCATGTTTGACAACGGGTCCATTATAGAACGCAATGGTTTAACTTAAAGTAATGCTGCTTTACCTTTCAGCATCGAACTCTCTGCTGCGATTGGTAGATAGGTGTATGTTATGTAAATGTGCGCATTCGTACATCTAAAATTTAACTTCATGTTGTTGTGGGCCGAAAGATGTGCAGATGTCCAATGCGGTGGTGGTTAAGAAAAGAAGTCGATATACTGCGAAGTAATTACATCAATGTCCCTGAATGGTGTCAAAGTCATCAGTGCATAGAGTTATCTGAGTAAATGTTAGATTCTGCAACAATTCTATTTGGCTTGAATTAACCACCTGAATACATTTGACATTCTTAATGGCTAGAACTGTTGGGCAAGGTAGGCTTAAAACCTATCAGCGTATATCGTCATTGGTCAAAATTGCATTGGTTATGCTTCGCTATTTTAACGCGTTAAAGGGTTCAGGATTCATTATTGTTTGTATTACTCGTTGTTGCTCTTTGTTTACTTTATAATGCGGTGTCACATATAAGCAACTGATCCAGAGGCGAAGCTACTTTTAATTGCTTTGGCATCTTCTGTCGAGTAGAACGCCAAAACGTCATCAAGCCATTGCCACAATTTCGTAATACCTGTCCACGTTTTACATCGTGACCTTCATGTGGCATTAGTAATTGTTGATATCAGCAGCATGGAAATATATAATGGGCGCCCGTCTGATCGGTTGTTGCATCGCTAATTGATTCACCAATGTCTTTATCACAATTTATCATGCCGTTGAAATGCAAGGTTGTTAGTAATCAGATTGTGTTGGGATCCTTATTGGCAATTATATAATGCTAATTATCTGACGGAGAAATCAAGAAATTATAACGTGCAAACACGTGGGCAAAAGAAGGCTGTCAAACTGAAAAATATTATTTTTGTATCTGTATGAGGTAGATGAACCTTACACACGGGTGTAGGTGTTGACGAGTACATCGTTGGAACACCAATTTCCTTTTCCTTCAAAAGTCGCAGACATGGATGTTGCACAAGAACTGCATTTTATTCTAATTCTTGTACGTAATCGCACTTCACAATCCGCCCTCGAACCAGTTCATGCCTCTAACGCTGTATTATTGCATACTTGATAAGAATTAGAGGACACTTTTATCTAAAAATAATTATGTCAATGACTAACACTTTCTGCAGGGCTGTTAAATAACATTCGTCGCCTTAACTTCTGCGAGTTTATATCTCATGAAATGGTCGCTGCTATGGGCAAAACTGCTTAATTACACTAAGATGTCCATTGCTGGCGAGATTTTCGTTCAAATTATCTATCGATCGAGTTGTAAGCCACACCCCGTACGCGACAAAATCTTGGACAAGTTTATATTGATATAATGTACCTCTACCATTTGGCATTGCCCAACAACTGCCACCTCTTTTCAGCAACCGTTAGATACCTTACTCCAAGTAAATGTCTTTTGTCTGGCGTTCTTCAGTCCTGGGACATAGACATCCGAGACCTACTGCTAGATATAGAGAATTTTTATATATATATATATATATATATATATATATATATATATATATATATAGATATATATAGATATATATATATATATAGAGATATCTATATATATCTATATATATATATATATATATATATATATATATATATATATCATATCTATATATATATATATATATATATATATCTATATATATATATATATATATATAAGGTTTGGCCATGGTATGGGGTTTACTATGTTTTTTCGTTTGACTACCAGCTTTCACGTCTGATATTCCGATTTTTCAAAGTAGGTACATCGTAATAGATACAATCATCAAGTGACATTTGCATGCTAGATGCAGCGCTGTTTTTGCGAGGTAGTTCGTGTCTCTAGCGCTGCCTGAAATACCAAATGATACTTCTAAGAGTATCGGGTGCTTCTACTTGGACTTTAATCATACTACAGAGCAGGTGCTCCTTCCTCTATTAAGATTAGCCAGTTAGTTGTTTGATGTAGTAAGTGATGTCACAGTGATTTCTAGCAGTGTAAATTGGTCATGTCTCATAAAATCTTGCGTATTTTGTTTCGAGGTTTTTATGGTAAGTCAAACCTTGCACATTTTCTTGCTATAAACAGAGGGAGGAATACACATAGGGCAGGCTCGTTGAAATATCTTAGATTTAACGATTTGTGAGAGCAGGCGCAGCAGATTTTTCTAGTATGTCAGTGATGTTAATCAACTTGTTGTGATTCATATCAATGTATCTATCGGGTGCCATAAAGCGTCATTTACAGTTACGCAGTTCGTCATATCATTGCTCTTTTAAAAACATCAGTTACAGCATTGGTTAATGTTATTTAGACCATCAATATCAATACATGTAAACCTATCCTGCGATCTACCCATGAAGCCACAGACTTGACATGCACCATGTAGCTGTACCAGACTGTGCACTATTAGACGACATATAATATTGGTTCTCCAGCCATTCAACATAATATTAATACAATACATCATTATTCTCCCCAAGCTGTTACTATCATCTTACCAGTTACCTGTTCCGCGATGGCTGGAAATTATGTAACTACAATGTTAGTCACCAATTCACATGTACAAAACGATTACACGTATTTATACTTATTGCTTCGGATTGATTAACCGAACATTTAAAACAGGCACCTTATTGATATTTATGTCCCAAAAAACTGGTTTAGAGATCGACCCACGATGCAAGCTCTCACATTTCCTATTACCCGATATTAGTTGCTGGTTTCTCAGACGTAGCGCTGTCATAAGGGCGTATCATGAGTGGATTTGAGTTGGCTATAACAACACTATAAATAGAAGGCTCAAGACAAGATTCCAATAATGTTTGTATAGATTGCCCTCATATAAAGATGAATTTAATCATTGCCTTATTCGTCTAGACGCAAAATTTATGATTACAGGAACTGCAATAGAGTGTGGCAATCAATCCCATAACACGCCATAACCGACACACATGAGGCTATCAGCTGAAAAGTCCATTTACATATTGCCTATCCCTTGAAGCGGATAGCAATACATCAGCGCAGGCTATTTTGTCACTCTAATGGTGATGACAGCTACCAATAAAGATTACTCATGTGAAGGCCAGATCAAACTGTCGAGAATATGCCATTTTAAACGAATCACTTAAATTTCAACATAGCAGTATCGAGCCATTCTACCATTATAATTGGTAGGAGATCTATACCGACAGATGATGCAACCATAGTGTCACCTTGTATTGTGGACGGAAAAATAGGTACCCTTCATTGTGAAAGGTGGTGTTATACAGGATTGATACCAACACACCAATACTATGTATTTGTTGAAGTGCCTATAATTTCGCTTATTGTACCTATTTGGCCGTACTGTATTGAGTGCATTCTACGACATTTGCATACCTCCTCTCATGTTATAGTGCTATATGAATACAGCGAGTGAAACAATTACCAGTCTAAATAGTAAAATGTCATGAACAAAAACCAGTGCTCTACTATGAGCGACACTGCTTCATAGCACACCATCATATTGTCTGTTATGGCAGAGCATTATGTAACCACAAACCGTGTGCATAATATTAGTAGTCTGGCGGCGTTGATGCACCTTTCTTTCTGTATACATATCAATGAATACGGTAGACAGATCGTAATACTTTACCGTGGTTACTGATGATTTTCTTAGATTATGCACGATTGACATACTGCGCCTATGTCAGTTACAGATACAGCGATAGCGAAATATGTGTCGCAATATAAATAAGGTAGTCGAGTGCAGTTCGCCTGATAATCATAAATGACAACAGACGGTTATCGGGAGGTAAGATATTGCGTTGAAGGACCTGCTAGTTATCTGTGCAGCGTTCTGTGTATCTATGGTATTTTATCGGAGAGGCTTAATTTCATGCTATATATTCGAAGTACGATAAGAGGATAGTCGATCTACTGATAAGGTAAATGTCGACGGCTTTTTAAGATGATCTTTCTCGGCAAGTAATTTAACCAGCTACTGGCACATTGAAAGGATTGCATTCGTGTTATAAGGAGGCCAGGTGAAACGTT
>CM067343.1:18502528-18647528 GCA_034190875.2 Urechis unicinctus
GCATATTGATTATAGTGTAGATCGTGTTTGACTAAGCCATTTGCTGCAGGAGGACCTCATGTTAAAATAATCTAAGCTATTATTATTGCTTTTCATTGCAATGGTCAAGTTGATGCCAATTCAACACGGCAATAGACAGTGATATTTAGTCCGAATCATATCCGCTTTGCTGATTGCAAATTAATAATGGCTTATATCGAATGCATACATTAATAAATTTCCCCAATTATACTTAAGTATGTGTTTTCTATGTCATCACCCGAGTTAATTGCCATAATTCGGGTATCGCGCCTTATAGTTTATCTCCATCATACATCTGGGGATGAATAAGGGACACGTTTTTGAAGAGCACGTGGATATTTTTTAGCGTTCGATTGGATAAATATATCCTCAAACGTTGTGTGTATGGGTCAAGATAAACTTACTGGTACATGATTATCAAAAGGTATCCCAGGATGAGCCGAAGTAACATATATTCACCTGGGTATTGTGACTATAGGAACGTTTATTTGGGCACCTGCGGTGTTGTGCGAGTAAAACAATAGCAGCGCAGGAAGTCGCATTCCTAGTGTGGCCCATGATACGGGTTTACATGTCTCGTAAACAAGGAGCACTTCAATCAATACAGTCATAATGCGCGGCACGTTATTATATAGTTGATTAATATATACACAACCATACGACATATCATGAAAGTGAATAACCGAAAATACGCGGCGAGTGATAGGTGCTGGTACTCATATCATAATCATATTATAGCTAGCATCTCTGACAGGTTACAAGCCGCCCTCCGTTATAACGCGTGTATACAGCGTGAGAAAATAATATTTCATACTTTCATTACAGCCTTTCACCGACCACATCCCTTAGTTTTATTGACCGTGCCCAAATCATTCATACCACGCATCCCAGCGTGTCTTGCAGTGACTGGATGCAGGGACCGTGATTACTGCTGATGTTATCGTGATGCGTTGGAACTCGCTGTCTTCCATCATTCGTATCAATGATTTGTGCTACATAAGGCGCGGATATGACTGAAATGGTTAATTGCGTTTAAACGTTGAAAGTGAAAGCATGTGTCTATTATTGATATAGATCATTTGTGTATCTGACGATATATATATATATATATATATATATATATATATATATATATATATATATATATATATATATATATATATATATATATATATATATATATATATATATATATATATATATATATATATATATATATATATATTTATATATATATATATATATATCTATATCTATATATATATATATATATATATATCTATATATATATATATATATATATATATATATATATCTATATATGGCTATAATGGAAGTATGCCAAATATTCATGGAGCTGTGTTAAGGTATTTTTGCTGAAAAATTTGTTATTGGTGCTTAAATGTCTACCAGACATGTGCATGGAATGGTAATCGAATTCAAACCACACCCATTGCCATTACACGGATAATCAATCACACTACCGAGGAACCTTTGCTTTTTTCTCTCTGTTAGATGGAAGCTTGTATTACGAACACTCCTCTGGGCGAATAGATGTAAAATATGTGGGAATACTTGGTAAAGGGTGGAGGAATTTGTCTCGAAGATATTATTTGCAAAATAGCACTCGATGGGTTTCCTTTCCTCAGTGTAATAATTCATGTTTGCCGGTGGAACACGTTGCATTTCATTGCAATATACCTACTAATTCTATTGATCTCACAATTTGCTACCGATTTGTATTTTTAGGCATTATTAATATGATGTATAGTAGATGCTTGTGATAAGTATCTATCGTTGATAGCAAAACTATTTAAGGGCAATTTGTGAAACATCAGAAAGCTATTACTTGGAGGTGATAACGTAAGCGTATTAAGTGATTGTGTGCGATTTGCACGTTTGGAATGACCGGCATGTGAATGCTGATTTGTCATAATATCTCGCATTCATCATTGGCAATGTCAAGTTTTACTGCAATGGCTTGTTGTCTCGAACCAGAAACAGGTGCGACTTTTAATTCCCTTCAACAAGATTATGGCGGCTTAAGTTCTAAACGTGATTGATTGGACTGGTACCCACATTGCTGGAATACAGTAGAAAATACATTACAAGGGCCATGTAAATATTTGACAAGCGATAGCAAAAACCAGTTATATGCCGAGCGGCTGTTTGGCCTTGTGAACTGCGTTCGATTATATATCCAGATGGCAGCTAGAGTCAAATGTCGAATAGATATAACTGGTTCAATTGAGTGCGGTTTAGTACCCTACAGAATAGATATAGACACAACACACAGTCAATCATAACATTTTTACCATTACCCGAAACATTCTGGTCTGATTGTGCTATCATGTTCCTTTCCATTTAGGTTGACGACGAGCCATGGATGTACAGTATCCCATAAGTGACCCATCTGAAGATACGATTCCAGCTGGTACATTTCCAATTCAAATATATGCGCCTGACTGGTAAACTCACAAGATAACGTCTACTAGTATTCCTAACGGAACTGACGCCGATGATTGACTCTACATGTACACCAACTGGTTAAATCCTGTTCCCATATTCCTCATTGTAGAAAACCACCATTGTTTATCTTGCAAGCCTTGTCTGAGCGGTCGCTACGCATGCTTATCCTGCTGTTATGTGCTTAACTCATTTAGTAGTCAACATGAAGAATCTGGCAGAACCATCACTTCCCACTATGACCTCATTGTGCTGGTGGTTATAATACTTATCCACCCGATGACAGCGCTGATAAGTGAGACTTATTGGTGAATGCGTTCGTTGTAGTTGCTCGGGTTATGCCGTTAAATTGTTTTGCAGACACGCAAATTGCCTCATCGTGGATGTGTCGTTAGTCAATGCATCATACTTTGCTTCAGCCGAAAGTCAATGGCGAACCAAACTGCATATGCCCTTCATCTCTGTTTAAATACGCATCACATCATCCGTCAACAATAGCAAAAGCATGCACCCTATGGTTTAATGGAATGCATAGCAAATAAAGATTAATCCAGCTGGCAGCTCTGTAGAAATATCAAAAAGTACAAAGACGCAATTGGGTTGGGAAATTACTACTAATGTACAAACTAGGAAACCTTACGCACCTGATCTCTGCTGCATGCGTTAACTAAGCATTAGTGGTCATAGATGGTTACGGGGGTTTTAATGAGCGTACCCCGCTAAATGGTTGCACAAGATTAATTGGAAATTCGCTTATTGCAAGAAGGCTTGGATTTACGACGTCAAGTATAAATTAAGATGACACGAACTAATGTGCTAAGAAAATATTTAGCTTTATAATTGATGGAATCTTTGACTCGTCGTATAAATAGCCTTTGGCGACTAAATAACTTCTCGTTGCAGCGAGATTTCTTGAAATTGTAATTCCACGGAATGTTTGGTATAATTTTGTTGGATTTCCCTCGCATTTAATCGCAATCAAGATTTTGTCACAGCGAATATCGAATATATACGTCAGATTATTGTTGTTAGTAAACACATATAATTACAAGCAACATTCTCCATGAAAAACTATCATGGGAATTGGCACACAATGTTTTAAAGCCATTATACCCATATTCGTACAAATAAAGCCACATGTATCAGTTGCATACTCTCACACAATTAGTAGCGCAGCTCGTCAACTAGGCTATTGGATGGATGTGGCACCTTAACGATTTACGTTGCAAGAATATTTATTAAATAGACGCATGTTGTGCAATACCACAAGGTCGTTTCACAGATGACTCTATTTCTGTGGAACCTTTGTGATGATATTGCTTCTCATAGATATATATCGTATTTCTACGGTATCAATAGTGACGTGTCAATAACGTTTATGCATCATTATAGACGCCATAAAAATTCTATCGCGAATATTTTCAATATAGAAATGGCTGTAGTCGGGATAATGTTTAAAGCAACTTGACCGATAAAATTATGAATCAAGATCCGCTGTATTAATGAGGATAAATCGGGTTCGTTATGGGATATTTGAATGGTTTCACGCAATCACTTTAGTTTTTGCATGTATTATACCTAAGTTGGACTTACCCAATGTAATGGCACCGATGTAAACAATATTTTGACCGCTTACTTGTAATGCGTTAACGCGAAGTATTTTCATCTTTTATCATTCTGCATGTCCCACAGCATATTGGACAGATAAACCTCAGATTATTGTGTTTTTTCTTCATATTCAAAGTCATTTATGGCATTAAGAATTCGCTGTTGCAAATAACAAGTGTCATACTTTCAATGGTTTATAGGTTTGAGTTAATACCGTACAACCAATTTCCCGCTGTAATACAGCAAATACAAAGCATCAAGTATTGATTGTCTACTGGCGTTGGTCAAGGATATGTCCTTTAATAATAGAAGGGAACATATCAGAAAATGTACGATTATGAAATAAACTGGGTAAGTGCTACATAAGAATAATACAACTGAACATTCATGTTCTGACATCCAATCGATACATTTTTACCGATATGCAGATGTACAAAATAAAATTCAGTACGTCTTAATAGAGAATTATGTAGTCGTGCTACATTTCCTGGCGAGCTGTAGTTTATAGGCGCTTTGTTGCCTATCATTCGTAATCAAACATTTTACCAATATCAATATCGATATTTTATTCAAGTACTGTTGCAGTCCTTTAGGGACCGGTCCAATATCATAAGGTAGACCACAATGTCTAGAATTAGTACATATCATTAATTTAACAATAGCCATTTATTTATGATAATAATATATTGGCTGACATGTGCAAAATATTGAAACATCAACATTAACTTGTCGTTAAGTCAACCGTTAGGCCACATGCCCTGACTCGAAGCTGTTTCAAAAGCAAATTGAACGTCTTAACGTCAATGCCTTTTCGAATATTTGATCAAATTGGAACAAATACGGATCCTTATACAATATATCGGTAAAAAATAGAGACATAGCATCAAATAACCAAAACAACACCCGTTAAATGAAGTTGCTACACTTAAACAAGCTGGTAGCAAAAGCGTGCCATCTTCAATTGCTGAATATTGCCGATCTCCATCTGCTGTGTAGGATATATAAAGGCAGTTGAACACAGCAAGCATACGATTCGGATCTCAGTTGTATGTGACTCGCTGGTTACATCTGTCCTCTTCGCATAATCACGTCCTTATAGACAGCTAAGCAACAATACCAGCTATTTAACGTTTCGCAAGAAATATTATGTAAATAATTAAATTGTAATGAAGCGTTTGAAGGTAAGCCTATCGGCACCCGCAACAGCGTTGATAACAATAACATAAATAACAGGTATGATTTCAAAAGAGTAGTAAAGAGCGTTATGAATTATATTTCCATTGCGATGTTCAAAGGTAGAGTGCCGTCAATGCCATTGATGCTCGCGTTCACGTAAAGGGTAAAACACGGCACGTTATTTAATCAACTCTTTAGTATGTGGATCGCATATTTTGATAATAGACAACCGGGGGTCTTGTGTAGACAATCACAATATCACGAACGTATCTTGCTTCTCAGAATCTTATCCAGAAATACAGCATGCATGCACCACTTGGATGTTATCGTTATTGGCAGCTCACTGTCGTATGATTTCCACGTGTAATGTATTGCATCCGCCTCACGAAAGCCTACAGACAGCAACGAAACCACTCAAATTCAATCATTATTTCTGCATATCTGATCAGATATACAAGGAGTGTAATTGTGCTTGCTCACTAGACTTGCTCAGCAACGAGATCATGGGATAAGCAGAGTTGCTAAATGACAAAAACATGAGGTAAATATTCTTAGGGTTGAATTATATCATTATTCAAACCTTATTAAAGGTCGTTCATTTAGTCACAGGTTGGTATTTGTTATATGATTAACGTAATGTGGCATGAGATATATTTATCTGATATAATGCTCACGCGTGCCGTGCTCGACAAGCAAGTGGAAAAGATACGGGGCAATTAGCCAATACAGTTACGTTTTGATGAAACATTTGAATTAGATAATATCAATGTTATATATTAAGCCCTGTATTGTATATGCATCAAAATGGCAACCTGCGGCTTTGAAACTAATACGAGCCACTTATGGAAGACATTTCATTCAATGAAACGTCGAAAAAAATATCATACTATGATGAGAAAACAACATAGACGTTTGACTAATCACTTAACATTAGACCCAATTGTGTCAGATCGATGCATCGTTGTAATGTTGCACGGATTCTACAAAAGTTTTCAATTTTATGCTCACAGTTGACAAATGCGACGATGATTCGATTAAACTATGACAGGAAATCATTGTTGAATTATATTCTCCGCTTAGTTAACTATGAACTTCGGAACGGTAAACAACGGTTTTTCGTTCAGGTGGCATTGTTGTTCCCCGCAAAACAACAACATACGTACTACAACTAGCATACTTCGCTTGAAACTATTGATTGCACAGACGAATATCATTTTTCAAGATGCTGTCGAACGCTTGCAGGTAAAAATGGCATCTAAATGCTGAGCGAAATATGGACAACAGGATGTTTTGGTGATAAATGTTCAATAACATGACTAATCTCACATTTATATGGTTTGATAGTAAGAAGATATCATATCAGCCAATTGGTCTAGCGCAGACAGATAATTCTGACCAACGATGCTATTTACCACGATATGACACCATGATTGCTTTTTAGCTGGATCAGCTTGTTAAATAGGTCACAGAGCTTGCCGACTGTCCTAGTCTTTCTCGGCAAACATACATGCATACATACATACATACATACATACATACATACATACATACATACATACATACATACATACATACATACATACATACATACATACATACATACATACATACATACATACATACATACATACATACATACATACATACATACATACATACATACATACATACATACATACATACATACATACATACATACATACATACACATACATACATACATACATACATACATATACATACATACATACATACATACATACATACATACATACATACATACATACATACATACATACATACATACATACATACATACATACATACATACATACATACATACATACATACATACATACATACATACATACATACATACATACATACACATACATACATACATACATACATACATACATACATACATACATACATACATACATACATACATACATACATACATACATACATGGACATATACATACATACATACATACATACATACATACATACATGGATACATGCATACATACATACAACATACATACATCATACATACATACATACATACATACACACGCACGCATGAGCACATGCACTTACATACATGACATACCTACATACATACATGCGTACATACAAACATATTTACATACATGTGCATACATACATACATACATACATACATACATACATACATACATACATACATACATACATACGTACGTACATACATAAATACACACACAACTACATACATACATACATACATCTACATACATACATACATACATACATACATTTATATGATCGATGCGTATATATATGAACATACTACCAATCACACATTTGGATAATTATATGCATATATTCATCCATACATGGACGACTTTACATGCATGCGTTCGTTTCATACTTTACATGCATGGATGCATGCATGAAATCATGACGTGTAATCACATATCTTCATACATGCAAACATATACACACGCACGCATGCGCACATGCACTTATCCATTAAAACCTACATGCATACATGCGTACATGCAAACATATTTACATGTGTGCATACATACATACACACACATACATGCATACATATATACATACATACGGACTTACGTACGTACGTACGTACGTAAATCCATGAACACAACTGCATGCATCTCCATCGTAATCTAGCATGGGTAAGTGAATATTTATATGATCGACTGCGTTTGGCCATGACGTATATGTAGCGCGTCATACTACGTCACCCATCGGTAAACATTGTTGTAAGCAACATGGAGCATGACATTTGTACAATAATGGTATGATGGACGACTTTCCGAGCCTCGTGTTCGTTTCCAAGACCGCTGCTTTGTTCGCAGCTGGTAATTTCATCCGAGCATAGACTTGTATTCAAACAAACTTTCATAAACTGAATCATAATGAGATCACCATAAAAGCAGACTGCTTGTGTGGTACAGGTGAGATGTGAGTCTCTGTCACTGAACAGAGACTATTGCAGATGCTTAAGCAACAATTTCAGAGTACACGAGCAGAACGAGAAAGTAATGAAATTGTTGTGTTATTGAATGGTATGCATCAATACAACATAAATGCAATTTAGTTGAGAATTACAAATCTTGAGTCTCATTTGTTAACCCCTGGGTAAGATAGTTTTCTGCACTGTTTATTTATACACCCAGTTATTACATCGAGCAAGTAAGTGTTGCTTGGTTGTCGTCATGAATACTTATCAGTACCCGCCCTCATAGTTCCGATTCACGTCTCGGCAATGGTATTATAATAACGTCTATCACACGAGTGTGATAGTATATATTAAAACAAATTGGTGTCAACCATGGGCGGCAGAACATCGTTTTGGTGGGCTAGGATGTCCGAGCTTTCGGCCCGGCCAAAAGGTTTTCATCATATCCATTATATATGAAGACTGAGGCGCTTACAGGGTGGGTAAGCCGCGTTATCACAAGGTGGTGGCGTGTTTTGAAGCGGCTTTTAGGAACACTTGGAATATGAATACACACGTCCTTAATCCCATGTACACTTCGAAGTTATTCGGCCAATAATCATAAATCGCCTAGTTTTTTAATGAATCATTCAATATCCCCGCTAGAGCTTAATGATTGATACCTAGGGCTATCAATGGGTTGGTTAGCCTTTGACGGGGAACTTTATCAAACGCTGCAAAGACGACATCAAAGGTTTAATCATGCTACGCTAAATAATGTATACTACTTACATCATATAAAACAAATGATATGATGCAACCCTCTAGCAATTGCTTATTGCATATAAATAATAGACAAGATGTTTTTTTCAGGTTCATATCGTATAAAAGATCTACACGCGGTAAACCCCACCTCAGTTTGCTGCAATACAACGAAAACAGTAATGTGCTACTTTTCAGAAGCGTCACCTTTGTTCTTGCTAGATGCTTTTTAATTGACTCACTACATAGTATGTTGTAGATGTCTCATTACCATAGGAATAATAAGAACGGACAGAAAGATTGTGTTCGTTGTGGAGTTATACTTTATAAACTCGCGTCTTCGACTCGTCTAAAGCAAACATAAAGCAAACCCATCAATATCTCAGACGATATCATCATGGTCATCACGGAGGAACGGCAGACTTAAGAAATCTTTGGGCTCATATGGCAACCGTAACATTAATCAACATAAATACCCGTAATAAATGTTAACCATGATTGCAGGCTCTAATTCTGCTGCTTCAGTAGCATCGCTTATGTTCGAGGCTTTATTTGCTGTCATTTACCTCAGGATATTTTGCGGTCCATTTCATTTTTTGTACGTGGAAAGCGTTGAACGTAGAATGTAATACTCATAACACCAGTGGATGTACTGGACAGTTTGTTTCATCATGAATGAGCCATATGTAATGTTGATTTTGCGGAAATTCAGCATGGGGATAGGGAGAGGGGGGGGGGGGGGGGGGGAGGGGACCGAGAGGAAGAGAGGAAATGACCACAAAAAGCCGTACGAATGAGCAGTTGTTCTTATACGACCGGAACGTCATTCTGCCCTCGGGAATACATGTACACAAACCGATGATATACATATATATATATATATATATATATATATATATATATATATATATATATATATATATATATATATATATATATATATATATATATATATATATATATATATATATATATATATATATATATATATATATATATATATATATATATATATATACTTGGTGTATAACACAGTGCTGTGTATATATTAATTATGTCAATTAGTACCCCAACCATCGGACTCTGGTGTTTCACGCTTGGTCACTGAACCGTATGGCAAATGATTGACGGTGTTGCTGACCGATGGTTTCATGACTAACAAATGCGACTATCAACATCTATCTTCGACGTTAATCGGCTATCACCAATATCTAAGACCAAGTATGAAATGATTTTCAATTGTACCAATGCACCAGCAAACCTGAGTTGACACTTGAACCCACTCGGTGAAATGAAAGTAGAGAATAGCTTGAGTCATACCTGATGTACCATGCACTACATTCTGCCAAACAAAAATTAGTCCTTGCTTTATACTGAGTCTAGTTTACTGCAGGTGTCTTTTTTACCTGCATTGTCGTCATTCATTTTAACAGCGGTTGTTCAGGGGAGAGCAATCTCGGGCTGAGCACCGAGTGCATTCAATTACCAGCCAACCATGGACACGGTACAACATGTTCCCTATATTCATGCATTCAGACTTTCTCACACAATATTAACAACAAAAGTGTATTGCTTTTGGAAAGTGCTGAGTAATTGCCAACATATGCGTTATTTGAAGACATTAATTATCATATTTTGCCACAGGCCACTAACCGTTCCTGTATCAAGGGTAGTTGTGAATCAGTGTCCCTCACTGCCGTGATTTACATGACAGAAGCAAACAACATAACAATTCATATTGGAACAGGGTGTCTCCCGCCTACCGTTACACAAGCCACAAAAGTATCATTTGACAGAACCCTAAGAGGAGGGCGTGTGTAAATTCTCACTTACTTTAAACATTAAGATTAGATCGTTGATCTATTGGTTTAAGTGTACTTGCTTTGTTTTGGAAAAAAATGGTCATATTCATTTTTGTCGAGGCTTACTTCGTAATATATATCATCACTACTGAAACGGAAACAGCCATTGCATTAATGTCATATCAGGAGAAACGTCTGATACCCATCTCTCTCCAGATCGTGTATCACTTGGATCAAGGAAAATCTAAAGAGATCCAAACGACACCATCTTCTTGAGATATATTATTGAGAAGTATTCAAAGACCATTAGTGCTTTGCTATAGTTGCCACAGAGGACACAGTGTCTCGCAGAATATATTAATGTTTGCGGAGCTTTGCCATGAAGTTGTGACACATTAGTGACAACTAGCCTATCTTGATTCAAAGCATGTTTCTTTTTTTTCTCCAAAATACTCTAAGTGTTTGATACTGGTTGCAACAAAATGCGCGCTGTGTTTTCCAGGTTTACTATGTGACAATACAATATTCTTATATTTACTCATAATAACAATGAAATAACACAAGTTGACTCCATTCAGCATTTTCAGTCAAGATTACTCCAGAGCTTCAATATTTTTAATAAATTGCGAAGTATTTTAAGGATGAAGCACCCTTTTTATTTTTGTACTGCATTGTGGAGATATATCGCAGGCCATGGTTCGAGTCCATTACGTCTGGTTGGAGAACAAACCTTGTTAGTAGCAGTTGGGATGGGGGTTTTGGTTAACAATGATTGATATACAGAATCTATAAACTGCATTGCAAAATGTTATTCTGGACGGCTCAATCAATTGCCAAATGTACCCCACCATGCTGCGATTTATTCGGCATGCGTCAACATTAAACGTATTTGCTATGACACATATAGGCAAACTCAATGGCATCCCATTTGTATGGGTTTCGTCCTATAACGGGTCATTGGTCATAACCAAACAGCTGTAATGCTAATGAATCACTAAGGCAGTAGTTGTTCATTGAAGAACACGGCCATATCCTGTCCGTTGAAGTCTCGTAACAATCCCATTAAAGTGCCCATCGTATAATTGTTAATCGTACTGTATTTCTGCCTTTAACCCAAAGAGTGAAAGCTACTAGCCATAAACTGTCCTACGATGTCAATTACTTCAATAACGGGTAACGTAAAAAAACAACCATTAATTCCCTTTTATAACACAAAGAGCATGTAAAATACGAATTTGCCTAAATAACATACAAGTACCGCCACAGGAGAAGATGATGATGCTTGTGTGAACTGGGAACTGGTGAAAAGGTAGGAAGACTAAATCACAATGAAGTTTCATTGAGAGCGATTCCATGACATCGCTGATGCTTAGAAAGTTTTATTTTACCATGTTATATGAGATTTCAATGGGTATTTGTTATCTATGCATCTCTACATTATTCCTTAGGTAGAATATCCCCTTGGGACTAAAGGATCTTATGATATCGTGAAGTGTTTTTTTAGAGAAATATGATAAAATTACTCAAATGGATTACATGGGTCACAGGATAATCTTTCTTACTACAAATTTTCTGCTGTCGTATATAGTGCTTTAACATCAGCAAAGTTTGCTCACAATTCACAGTGGTGATATGAATATTCTGTTAAGTAATCCACCATGTATATCTTAATTTACTTCTCCATGTTCGTTTTTAGCCGTTGTGTGAGTATACATTTTATCAAATTGTCTATTTGAATATGGTGTTTGTGCCAATCGATGTCATCGGCTTTGATCCTTTTGACGACTGCGATCATCACATAGATTGCTGAACCTGGTTCATATCACACTACTTACCACCGATACAAGACATTTGATATGAAATCGACTCAATGATATTGATGTCTCTGTCTGGGGTCCATTCTGGTTGCAGCATGATATATCTGCAACTCCAGTCTTGTATAGTTCAATTCCTCGCTCTATCACCAAACAATGCGCCTCCGTGTATGGGACCAGCTGCTACAGACCATATGATGAGTGGCTTCAAGGTGATTTAACCGCTAGGGCCTGGATTTTCTGTGCTTACCTTACCGCCCGGATCCAGTTGATGGTTTCAGCACTTGTATATGATGGGGTAGGGACATCCCTGTAGGTAAGCCATACAGAAAGATGTTGCTCTTGTTTTTATACTCGGCGTCGCCAGTATCAACAGCTATTTGTGAGCAGTAATTGTAGTCAACATGGTCGAACAAAATGGCTGATGGCACAATAAATCAGAATTCAAAGTCATCGTGATCCATGTATATCCATAAGCGATATTATCTATGCTATCCCAAAACCAAACTGAGAATATATCACGATGATGACCATGTTGTGGGACACTAAGTACTCCCTACAAGTAATTTACGTCCGCGATTCCGGCCGAACATACGATTCAATAAGCTCAGTGGCTATGTATAATGTATGCCTGCAATAAGGTACCCTCGCTCCATAATCGTGTTGCATTTCAGATATTTCAAACAAATCTAAGGAGTATACCACAGCCTATTGCAAACAGGTCACTTATGAAGAAACTTATGTATGTGAATAATACAAGATCACTTCATTAAATCAAAATAAATCAAAGCTTGGTAAAAGTAATCTAGTATTGCATTGTCATTCAAAAAGGGACTGAGCCCTATTTTGTGTTAATGAGTTAGTTAATATGACAATAGTCTGAAAAGGTGGTGTGCACTCGCTAAACATAATCTAGCCTTTTGAGACGCTAAATGTCTACATTGCCGACAGCACAAGGTATTAACTGGTTTGTTAACTATGATTATGAATGCTTACAAACGGTAGATATCTAGTTCTATTACTGTTGCGATGCAATTACCAAATCCAACAATGACGTCAATTTTAAACGGAAGTTTCAAATACGGACGGTACGGATTTAATGTTGTTTCTAATTTAGCTAATGTTTTCTGTGCACAGTGACGCATAGGAAGACAATAAAGGATAATAAACAATGCACACTACTAGCCTATTCTAATATATTTATTTTCAGTTAAACAAGGAGATTGCTTTCTCGATTATATCCTCTGTCCGCGGCAGATGCTGTTCTTCCATTTTGTTCCCAATACCCTGAAGTGAATGTGTTGTGCAAATGGTAGTAGAGGCCCACAAGGGAAAATAAGATACGAATTAACGTGGTAAAAGCGTACTGGCAGATATAGATTATTTCACTGCAAATGCAATGCAATCGAATGCTTATGATATGAGGTTTTACAAAGCTCTATTAAGCCATTCAGGTCCGCATGGCTAGGTGTAGCATTTTTCGGATGGTGTATGTGTGTGTGCGGTGTTGGCCGCCGCTTATGAATACGCTCTCACAATATATCACTTCATACATATGTTACTTTTACACTACTAAGTCAGTACCTTAATCGATTATTTAGTATTGATACATTTACAACATTGCTTTGATTATATTTAACGCAAAAATAACTTTAATTGATAATATTTATGTTTTTACTTAACCTCATAATTCGATTGTTTTGAGTGTTTGAATTAATTTAATCTCATGATGTTTTCTAAATTTTATCGCATGAACTCTGTATAATCAGATGTACTCCTTAATGCTTTTGATAAAACTTTTTATCCTATAATCTTTTCTCGGTCAAATGGGCATATTAGGAAATAGGTACCGCAAAAGTAGCCATAGCAGAGACAACCTAGCTTTTATTTTTACATGCAGTTATTGATATAATGAGATTTTTACTGGTTACAATCGAGCGTACATTCAGATCAAAAGTCAAAGAGAATGAGCTAGCAATCTAACTAGTCTTGACGAAACTAGGTTAGCCGTATCTGCTGGTCATAATGATCAAATTGCACATCGAGTTCGCCTCATGATATCACTTCTGAGGGAATCAACGATCAATTACATCTTATATTTTATGTAAATACTAATATTTACAACATTGTGAGCATAACTATAACATTTTATGCACTTGATTGATCACGCAAATATGCATTTACAAAATGAGAGTCAAACCATTATCCAAATGTCGTCGACCTTTTGACGTGATAGCTGAAAATGAATGTATGCAAGCACACTTTACAGATAATGTGTCACCCATATAACATCATTTGGCTACGCTTATGATGACGCGTCGGTTCATTTGTAGTTACACATTATCAATGAAGTATGCGTGCATACATACACTTTACAAGCGTATTCGTTGGTGGCCAATTTGCATTAAATCGCCTTTTCTCAGCAGGTGTTTGCGTGAATTTCTTAAGTAAAAGATATTTGGAAGTTCCTTCCAAAGCACAAGGGGTCCATTACCGCTCGATATAAGACACCCTAGAAATGAATGGCCCCACGGGATGCATCAGGCAGTTTCAATATATGCAGTCATTTGACACCTAATTACTGTTCCGATAATAGTGTGACACTAGGTTTTGAATGCTTACTTAATTATGCAAGGTGTCGTCCTAGCGCACACTGAAGAAGCGCTGCGTTTGGATGCTAAGGGTGCACACATATAAATGCATGCAACAAACTCAAAAACCTTAGCTGGAGCTTCTGTTGATGGTTCATCTAATATACAACGAACTTCAGTCGTGAGAGCCTCGTGCAAAGCACCAGATGTACAAATTATCTTTCTAAGACACACAACCAGTTAGTTAAGCCCGTTCCATAGATGTGTTATCCTTAGTGTAACGAAACTTTAATACTTACGAAGGTGTGCAGTAACCAACGAAAATATTTAGATAATATCAATGCTCATGCCCAATTAAAAATTTAAAGATGTCAAAAATTGCGAAATAATGGTCGATTATTTTGATAATATCACATTTAAAACGCTGGTGCTTTTTATATTGTCGGGAATAGTTGAAATTCAAGCAAGTATCCATTCAACACGTCTCTTGATAAGCATATAAGGGACCAGCTAGATATTGCCCTTCACTAGACCGCTAACTGCCGCTAGTTAAATAGCTTAATGCCAATGGACAATCATAAAGCCCGTGCGTTCTAACCAATAATGCATTCGTCGAATCTGATTGATCAACTCGACGTTTTATCTCGGGCAGCCCATTACGTCATTCTTCTGTCCTGAGTATATTTCGTGAATGACACTGGCATGGATTATATGATAGACCGTTAATAGGGTAATTATGACCTTGAATTTGGTTATATTTAATTTTGGCTGCGTCGAGCCACAAACATAAGGTTGCATAATCGGTAAATTTCAAAATATCAATTTTCAAACTTATTATACAAGCCTTGGTAGGTTCACATTAGTAAGTGTCGGAATCAACTTCCGATCCTCATACTCACCGTTGCCTTTGAGTTGTGTACAGACATGTCCGTAAGCTGGTATCAGCAAACAAACAAGCTGCGAAAATCATAGGTTGCTATATGTTACTATCTATATATATAAATATATGTATATATATATATATGTATATATATATATATATATATATATTTATATATATAAATATATATATATTTATATATATTTACATTTTATTTAAAAAGTGATGTTAAATTGTTCATAATCTCCATTCCCTTTTGTCCATTGCATTGTCTTTGGCTTATGCATCGCGTAGGAATTAGTTAGGGCCGTTTGAAAGACTATGTATATTGGACGGACGACTTTTTTGGTACTCTGCCTTTAACAACTAGTTTTTCGATGTTATCCGATATATCATTATCCCAAATTCTGGTATATTGTTAAGAATTACTTCCATCATAAATATATCCTATCCACGTGACATTCGATAGAGGGAAAAAAATATATTTTGTTTTGACGTTTTCCAATGAGATTTAAATTTGTCTAGACAAACCGAAATACTTGGGATAATTCTCAAAGTTCCTCGTGTTTTTACAGACGCAGTTGCCTTGCTGGTTGAGAATATTTTTTGATTTGATAAGAAAAATGGTTGTTTTTTTGTAATGTCCCAAAGTGGTGTTTTTTTCGCAATGTTCCAAAATAATTGTTTTTTAACGTGTCCCTAATACCCGACAATTTTGGAACACCCTTTTTTGGTACACATAATATATAAGTTTAATAATAAAATGAAAATCAAAAATAAGTTTACGAAACGGAAACATGTTACCGATAGACCAACAGAAAACAAGCAATGATCATCATATTAAATATGTGTTCTGTCGCCTCTTATGTCCCCAAATGGTTGTTTGTTTGCTAGTATATATATAATTTAATGGGAGTCCTAATGTTGGTGTTTGAATTGCACCGTATCAGGTGTTAACAATAGATATTGTATCGTTTTCTTTAAAATCTTTCATGAATATTACATAATCATAAGCTTTCATTATCAAAATTAACAAAAACTGGGGATCCACCAATTTGGGTAAATGAGACTGAGATATCAGTTATATCGGCATCTTTTGTTGTCAGAGAACTACCTCAATTGTTCCTGGATTCCGATATTTGGAGCCAATAAGCCTTGTGAAGCTAAGTAAAATGATTTAATCAAACTATGTAGTTATGCCACAGACACGCTCTACATCACAGGAGCTGGATGGGAAAATGCGCAAGAACCACAATTCATGTAATTACAATACACAGTGAATGCCATTTCCAGATAGCTTAGAATGTCAAACCTGTGTCTAAATCATTTAATATATCTATGAAGCTTTGTCGGTAGAGATATAACAAAACTCGCTATTGACAGGGAGCGGAAAAATCCCCAAAGTAACTCATCTTTATTCGTACGAATCATGCTCAAGCACAAATTTGGTTAGCAAAGCCCTTGATGATCAACAATCGTTAGTTTACTACAAATGAAGGTACAAAAAGCTGATTACACAACAGAAACACACACTCAAACACATCAATTTGCTTACCCAGTATTGCACGGAGATGGCCTTTATATAGTGCTTATATTTAGTTATATGATGCGTTACCCCTTCAATGTCCATGTCTGGAATACCTTAATATTCTATGGACAGATTTAACCACAAGCTATGCTTTACGTTGAGGCCCCAATGTTTATTCTGTTTTTCAGTTTCGGCAGGCGCTGACAGCCTCTCCATTCGGCCTGAGATGTGACGAACCTTATCTTCAACATCCGCTTTGGGTGACATTCAAGAATAGTCCTTGGGGAAATAACAAAATCCAAACAAAATTACCTTGTCACATCTTTAATAAAGCCTTTTCCGCGTTTGTTCCTTGCCGAAACAGATAATTTCTAGTAAATGACCACATCGCCTTGTCTTGCGCTAGCGATTGGTCGACGGTCAGAGCGACATATGTATCAATCATGTCATTTAAAGCTAATTAGCTTACACAGATGTTGCATCGGCCTCTTGGAAAGTGTGTTGATAGTATCGTTGTTCGGTACGCCTTTAATCGTATTTATTGGCCAGTATTTTTGTGATGAATTGCTTAGTGGGTTCAAATTCTGGGGTCATATTTGTTGCTAGACGACCTAACTAAAAATATCCGTAAATCGGTCCTGCTTAGAAATATAAATTACCGCATTACTAGCGATATTTGCTGAGGTGATATAAATCTGCGCATTTTGGTTGCAGATAGGGACCGATTTCATAGTGTATAGAATTAACCAATTATCATGCCAACGCCTGCAACAGTACTCAGAGCTCACCTCCATAGAATCATGGTACATTTACAATAGCGCTTACAAGATAACGTTCGAAACAATCATATATAAGGCAAGTATTGTAGTTAAGGCCCTCGTAATTCTCACATCAAAGTAGCACTGTGCTTTATCTAATATTCCCTAAAAAACTAGCTTAGTCTCAGAGGCGTAATAGAGGTTTCGGCGTAGAGCCATATTCACCACAATTATTTATATGTAGCTGAATACCAACCGCATCATTTCTCCATCAAGACATTTAGAAACCTGTTGCATATAAAATTGAAACTGATAACAAAAACGTCTGTGAAGATTCCAGCATAACAGGTAGTCAACCCAATACGTAATGCGCGATGTTAACATATGTAATTCATTGAATTCATCGTTCCTGAGATTTACAGATGTCTACACAAAAGTTACAAAGAGCTTCTATAAGAGTCCTCTACGGCCCGAGTCATGGCGCTTTTTGCATGCCGCAGCTCGGTAGACAGGTGCATTTACTGAACATGATAAGGGTACTTTGTAGGACGCCCCAAACACTTGTGAACGCCATCTCAATGATGACAACACTGAGCCGCTTTCGCCACTTTATCGCCATGCACTGGACGCATATTATAGGTGATTAAAACATGGCCCACATATCTACCACCTGTGGTATTTGAGTGCGTGTTAGAGGAGGTATTTTTTTTTTTGCACACTCAGAGTTTGATGCGTGCAGATAATCACGGGTCGCCAGGTGTCGTAGCAGTGTCATTAATGATGTTCTTAGCTAAGATAGACAACTCGGCGAGTCACCAATGCGTCGTCTGTGAGCCAGTGTGCAACAGCACCCTCTGATTTTTTCCGTTGTCAAATGTAAACAAAAAACACGTGCAGCCGGCGACTCGTATAGTTTGCAGTAGGCAATGACAACTGTTGCCGCAGCTTCTCTATAACATATCGCGTTAACAGGGTCGCTGTAAACCATCACAGCCGATATTTTGATACTGTCAGATTTATAAACCATGCGTAAAGGGATGAAAATTCGTTCTACTATTGATGTACACCAATGAAAAATATAAAAATGCATTTAATATGTTTATCTTGGGTAGTCTCGACAAGAAGAAGCCACTGCCAAACGTTGATACACATGTACACCGTCTAAGTAGACGTCCGGCAGGGCCAGAAAAGTAAGAGGTTTGTGCATAAACTGATATAATGACAACGCAAATGATAGTCTTTCAATGAGCAAACTACGTGCTTGTGGTGGTTTGTAAGCAGAATCATTGATGAAACTAAGAACAATGTATCAAGAATGAAAATGAGGAAACTAAGTTAAAAAAACAATCAAGGCAAAAATTACAAATGAGAAAACAGAAGCACTTTGCGACTTTTCCTATCATGGTTTTGAATCCAGCTTGTGCTTCTCAGCTTAATGGTTTGATGTAGCCGAAGGCTGGAGATTTGATATTTGCAAATTTTTGATTGCTGCTCGGTCGCTAAAAGCGAAGCAATATCTAATAATATACTGCAATGCAATAGGCGGTAGTTGGCAACGTGCTTAACATTTGCTAAATGTATATAGACCATGTATTAAACATAATTTGACATTAATTAGTAATGATTACTTCATTAGGAGATTGGGTGTTGGGCAAAGATGAGTAAAACACTGTGTATCTCGATTGTCCAGTGACAACCGTATTAGTTATCTAGCTGGTTGGTGCTGCACATATCAGGATGAACATTGTACCTCTTTGTCATTTAAGTAATGGCAAAGTGTCAGGTGTCACGTACACAGTGGTGTCACGTCCTAGGGGAATATATTCTACAGAAATTAAAGCCCTGAACCACGTCAATATTCGTTTTAGTTAGGCAGATTAACAAGGTTATATATTATCTACGTACCCAGAAGTCGATTTCATCCGTGGAAGTAATTACCTCTGCTTACATTAAGAGGTCATTTACCTCCGCGTCACATTTAATTTTTTACATAATCACTTATTTCATTTGTTGAAATTGTAATTGTTTTCTAAGCAAAGATGTTTACTTACTTTACCAAGCAATTTAAAAAAATCACTACCTATCAAGAACACATTACAACTCACCCTTTGATAAGATCAGTAGATTTTACCCAATTTGCGTGTTTTCATTAAGTATTGATGTATTTAAAGGGCAACTTATGGCTAAAAAATGAATTTTCGGAACATATCGAACGCGATTTTATTATCAATAACTTGCAGTGCTTTTTATCGATCCTACACATAGTTAACAAAAAATAAGTCAAAACAGACGAAATATTCCGGAACTTCCCGACCACACGCTGAAGATGAACGAAGGTCCTGTGACGTCATATGTCACCAGATGATGCTGCCACGGACGCCGTTTCTATTTGCGAACGAGCTGCAGTAATATATATATATATATATATATATATATATATATATATATATATATATATATATATATACAAACATTGTGGAATCTTGCTTTTACCTAAGAAATATTGAACACAAATTACTGTGGTAATGATAATAGAGTGCCTACCCAACTGATGCTTTCGTACCTGCAGATGACGGGGTAGGTAAGCCACACAGCTAGTTATTGCTCCTGTTCTTATACTCGGCGTCGCCAATTTCAACCGCTTTTTGTGGGCCATGGATAGTTACATACGCCTTTCATGACATGACAAACCATCTATCTTATTGCCAGTTCGAGGTCAAAAGATATTGAATTGTATATGTATTTCTTATACATTCTGAATCAAAGGTAAATGTCAATTGGATGATCACTGATCTAAGCTTTGTAAAAGTAATCTATTATTGCATAAAATGGTGTGCTCTCGATAAATTTAATCTACCCTTTTTAGACAAAGGAATTTTTAGGTAAAGGAATTATCTGGTCTGTTTACAATCATAACGAATGCTAATAAACGGTAGATATCGAGTTCAATTAATGTTACGATGCAATTACCTAATCCAATAATGACATCAATTTGGAACGATTTCACACATATGTTTGTTTTACAATACCAAGTCTGTACCCTCATATGTTATCTATTATTGATACATTCACAACATTGCGTCTGCTTTTTATTGCTTGTTTGGAAGCGTAACAGTTAATTTTTCACCATAATGTTTTCTTTATTTCATCGCATCATCTATGTCTCGTCAGATGTACTCATTAATAGTTTTGTTAAAACTTTTTATCCCCTTAACATTTCTCGGTCAACTTGACAAATAAGGTAATAGGCCCCGCAAAATAACAGTAGCTATGACAACCCAAGTTTAATTGCTACATGCAGCTATCACTATTGTGAGGTTTTGCCTGTTTACAATCAAGCTTATATTTAGATCCAAAGTCAAAGCGAATGAGTGATCAATCTAACTAGTCTTGACATGAATAGTTAGACGGCTGGTCAAAATGGTCAGATTACGCATATAGTTCGCCTCATGATATCAATTTCAGTAAGAGTATTATTATACCATTTTATGCAATTGATTGATGAAGTAAATATGCCTCTACACAAAGAAAGTTTAACAATCATCCAAATGTTGTTAACCTGTTGACGTGATAGCTGTAAAGCACACTTTACAGTTAATGTGTCACCCAGATGACGTAATTAAGTAGCTCATGACGCGTCGGTCCATTCGTCCGGAACTTCCGGATGACACACAATCGATGAAGTGTGCTTGCGTACATTCACTTTACAAGTGTATACGGTGGTGACCCATTTGCTTTACATCGCCGTACTATGCGAACAACGCTCGGTTTCTCACTAGCTGTTGGCGTAAACCTCAGTTAAGGACAGTTGAAAGTTCCCTTCCAAACACATGGTATCCTTAACTGTTCGATGTGAAACAAGCTCGAGATGAATGGCCCAATCGGACGCATCAGGCAGCTTTTATATATGCAGTGATTTGAAGCCTAATTACTGTTGCCATAAAGGTGTGACACTAGGTGTTGATTGCGTAATTAATTATGCAAGGTGTCATCCTGTCGCACACTGATGCCAAAGAAGCAGCGCTGCGTTTGGATGCAAACCATAGGGTACACATATATCAATGCATGCTGTAAACTCAAAAACCTTCGTGGGAGCTTCTGTTGATGGTTCATTTAATGTACAACGAATTTCAATCGTGAGACCCTCGTGTAAAACAACGGATGGAAAAATGACCGTTCTAAGACATACAACCAGTTAGTTACGCCCGTTCCATAGATTTGTTGTACTTGTGTAACGCGACTTGCAAACCAAAAACGGTGTGCAGTAATCAACGAAAATATTAAGCTAATATCAATGCTCATGCCCAATTGAAAACATAAAAACTCGATAGTATCACAATTAAAACATCTTGGTGCTTTTTACATTCCTTAGCTTTGTTCTTTCGTAATCATTCCATATCTATTTACCAATACAGAACCGGGTGATTTCGATGCCCGATTTCTTATTTACATATTTACTGTTTAGGTGTTTGTTGGCTTTGGTAGACCCCAAACTAACCGGATAACAAACCAAATTAAGCCATCCGCTCCGAACAAACCAGCTGCCCACATATATGGGACTGTTCTATAAGATGAAATGCTCGTATTTTATTTAATTATGCACAGGCGAACGTACAAGACAATGACGGTGAATAGTATGTATCAGTCGAGGGCACGCTGTGTACCATCAATAGTATTTTTATTTTTGCAAATTTGTCAGTCTTCAGTTAATTACTGCTTATCATTATAAAGTCGAATGCACATTACGTGCTAATTAGCTGGTTCAACACAGACAGTTACATGCTTTACTAACATTGTGCTCTTAATATATTTTTGTGACGGTAGCTGATGTTTTGATATGCATAACAATTAACTCAGGCACTAATCCAATTTAATAACTAGCTGCCGCATTGCCGAGCATTATTCTCCTCTCCATCGAAAATTGGTGCGCATCGGCCCGTTCCGCCGGTTTGCAACTGGCAACCTTTATAAAAAAATTGGCATATACTGCTTTGAAAGTCGGCTGGTTTTTAATATATTTTACTCTTGCGTCCTTCTAACAGCGTATACACCAGTTGTGACTTAATTATAGTGCCTCGGCGAACAGCATTGGTCACTAACAAAATAAACTTTAATATCCCTCGCATTAGTTGAATAATTCATCAAGTACCCTACTTTGTTTACCTGGATTGTAAATCAATGATTGGATCTATGGGCTAACACATAATGCGCACGCTACATCATCGGAATACCGCCTACTCATTTTTTTATTTAGATATAACAGCGTGGTGAACACCAGCATTTAACAGGTTGTTTTTAAGAACTAGTGTAACATTGGTAATGACGAGGATGATTTGCATTGATATTAATATTGTGATAACGTGCGTTCAAAAGCATCTGGGACGCGACGAATTAAGGGGGTGGGTTCAGAATGTATTGCATTACCTCCACGCTCGCTAGTTCGTCTATGACTTAACCTGATCACAATGTGTGTTTTTCGTTATGTCTAGAAGTAATGAATATTAGAGTTCAATTGGAATTCAAGGAGCAGTTCTCAGAATAATATTCTCGAACGATATGGCTATGCGTCAGCAATGCCAAATCTCTCTCTATCATATTCTTATTTACTTCACCCTTAAGAATACTACCGATTTTCCAAGAAATCTTGTGACGTGTTTAAATCGAATTGGTTATATTTTGTAACAGATTTGTGATCTGTTTGTGAGCCGAATCTATATTTAAGAGCGCCATTGGGCTTCTCGACACCTAGTCGTTCGTTTTGCATTGGATACCATTAGACTAGAAACAAGACGCGCATGAAATGAAATATCCGAAGCTAGCTCTGTAACACACATTGACACTGACAAACTCTGTAAGGAAGACTGAAATAAAGGTTAAACAATAATTTGGCTGTATATTTTACTTAGTGCCTCAAATGTACATTTTTTAAAAAACAAGGTTCGATATTGGAGGTATCTGGGCAATTGAACTGACCAGTAAAGAATTCATGCACAAATACGAAGTATATTATAGGAATGACCTTCATTATAGCAGTCATAGTAAGACAGATTCCTGTAGTAAATGATTAACAAATCGCCTCAAAAAATAGCTGTATGCAGCTTTGAACTTGCCTATTAAATGTCAGTTCAGAGCTTAATTATGCTTTCGAATATGGCTACGTTACCTGGAACCAGACGATAATGCAATCAGACTATACACTCTGTCATAGTGTTACTTGCATCATAATATAATGTTTTATATATATATATATATATATATATATATATATATATATATATATATATATATATATATATATATATATTTGCATATAAATAAATATATGTTTATATACATATATATATGCATATATATATATGTATATATGCATATATATATTTGTATATATACATATATATTTGTATATATATATATGTATTTATATATAGACATATATGCTATATATATACACTTATAAGTATGTTTTCAATAGTACATATATATACATTTGTATATGTGTATATATATGTATATATTTTCATCCATATGTACATATATATGCCTATATTCATATGTTTATGTATATATGTATATGCATGAATAATGTATATGCATACATATATATATCTTGACGTATATATATATATATATATATATATATATATATATATATATATATATACATATATATCTTCCTTTACATCTATAATTATAATCATAATATACATATACGTCTGCATATCTATTTGTGTGTGTGTGTCCTCCTGATAACGGAAATGATTTGCTCGAATCCCGGTCTGTATCAGCTGGCAGCGAATGATGATGGTGAAATAAGAGAGTGAATGAAGATGCCGTTTGCCTCTAGGAACCGTCGAGCCGAGTCTCATGATGCCATCTGATTGCATAACGGTCACTTAGTATGCATCCCTTGAGGGCCTTGCGTGGGACGGTTGCGTTATACCACAGGTCATTTGAATATATAACGTATGATACACGGTGTAAGTAAAGGTGAGGCCAATATTCCATAAATAACAAAGACTAGTTTGTTCCGAAACATGTTGTCCAACACTGCAATTGAAACTCTTCTAATGTCGTACTTAAGCTACACTCTAGAGCATTGGTGCATTGGTACCTGTTGTGTAAAACCGTCCCTCACGTATCGGCAAATTTGATGTAACTGTCTAGCGATATTAAATTTAGGAGGTGAAATATTTACCAGAGTAAGCTGTATAAACCTTGCTTTGCTGATGAGTTTTATTTGCACTACTAGATACAATGTATGAATAATTGACCCGGTGCTTTCTTCACTTGGTGATGTTTTCATCCTTGTTAAAAGGATGAGAATGATTGACGATTAATTGTCGAAGTAATGCACGAATCAGGCATTGAGCTTCGAATGCACTTGCTTTAAGTGCTACACAAACACAATAAAACATCGCAACTGCTCTATTCATTAGCACTCTTTAATTAATCATGTGTAACGCACTTTATGAGGTCGACGCGGATATTAGTGCATTATGTGTCGTGGGTAGGCAGTAACAAATAATTGCTGTGAAAAATAATTTCCTCTATAGTGAATTAGTAGCGTAGTACTGAGGGTGAGGACACGGGTATGATCTTCTGTGATTTCCTATGCTGTGCACGACACCAACCGACACAAAATAAACGTATACCCGGTTGATGTCATTGAGGTTGATACCTTTCAGGCCTTTGATGTATTGCTGTATCATTAAAGCTCTGTAATACTTCATTGAGCGTCATTTAATTATGAGATGCAACACAGCGGTTTGGTATATTATAGTCAGCTTTTACACGGCACATCAAGAGAGTCATATTCATTTTATTAACCGGCTATGCCCAATAAGCATATAGTATGGTACAAACTCGTTGTCAACACTTGAGAGATGAGGAATATATGCGACAATAATAAACGTGTTCGCAAGTGCTAAATCACCACAAGAGCAGTTTATGACACCAATATATAACACAAAGTAATCCAGTAGATGTTATTACTGATAATGTCTAGTGTCTAGGTCTAGGTGAACATCAAAGGATGTAATGCAAGAACGGAGTTCCGAAACAATATTTACTCACTTGTCTCTTTCATTGGGTCAATATTTCATTGGGTCAATATTACTGATCGAAAAACGCTTTCTGTATTCAAAGCCAATTCATCTAATCAGTTTATATATGAAGCATGGCGTCGTGATGTTAACAAAATCGGACGAGCAACAATTTGCAGGCTGCAAAACAGCATATATTTGACTACGATCAGCGACAAATAAATGTATCGCAAGGTTTCAAGCTAAAAAAAGAGGTGCATTATTGATGGCGGTGGTAATGCAAATATATCTTTTTTGTCAAAACTAGTGTTGGTTGCTTAAGCACTTGATAAGTGACGTACCAAGTAAAATAGAAACACAATTTAGTGTAGTAACACAAACTGGTTTTCATTATTTGATCGATTTATATATGATAATATCGCATTTACCAATAGACTATATTATAAATCAGTTTTTAAGTAAATTGTTGACTTGCTTTGGACAGCGAATAAACCTTAAAAAACAATGAATTTCAAGTATTTTAGTTTACAATACAATACCATACACCAGTTTCTAGATCTCGCGACCACCAGAGCATATATAGTAGCATATATGCATATACGTGGACCGTATAAATATTCCTGCTGCATTAAAAGATTTATTGGAATATTAATATGGTTGTCTGAGGTTATGTCTGTGGATACCGAGGTGTAGATATACTACAAAGCTAGTTGCGATACACGAATGATGTTGTCAACTACACACAGCAGTAAATATAACGGAAAAATTAATCAACTTTCCAGCTTGGTCCTTCAGCAATAAACCTCCAAAAAAACAAAAACAAAGGTCTCATCAGTACCGCAGTGTAGATATGATCAACAACCTTAATATGTATGTGAGCCTTGCGGTATTAAACCCGAGCATAATTCTGAAAATACCCGATGGCGACCAGGCCTAATTCAATGTAAGCACTATATTATGCATAAAAAGCAGCTGCGACTGACTGCAAAAAGACATAGATCCTAAAAAGAGCAATTTACGGTGGCAATGGGTATATATATATATATATATATATATATATATATATATATATATATATATATATATATATATATATATATATATATATATATATATATATATATATATATATATATATAATATATATATATATATATATATATATATATATATATATATATATATATATATATACTACTAATGTGTCATCGCAACAACAACTCACATAACAAAGGATCCGTACAATTGATCATCAAAATCATCAAGTCATTGCACTGTTCTCACCTTTTCGGATTTGTATCCAAGCGATGCTAGGAAATCATTGCGCCGTAGCACCTTGAAACTCGGGGGTCGGTCCCCGTCCATCGCATCTAGGAAGCCATCGTCCGAGTCTTCGTCACTTCGATTCAGGGCAGCGTTCGTCAATGCTGCGCTGTGTTTTGCCATTCTGTCACATGTGTTAAGAACATTATATAGCTAGCCAATATGTACACGTATCGATAATAGCGCTTTGAAAATTCATTTAGTCGGCACAATGGGAAGTGATATAGATATACAGGTGAGATATCGGACACTGAGAACGTGAGATCACGGGAATGTAATTCGATCACGTTAATGACACAGAAATGTGAACGTTAAAAGGGTTCATGTTTAACTCGGTCAATATCTAGCAATCACGGCCAGTCACTAATGAGAATTAGAGCAGGTGTTCCCAACTAACACTACATGGTCTGAATATGAGTCAAGTACCAATATCATTCCCCCACTCTACATCCCCATATATATATAGAGATATATATATATATATATATAGAGAGATATATATATATATATATAGATATATATATAGGAGAGGAGAGATAGAGATATAGATATAGATATATTCATAGATATATACATATAGAGATAGATATCTATATATAAATAGATATATATAGAGAGATAGATATATAGAGAGAGATAGAGATATATATAGATATATATATATATATGTATTTATGATATATATTTTGTTTATTTATATATATGTATATATATATATTTAAATATATTTACATATATGTATACATCTATATATATATATTTATATATATATATATATCTGTATATGTATATATTTATTCTTTATATAAATTTCTCTATATATATATATATTTCTGTATATTTATATATCTATATATATATATATATATATATATATATATATATATATATATATATCTTTATATATATATATGATATATGCATCAGGATTTAGGGTCATAAAAAACATCTAGTCGCTACCATCTGAGTTACGTTTATTCATAAACATTCTTACGTGCGCGTATTCCACATCAACCTAATTTACAGTATATATATCTAGTCGTTGGCAAATTGCACGCATGTTACGATTCCATTGAGTACACATTGTTTTTACTTTATCAGATAAAGAATTTATCATGCGGATATATCGCCTATTTCATGTTGAAATTCATCGTCTACGCTTAGTTGCAAATATCGGCTGATGGTAATTTAATTGTTGAGGTATTTCGAACATTATATTCTTGCTACATTCTTACTGGTAAGATCATAGACGATTGAATAGATTGGGATTTTTAATGTTGAGATACCTTGCTGTGACAATGCAATCTACGCCGTATTGCTTATTGCATTGCGAACGAGCAGATCCACGGGTAATCGTGTGTTTTCCGGTGCATTACAACCCAAACACTATTGATAACACCTGCAAAATCCGTCGCGAGTACGTCATCAAGATAGTTCTATGTCAAGAAATGATCATTATTGACTCAACTATGCCAAAGCAAGGTTGAATTTGTAGGACAATTTAAAGTGAATCTCATGCATTGCACGAGGAATACTTTGTGTTATAGGTAAATCTTCTTTAATTTTGCTTACTTGTCAGGCCTTGTCTAATTATTGTTGCATTTTATAAAGTCACATAGAGTACGAACTAATTGGTACAATACAGACCGCTACATGCGCTAATAACGTGTGCTCTCTTTATACTATGTCGACGGCAGTTGCTGTTCCGGAACGCTTGCGCACAATAAGTCAGACCTGAATTATGTATGGCGCTTCTGTTATGGTCGAAGGACACAAGCGATAATTAGATTAGAACACAAACCGCATCGCAGAGCACTATCTCCTCGCTACTATCCATTTGTATGCATCGGTCATCAATGCATTGTCAACTGACAACTTGTTTCATAGCGATGAACTGAATTGAAAACACACACACACACACACACATACATACATGATGCATACACACATTCATACATATATACATCCTTACTTGCATACATACATACATAAATACATACATACATACATACATACATACATACATACATACATACATACATACATACATACATACATACATACATACATACATACATACATACATACATACATACATACATACATACATACATACATACATACATACATACATACATACATACATACATACATACATACATACATACATACATACATACATACATACATACATACATACATACATACATACATACATACATACATACATACTTACATACATACATAAATTGACCATTCCAATGGGCTTACTGGGTTTTTTTTGTTTTTTTTTATGACACTTGCGCCGAACATTATGTCTTTGTAAACGCTGTCAACATATAGTCAATAAATATGTTGAGATAGAGAGTCGGCCATCAAATGCTTCATTTGAAACGGGAATATTATGCGGTGCTAGGTATTATGCAAACGCATAACACCGTCGTACGTCGTAAACAGGATTAAATTGTCCGACGAATCTCCGAATCTGATCAGCTGATCAGAATATATATAAATATGCATATATGTATATATATATATATATATATATATATATATATATATATATATATATATATATATATATATATATATATATATATATATATATATATATATATATGTATATATATATATATATATATATATATATATATTTATATATATATATATTTATATTTTATATCTCTATATATATAAATATTCAAATACATGTATATGTATATGATATATACATATTTATATATATATATATATATATATATATATATATAGATATAATATATATATATCTATATCTATATCTATATATCTATATATATATATATCTATATATATATATCTATATATCTATATATATATATATATATACGCACACATATGAATAATCGCATATAAACAGGGTTTTGGTTTCCGACTCCAAGCCTACCTACCTACCTACCTACCTACCTACCTACCTACCTACCTACCTACCTACCTACCTACCTACCTACCTACCTACCTACCTACCTACCTACCTACCTTCCTTCCTTCCTTCCTTCCTTCCTCCTCCTTCCTCCTTCCTCCTTCCTTCCTTCCTTCCTTCCTTCCTTCCTTCCTACCTACCTACCTACCTACCTACCTACCCTACCTACCTACCTACCTACCTACCTACCTGTCTACCTGCTTTTCATTTTTCGGTATTTGGGGCAATGTTTATGTTGCTTCCATTTGTGTGTGGTTGCTACAATGATTCGTTCACAATTATTTCATGTTATTTGGAGCACTTAATCGATAAAGACGCAGTGAAACAGTCTTGAACTGATTTTTAAAGAAAAAATATCCAAATGAACATCGTTCTGGACCAGTAACTTCGCTTGCGTAACTCTGGTATTTTCTGGTATTATCGCTGGAACGCCGCCCGTTTGTAAGGTTCGGATGCGTTGTAGCGTGAACCTTGTGTCATATATGGGTTATACTTGAAATCGAACTTTCCAGAGGCCATAAACATAGCTGGGAGTCCCCGGCTGAATATCATTAATAAACGTAGCAGGTAATCGGTTGATGATTTGTTTTTCCAAATGATGATGTGCACCATTAATGATCAACGGTCATCTCGTGTATCTACAAACCAGGTTTTGCCAGCCACTAGTTTGGTGTTGGATTCGAGCCTAGCTGTGTCATTAAGCATATCTCAAACAAGTGGCCCCTCTCGGCGGGCTTGTACATTGATCAGCCATTACTGAGGGCAAAAGTATCATTAGTTGACAAGATTCGCAGTACATTTGAAGTTGTTTTTCTATCTTTATCGACAATAATTGGATAACTGTTTGAGTTTACGCTTCTCGCACAATATCAAGTGATAATTATTTTGTGATTAAAGATGGGCATATTTAAACCGTCAACGTACAGGAAAATCGGTCCCTCATAAAGAAGAAAACAATAAACAATGTCACGTGTGCGCCTGATTTTGGCAGTTTGACCCACATCATTGATTAATAGACGTTACCGAAATAACTTAAATACAAACAGATGCCCGAGGACAATCAACGCATAAAAGTTCGAACCTCGAGCTTTCTGCATATTCTTGAATCCAAAACGAGGTTTGCACAGTGTCCTCCTAATTCATAGCTGAACGTGTGTGAAGTTTCCGAGGAGCGACAGCGCCACCACGCGCTTGTAGCTGAACTACATACACGCTAAGGACTGGGCGCAAAACAGTTTTGCGCGGACATTTCAAATATTACTAAAGAATTAACGCAGGGGTATATTCGCATAATAAAAAAGGAATTAACAATGTAAAACATTGTGAGGTCGCATGTTACGACCTCACAACTCGGTGCGACCTCCTAATGTTGGTGTGCAATCATGCCCGCGTCCCACGTAAACCATGATTTGCACACACACACGCACACACACACACACACACACACACACACACACACACACACACACACACACACACACACACACACACACACACACACACACACACACACACACACACACACACACACACACACACCCATACATACACCCACCCAACCACACACACACACACACCAAAGAATATCTTACATCCGTCCATGCAATAAATAGCAAGAATATGAGCAATCATGAGAAATCGGTGTTGATGCTTGCAGGTATAAGTTTATTGATCGCACTGGCGTGTTGCGTGCAACACATTGAATTGATATGCTGCGTCCAGAAAGCTGTAATGCCTGAATAGCACACCTTTCTTGTCATTCATTTGAAGCATTGTCAGTGATTGACCCCACAGTATCAACCGAGCCTAATAAATGATCTAATGAGTAAATATTATGCATGTCATACATATATGCCAGTGTTCTATTCCATTACTAACCAGTTATATGTATTCCCTTTTCACGAGGTTTAATAGTAGTCTGGCGTCAGAAAAAGCAATTGAACGCGATATAATAATGATGGTTCAAAAAGTTAATTACACTGTGTTACTAAAGAGGCGCAGTCGATTGCGAGCCTACATTACCAGGCGCGTGAACTTCTCTCTGATGTGTGTACGATGTACCCTGATATCACACAAAATAGCTAGAGAGGAAAAGAGACATATATAAAGAGAAATAGAGAGAGTAGTGAGAGCGAAAAGGTGAGAGATAAACAGAAAGCGAGAGAACGACATACGGAGAAAGCGAAAGCGAGATTGAGAGAGATAAGACGGAGACGTCCCTTGACTCGTCACATTCGCTTTTAGTGTTGTTTGCCCACCGCATCAATATCATACTTTCTGTGCTGAGGCCAAGGCGTGCGCTTATATATATCTTGGTTTCTAGTTGAACGATTAACCCTTTCATAATATGCGAAATTTGCTTGCCGTGAATATATAGGTCGCATTCTATTTTCATTAAATATGTACATTAGGAAAGTTAGTATTATTACATATAGGAAAATAATATTTTATCGTAATTTGGTCTAAGTCGTACCTTTTGATATCGTAGGTTGACTGGACTATCATCGAGGTCGTACCTTTTGATATCGTAGGTTGACTAGACTATCATCGATATGTCGAGAACACTAATGTCATCCTCTTAGAACGATGACTCATCGCAGCAGAATAATGTTTTCAAATCTTACCAATTTATCTTTTAAGCTACAAGATTAGAATTATGACTCAGATATTATGTATATATCTTATCATACATGTAGTCATCCATCCACGGAAGACATTGAGCATCAAACCGTCTTGCTACTTCATAATATCAATGATGATGAATGTGATAAGAAATGCTGAGGTTCAGATGCGGCTGCCGACATTATCTACGCCATAAGCTGATAATCATTCATTGCAATCGAAACCTCACTAAAATGCAATGCCTAATGAAATTATTTGAAAATCATATATATAATAATGGATCACACATTGGAAATCATGCCTGCGGTTAAAATGAGTCATTTGTTATAGGGCAATAGCGATGCTCCTATATTTGTCCACTGGGGGCTGTTAGATGAAAAAGAGCAGTTATGTTGGTTGGCTTGATAGGTAGGGTGAGTAAGTGGCAAAGAAGTAATGTTGCGTATTGAGGCTAAGAAGAGAGAAAGAGTTGACAGGTTAAAGAGCAGAACTGGGTAATGACAGGGGTACTTGTCAGTTAGCAGCGGATCAGCACATAACATTGACAGCAATATATGGTTGGGTGATGCAATTAGGTAGTTTGTGGTAGGTTTTTCTAGCTGGACTAGACAGGATCGAGATAAGGTCATATCAAGCAAAGAATGCTCATTTGTGAAAGTGCCGTGGAGTCCATGATACAACCCAAGCCATGCCATGAATGGGTAGTAAACTTTTCAGACTGTCCATTTTTCAAATGATATCCGACCGAATAGTGGCCCGTATATCTTGAACCACCGAATGTTGCACGCCCCTCTTTAGGTCATGGTTCAAAGGGTTGCCACATGTTTCACCATGTGTCATTTGGTTAAGGGCGCACGTTTTAAAACTCTCATGGTCTAGTAAGCAATCCCTGACACACGACCAATTGACCGTTCCACTGGACTTTTTGTTTTTGTTCTGAAAGGAATTTTCGTTGTACAGTATATCATTTTACAAAATGGCAGCATACAGCCAAAGTATTTGTGGAGATACTACACTTGCACACCAGATGGTCATAATCAAACATCACCGTGGTTCATTGCAAACGGAAATATCATGCCAGGCTATATGATGACGCGTATATGAACATGTATGGATAATTGTAATGATAATTGTATTGCCGTTATGAGTTACAGATAGCAATTGTTATTGTTTGGCTATTAATTTAATTTGCGTAAAGTGGGCGTTCAATGCATCACGTGTGGATAAGACCAATTCGATAATTTGATGACATATGTAATGTATACGATGTCAGTGCAATAACGTGATTTAATGCCACTTTCGTTACAGTTTTGTTTTGTCATGCCATATTTGGAACAAACAATATTCAATTTTGTGACTGAGCACTTGAGTTGAGAAGTAGCTGTACAATCTACGCGTTTGTTGATTGTGAATCTGTTGGGATTAATTAGCTGATGTAAACTTGCTTTAGTTCATTATCTCATGGCCATTATTTAATAACGCACACTTTTCATCTGATTTATTTTACAACTAAGTTGGCAGGATAGACAGAGACGCATTATTTGATTAATAGGTATTCGAAGCTCCCGTGATCGGTATTAATATCTTTAATATGCTGTCCGGCAGTAACCCGAGCAATATTCATCTGACACCCGTGCCTATACTTAATAGCAAGAACATGAGCAGTCAAGTGAAATGGGTCTCGACAAAGTGCAAATTCATTGATCCTACTACCTTGTCGCGCGCAGCATCGAACAGTTATGCCTCGGTCAGAAGGCTGTAAAGCGTGAATAGCGCATTAATCCTGTAATGTGTAGTTTCTCCCGACGACATGTTACACAGGCACATTTCACACCTCGGCTATTATTTCATTTGCCATGTTTTCCATGTTAGAATATGATTGGCACTGCACTCTTGATTACCTTGAAGTGAAGTCGAATTCTTATGAGTTTGGGCTGCGAAACCAATTACATAATTTGTCAGAAAATATCATAAGACGGACACAACTCTCCCATGGAGAAACATGAAAACGACAATAACAATCACTATTTCTAACTCGTATGTTCAACAAGCAATACTCTAACATTCAATTGATGTATTTACGACAATGTTAACATAAATATAAACGACTGGCCGCGCGCAAGATAATTATTGTAAGAGCCATTATATGCGTAATCATTTTTAGCGTTCGACCACTTTGTGACGTTAACGCATCGTGACAAAGCATGGTAAATAATTTCAAGTTTACGTATTGCGTATATTGGAACAAGCTTACTTCCAATTACGCAATAACATGCGCTCTACTGCGAAGCAATATAACTATATTTTTTTCTAAGGAAGACATGCAAATATGTGTTGGTAAGCCATATAATCATGACAACAAAGTGATACATGCTTATCTTAGGAATCATAAAACTAACACTCATAACATTTATATTATATGCAGGATAGCACAGCGGATAAAGTGATGAGAAGCGAACACATTGTAGATCATGCTCATGCTTAATATGTTTTTCATTTTATGTCTTATTTTCAACCTTGCGCAATGAAATAGGTTTAGGATAAGTTATTGAGCGTATATAATGGCATGTATGTATTTACCGATATCCTTTTGCCTGGTATTCATATCTCCTGGATAGAATATTTTTTTTAAACTAAATGTGGCTATGATACCACCGCTGAATAAGCAAACTGTCAGCTATCTGTCTGTATAATGTAGAATGAAATCGATGAACTAAAGACAAAGTACGGGAATTAATTCGCAATTCATAGCAAAGGAACAGTGTGCAGTATTTCTGAATGATGAACACTGGGGTGAAGGTTAGCTCTTTGAAGTATAATGGATGCTGACAACCTCAAGATAGATAGGCCATTATCAGCTCGTAGCTGTTGGGCTCTTGTTACTGCATACCAATGACCGATCAATGTCAGTGTTCCTGTGACGTTATTTGCGTAACAAATTGAAACATCAAATTTTACTGAATGCAATATTGCACTCCATGATTGCTATCTCACCCGGCCAACCGAAATAAATGTTGTTCTTGACTGGATTTACCGATATGCATATACCTTTATTGTAATAATTATATACTACTGTAGACTGGTGCTAAATATGATGCGAACGAATGTTCGTTCTTTGGCTACAATTGCCATGTACGGCTCGCGAGCAAAGAGCATGCGCTTTCCATTTGTGTTTTCCGTGTCATCCATAAAATAATAGTAACATGCTGTGACATTGCAATGTTTATTCCCTTTGTAAATGAGCAGAACCGAATGTAATCTAGTACCAGCTAAAACAGGTGCCAACGACCGCCGACATTGTTAAGTGAGATCATACGTAATTGTCGAACGGATGTGAGCAATCCTTCGCTGCGGCTTTTAACACTGTTAAAATGCAAGCAAATATGTAGTCATCACGTATCTTGGCAAGCATATAAGGGACTTGCCAGATATTGCCTTACACTTACTAGACCTGGAACACTAACCGACGCTGGTTTAACAGCCTAATGGCAATGGGCAATCCTACAGCGCGTGATTTCTAACCCATAATGCATTCGTCAGATCTGATTGATCAACCTAACGTCTATCTTCTCGGGCAGCCCAGTATAACATTATTCCGTCAAGAGTACATTTCGTGAATGACACGGGCATGGATTAATGAAAGGTCACCATTCATGTGACACATGTTGCAATGGCCAAAGCGGCATTCGCAGCCCAGTTACTTCGATTGGATGAGCTTATCAGATCCTCAGTTACCCTCTGCTCATATCAATCTCCAACACCATTAAGCCACTGCCGTTTGATCTGCACGATAACGTCTTTATTAGTCCAATTTCATGTTCCTTGGAGTTTAGATTACCCTACGATTACACTCTTCGACAATTTGTCAAACATTAAAAAATGTATTACCTAACCTCAAAATAAAAACTATGAGGTATGAAACATATCAAAACAGTATTTGGTCGTGTTCTCTCTGGGTGCCATTGCATCGCATGATATCTGTAAGGCATATTTGTAAGTCGTGTTTCTTGACTAAATTATTTGGTTTAACTATTTAGAGGCACAACAACGTTTCGTTGTAAGCATGTAGTTTGTGAAATTTAATCTGGCAGTGTACAAAGATTATACATGCATCTTCTAACGATTGTATTCCCATGTTACTCTCTCTGCTCCGTCAGATTAAGCCAGACTGCTATTCTCAGATTAGAATAAATTGACATTCAAATAATTTATATGTAAATTATAATCGACAGCATACAGAGGTCTCTTTGATCTTATTTTACTTTGTAAGCTGCATGTGCTGCTCGTAGGTAGTAAATTATCATTTCATATGTTGCTTTATCTATATCTTTGACAGACGTTTTCATTTTCTAAAGTAGATTCACTATTGACAAGGAAAATATGAAACTGATTCGACAGCATATCAGTTCATCTGCCTCAGACCGCCAGGAGGACAGGATTATGTAGCAAACATGGGCACGTTCATGAGGCTGCATTAGTATCATTTAAGATTAATTCAGTGATACGGTACCTTGATATTGCATTATAGGTCGAGGTACTGCAGTATTCTTAAGATGATGCTGGATTATTCAAATTGCTTTTCTCATGTATGATGCTTTAAAGTTGCAATTGTGCACAGAGACTTGCTTTACACTCTCATCACTGCATATTTGCGGTTATGCTTGATAACGTTTATAGGCTTTTCATAGATTGAGCAAAAATAGGTTACGCCATGGTTTAATGACACTGATATCCGAGATGTGATCCTTTTCTATTGTAACATGATTCGGCACCGCTGAATAAGCAAACTGTCAGCTATACTATCTGTATAATGTAGAATGAAATTGATTAACTAAAGACAAAGTAGGGGAATTAATTCGCAACACATAGCAAAGGAACAGTGTACAGTATTTCTGCATAATGAACACTGGGGTAAAGGTTAGCTTTTTGATGTGTGATGGACGCTGACAATCTCAAGATAGATAGGCCATTATCAGCTCGTAGCTGTTGGGCTCTTTTTACTGCATACCAATGACCGACCGATGTCAATGTTCCTGTGACGTTATTTGCGTAACAAATTGAAACATTAAATTTCACTCAATGCAATATTGCACTGCATGATTGCTATCTCACCCGGCCAACAGAAATAAATGTAGTTCTTGACTGGATTCATCAATATGCATATGTAATAATTATATACTACTGTAGGCTGGTGTTTAATATGATGCGAACGAATGTTCTACAATTGCCATGTACGGATTGCGAGCAAAGAGCATGCGCTTTCCATTTGTCTTTCCGTCTCATCCATGAAATAATAGTAACATGCTGTGACATTGCAATGTTTATTCCCTTTGTAAATGAGCAGAACCGAATGTAGTCCAGTACCAGCTAAAACAGGTGCCCAAAAACCGCCAAAATTGTTATGTGTAATCATACGTAATTGTCAAACGGATGAACAATCCTTCGCAGCGGCTTTTAGTGCAAACATGATTCGGCATGCACCACTATTGGATAATTGGTTTTTTTTTTCGATATTTGCCCATCGTTGATCAGTTGCTACGGCACCAATAAGTAAATGGCGCAACAAATCAACTTTAAAGGAATGTTTTACGGATTTTGTAGTCAGCATATATAACATAATTTACTAACATATAATGGTAATATGTATCCTATTACAATTCATTATAAGCTTGATGGGAATTTAGCCCCCAAAAGCCATAAAGTAATAGGTATGATGACAAATCAGTAACAGTGCGCAAGCTGCAGACTGAATAAGTTTTTAAACATACGCGAATCTAGCCGATCAATATTACTCATTCAGCTGAACACACGCATTACAACAACACTTCACATGCGGGGATATATCAAATAGCATAGCAGCAATGTGCTGTTTCATTAATTCATAGGTGTAACATTACAAACCATGATTAGCAACCCTAATCCAACAGAATAAAACGACTGGTTAATGGCAGGGGGCGCAAGGGGAGGGGGATAACATTTATGTAGGTGAGGTAGTTCTATGGGGTGGTTAAGTGGTACTCTACTCTCGTAAGGTAGATTATTTAAGTCGCAGGATAGTCATGTAAGCAGGGTAGTTAATAAGTAATTTAGTAAGCTGGTAAGGTGAATTAAAAAGTAACATCTAAGTGCGGTAAACCGTAGATAATGAATGTGAACAAATGTGGCCTATATGCCTATACAAAATACTTCTGCATAAAGCATATGTGCATCAGAAAGTCGTTATAAACGGGACAGATCACCATAAATTTATCAATTATATTGACGCAAAAGTCGCAGATCCATTAATATCTAAGGTCCCATTGAGCTTCTGTAGTTATCACCCAAACAGCGCGCTTTCCTGTGTTTTCAATATTCTCGCATAGAAAACTCCGTACAACTGCATCAAAAATTTTCGGGGGCATAGACCGGAAACATTATTCAAGCTAGTTGGATCTGGTCTTACTCCATGATGCACCGAGTGGACGGACGAGGGGAACTTACGTTTTTTACTGTGTTTGTGATAAGTGAGTCTGATGTTTTGTAAATGATGATTGCTCATGTAATCAGAAAATCATCGGATTGGCGCAACTGCACTGGCAAATCCCTATGCTTCGAGGCGACATGATGAGTGCAAAGTAGATGAATACATATGTCAGGAAAACGTTGTAGGCTATAAGCGCGCATCCTGCCAGAGAGGCTGGTTTATAATTGTACATCACGTGTCTGTCACTAATAAATCAAATCGTATAACTCTAAGTCAAGTCGCAAAATTTGCGTCATGTTCATCGGGAATTATAGAATACCGAGCAAATGACGCTCTGAACGTCAAAGATATGACAATCTGACAATTTAGACACTGTTAATCGACAATGTGATTAACATCTCTGACTATTTACGACACCCTGCTGCACCTGCTCTCGCAACTCTTTTAAACTAAGATATTCCAACGAGCATGCCCTTTGCTTACTCCCCCTTAACATTATGACGAAAAAGGTCTAAGGTCTGAGTTATTATAAAATCTTCGAAGCAAAACACGCAAAATTGTATGAGACATGACCAATTTACAGTGCTAGAAATCGCGATGCCTTCACTTACTACGTAGTCGAACAACTAATTGGCAAAAAATAATTGAGGAAGGAGCACCTGCTCAGTAGTATCAGTGCAGACAAAGTAGATGTAGCCGATGCTCTTAGAGGTATCAATGGGCATTTCATGCAGCGCTAGAGACAACGAACTACCTCGCAAAAAAAAGCGCTGCGTCTGGCATAAAAATGTCACTTGATGCTTGTATCAATTACGATGTACCTACTCGGGAAAATCGGAATTGCAAACGTGAAAGCTAATAGTCAAACGAAATTATACTTCCTACCTACCTACCTACCTACCTACCTACCTACCTACCTACCCTACCTGTCTACCTGCTTTTCATTTTTCGGGTATTTGGGGCAATGTTTATGTTGCTTCCATTTGTGTGTAGTTGCTACAATGATGATTCGTTCACAATTTCATGTTATTTGGAGCACTTAATCGATAAAGACGCAGTGAGTGAAACAGTCTTGAACTGATTTTTAAAGAAAAAAATATCCAAATGAACATCGTTCTGGACCAGTAACTTCGCATGCGTAACTCTGGTATTTTCTGGTATTATCGCTCGAACTCCGCCCGTTTGTAAGGTTCGGATGCGTTGTAGCGTGAACCTTGTGTCATATATGGGTTATACTTGAAATCGAACTTTCCAGAGGCCATAAACATAGCTGGAGTCCCGGCGGCTGAATATCATTAATAAACGTAGTAGGTAATCGGTTGATGATTTTGTTTTTCCAAATGATGATGTGCACCATTAATGATCAACGGTCATCTCGTGTATCTACAAACCAGGTTTTGCCAGCCACTAGTTTGGTGTTGGATTCGAGCCCAGCTGTGTCATTAAGCATATCTCAAACAAGTGGCCCCTCTCGGCGGGCTTGTACATTGATCAACCATTACTGAGGGCAAAAGTATCATTAGTTGACAAGATTCGCAGTACATTTGAAGTTGTTTTTCTATCTTCAACATCTTTATCGACAATAATTGGATAACTGTTTGAGTTTACGCTTCTCGCACAATATCAAGTGCTAATTATTTTGTGATTAAAGATGGGCATATTTAAACCGTCAACGTACAGGAAATCGGTCCCTCATAAAGAAGAAAAAACAATAAACAATGTCACGTGTGCGCCTGATTTTGGCAGTTTGACCCACATCATTGATTAATAGACGTTACCGAAATAACTTAAATACAAACAGATGCCCGAGGACAATCAACGCATAAAAGTTAGAACCTCGAGCTTTCTGCATATTCTTGAATCCAAAACGAGGTTTGCACAGTGTCCTCCTAATTCATAGCTGAACGTGTGTGAAGTTTCCGAGGAGCGACAGCGCCACCACGCGCTGGCAGCTGAACTACATACACGCTAAGGACTGGGCGCAAAACAGTTTTGCGCGGACATTTCAAATATTACTAAAGAATTAACGCAGGGGTATATTCGCATAATAAAAAAGGAATTTACCAATGTAAAAACATTGTGAGGTCGCATGTTACGACCTCACAACTCGGTGCGCGACCTCCTAATGTTGGTGTGCAATCATGCCCGCGTCCCACGTAAACCATGATTTGCACACACACACACACACAACACACACACACACACACACACACACACACACACACACACACACACACACACACACACACACACACACCACACACACACACACACACACACACACACACACACACACCCATACATACACCCACCCACCCAACCACACACACACACACACCAAAGAATATCTTACATCCGTCCATGCAATAAATAGCAAGAATATGAGCAATCATGAGAAATCGGTGTTGATGCTTGCAGGTATAAGTTTATTGATCGCACTGGCGTGTTGCGTGCAACACATTGAATTGATATGCTGCGTCCAGAAAGCTGTAATGCCTGAATAGCACACCTTTCTTGTCATTCATTTGAAGCATTGTCAGTGATTGACCCACAGTATCAACCGAGCCTAATAAATGATCTAATGAGTAAATATTATGCATGTCATACATATATGCCAGTGTTCTATTCCATTACTAACCAGTTATATGTATTCCCTTTTCACGAGGGTTTAATAGTAGTCTGGCGTCAGAAAAAGCAATTGAACGCGATATAATAATGATGGTTCAAAAAGTTAATTACACTGTGTTACTAAAGAGGCGCAGTCGATTGCGAGCCTACATTACCAGGCGCGTGAACTTCTCTCTGATGTGTGTACGATGTACCCTGATATCACACAAAATAGCTAGAGAGGAAAAGAGACATATATAAAGAGAAATAGAGAGAGTAGTGAGAGCGAAAAGGTGAGAGATAATAAACAGAAAGCGAGAGAACGACATACGGAGAAAGCGAAAGCGAGATTGAGAGAGATAAGACGGAGACGTCCCTTGACTCGTCACATTCGCTTTTAGTGTTGTTTGCCCACCGCATCAATATCATACTTTCTGTGCTGAGGCCAAGGCGTGCGCTTATATATATCTTGGTTTCTAGTTGAACGATTAACCCTTTCATAATATGCGAAATTTGCTTGCCGTGAATATATAGGTCGCATTCTATTTTCATTAAATATGTACATTAGGAAAGTTAGTATTATTACATATAGGAAAATAATATTTTATCGTAATTTGGTCTAAGTCGTACCTTTTGATATCGTAGGTTGACTGGACTATCATCGAGGTCGTACCTTTTGATATCGTAGGTTGACTAGACTATCATCGATATGTCGAGAACACTAATGTCATCCTCTTAGAACGATGACTCATCGCAGCAGAATAATGTTTTCAAATCTTACCAATTTATCTTTTAAGCTACAAGATTAGAATTATGACTCAGATATTATGTATATATCTTATCATACATGTAGTCATCCATCCACGGAAGACATTGAGCATCAAACCGTCTTGCTACTTCATAATATCAATGATGATGAATGTGATAAGAAATGCTGAGGTTCAGATGCGGCTGCCGACATTATCTACGCCATAAGCTGATAATCATTCATTGCAATCGAAACCTCACTAAAATGCAATGCCTAATGAAATTATTTGAAAATCATATATATAATAATGGATCACACATTGGAAATCATGCCTGCGGTTAAAATGAGTCATTTGTTATAGGGCAATAGCGATGCTCCTATATTTGTCCACTGGGGCTGTTAGATGAAAAAGAGCAGTTATGTTGGTTGGCTTGATAGGTAGGGTGAGTAAGTGGCAAAGAAGTAATGTTGCGTATTGAGGCTAAGAAGAGAGAAAGAGTTGACAGGTTAAAGAGCAGAACTGGGTAATGACAGGGGTACTTGTCAGTTAGCAGCGGATCAGCACATAACATTGACAGCAATATATGGTTGGGTGATGCAATTAGGTAGTTTGTGGTAGGTTTTTCTAGCTGGACTAGACAGGATCGAGATAAGGTCATATCAAGCAAAGAATGCTCATTTGTGAAAGTGCCGTGGAGTCCATGATACAACCCAAGCCATGCCATGAATGGGTAGTAAACTTTTCAGACTGTCCATTTTTCAAATGATATCCGACCGAATAGTGGCCCGTATATCTTGAACCACCGAATGTTGCACGCCCCTCTTTAGGTCATGGTTCAAAGGGTTGCCACATGTTTCACCATGTGTCATTTGGTTAAGGGCGCACGTTTTAAAACTCTCATGGTCTAGTAAGCAATCCCTGACACACGACCAATTGACCGTTCCACTGGACTTTTTGTTTTTGTTCTGAAAGGAATTTTCGTTGTACAGTATATCATTTTACAAAATGGCAGCATACAGCCAAAGTATTTGTGGAGATACTACACTTGCACACCAGATGGTCATAATCAAACATCACCGTGGTTCATTGCAAACGGAAATATCATGCCAGGCTATATGATGACGCGTATATGAACATGTATGGATAATTGTAATGATAATTGTATTGCCGTTATGAGTTACAGATAGCAATTGTTATTGTTTGGCTATTAATTTAATTTGCGTAAAGTGGGCGTTCAATGCATCACGTGTGGATAAGACCAATTCGATAATTTGATGACATATGTAATGTATACGATGTCAGTGCAATAACGTGATTTAATGCCACTTTCGTTACAGTTTTGTTTGTCATGCCATATTTGGAACAAACAATATTCAATTTTGTGACTGAGCACTTGAGTTGAGAAGTAGCTGTACAATCTACGCGTTTGTTGATTGTGAATCTGTTGGGATTAATTAGCTGATGTAACTTGCTTTAGTTCATTATCTCATGGCCATTATTTAATAACGCACACTTTTCATCTGATTTATTTTACAACTAAGTTGGCAGGATAGACAGAGACGCATGATTTGATTAATAGGTATTCGAAGCTCCCGTGATCGGTATTAATATCTTTAATATGCTGTCCGGCAGTAACCCGAGCAATATTCATCTGACACCCGTGCCTATACTTAATAGCAAGAACATGAGCAGTCAAGTGAAATGGGTCTCGACAAAGTGCAAATTCATTGATCCTACTACCTTGTCGCGCGCAGCATCGAACAGTTATGCCTCGGTCAGAAGGCTGTAAAGCGTGAATAGCGCATTAATCCTGTAATGTGTAGTTTCTCCCGACGACATGTTACACAGGCACATTTCACACCTCGGCTATTATTTCATTTGCCATGTTTTCCATGTTAGAATATGATTGGCACTGCACTCTTGATTACCTTGAAGTGAAGTCGAATTCTTATGAGTTTGGGCTGCGAAACCAATTACATAATTTGTCAGAAAATATCATAAGACGGACACAACTCTCCCATGGAGAAACATGAAAACGACAATAACAATCACTATTTCTAACTCGTATGTTCAACAAGCAATACTCTAACATTCAATTGATGTATTTACGACAATGTTAACATAAATATAAACGACTGGCCGCGCAAGATAATTATTGTAAGAGCCATTATATGCGTAATCATTTTTAGCGTTCGACCACTTTGTGACGTTAACGCATCGTGACAAAGCATGGTAAATAATTTCAAGTTTACGTATTGCGTATATTGGAACAAGCTTACTTCCAATTACGCAATAACATGCGCTCTACTGCGAAGCAATATAACTATATTTTTTTCTAAGGAAGACATGCAAATATGTGTTGGTAAGCCATATAATCATGACAACAAAGTGATACATGCTTATCTTAGGAATCATAAAACTAACACTCATAACATTTATATTATATGCAGGATAGCACAGCGGATAAAGTGATGAGAAGCGAACACATTGTAGATCATGCTCATGCTTAATATGTTTTTCATTTTATGTCTTATTTTCAACCTTGCGCAATGAAATAGGTTTAGGATAAGTTATTGAGCGTATATAATGGCATGTATGTTTACCGATATCCTTTTGCCTGGTATTCATATCTCCTGGATAGAATATTTTTTTTAAACTAAATGTGGCTATGATACCACCGCTGAATAAGCAAACTGTCAGCTATCTGTCTGTATAATGTAGAATGAAATCGATGAACTAAAGACAAAGTACGGGAATTAATTCGCAATTCATAGCAAAGGAACAGTGTGCAGTATTTCTGAATGATGAACACTGGGGTGAAGGTTAGCTCTTTGAAGTATAATGGATGCTGACAACCTCAAGATAGATAGGCCATTATCAGCTCGTAGCTGTTGGGCTCTTGTTACTGCATACCAATGACCGATCAATGTCAGTGTTCCTGTGACGTTATTTGCGTAACAAATTGAAACATCAAATTTTACTGAATGCAATATTGCACTCCATGATTGCTATCTCACCCGGCCAACCGAAATAAATGTTGTTCTTGACTGGATTTACCGATATGCATATACCTTTATTGTAATAATTATATACTACTGTAGACTGGTGCTAAATATGATGCGAACGAATGTTCGTTCTTTGGCTACAATTGCCATGTACGGCTCGCGAGCAAAGAGCATGCGCTTTCCATTTGTGTTTCCGTGTCATCCATAAAATAATAGTAACATGCTGTGACATTGCAATGTTTATTCCCTTTGTAAATGAGCAGAACCGAATGTAATCTAGTACCAGCTAAAACAGGTGCCAACGACCGCCGACATTGTTAAGTGAGATCATACGTAATTGTCGAACGGATGTGAGCAATCCTTCGCTGCGGCTTTTAACACTGTTAAAATGCAAGCAAATATGTAGTCATCACGTATCTTGGCAAGCATATAAGGGACTTGCCAGATATTGCCTTACACTTACTAGACCTGGAACACTAACCGACGCTGGTTTTAACAGCCTAATGGCAATGGGCAATCCTACAGCGCGTGATTTCTAACCCATAATGCATTCGTCAGATCTGATTGATCAACCTAACGTCTATCTTCTCGGGCAGCCCAGTATAACATTATTCCGTCAAGAGTACATTTCGTGAATGACACGGGCATGGATTAATGAAAGGTCACCATTCATGTGACACATGTTGCAATGGCCAAAGCGGCATTCGCAGCCCAGTTACTTCGATTGGATGAGCTTATCAGATCCTCAGTTACCCTCTGCTCATATCAATCTCCAACACCATTAAGCCACTGCCGTTTGATCTGCACGATAACGTCTTTATTAGTCCAATTTCATGTTCCTTGGAGTTTAGATTACCCTACGATTACACTCTTCGACAATTTGTCAAACATTAAAAAATGTATTACCTAACCTCAAAATAAAAACTATGAGGTATGAACATATCAAAACAGTATTTGGTCGTGTTCTCTCTGGGTGCCATTGCATCGCATGATATCTGTAAGGCATATTTGTAAGTCGTGTTTCTTGACTAAATTATTTGGTTTAACTATTTAGAGGCACAACAACGTTTCGTTGTAAGCATGTAGTTTGTGAAATTTAATCTGGCAGTGTACAAAGATTATACATGCATCTTCTAACGATTGTATTCCCATGTTACTCTCTCTGCTCCGTCAGATTAAGCCAGACTGCTATTCTCAGATTAGAATAAATTGACATTCAAATAATTTATATGTAAATTATAATCGACAGCATACAGAGGTCTCTTTGATCTTATTTTACTTTGTAAGCTGCATGTGCTGCTCGTAGGTAGTAAATTATCATTTCATATGTTGCTTTATCTATATCTTGACAGACGTTTTCATTTTCTAAAGTAGATTCACTATTGACAAGGAAAATATGAAACTGATTCGACAGCATATCAGTTCATCTGCCTCAGACCGCCAGGAGGACAGGATTATGTAGCAAACATGGGCACGTTCATGAGGCTGCATTAGTATCATTTAAGATTAATTCAGTGATACGGTACCTTGATATTGCATTATAGGTCGAGGTACTGCAGTATTCTTAAGATGATGCTGGATTATTCAAATTGCTTTTCTCATGTATGATGCTTTAAAGTTGCAATTGTGCAGAGACTTGCTTTACACTCTCATCACTGCATATTTGCGGTTATGCTTGATAACGTTTATAGGCTTTTCATAGATTGAGCAAAAATAGGTTACGCCATGGTTTAATGACACTGATATCCGAGATGTGATCCTTTTCTATTGTAACATGATTCGGCACCGCTGAATAAGCAAACTGTCAGCTATACTATCTGTATAATGTAGAATGAAATTGATTAACTAAAGACAAAGTAGGGGAATTAATTCGCAACACATAGCAAAGGAACAGTGTACAGTATTTCTGCATAATGAACACTGGGGTAAAGGTTAGCTTTTTGATGTGTGATGGACGCTGACAATCTCAAGATAGATAGGCCATTATCAGCTCGTAGCTGTTGGGCTCTTTTTACTGCATACCAATGACCGACCGATGTCAATGTTCCTGTGACGTTATTTGCGTAACAAATTGAAACATTAAATTTCACTCAATGCAATATTGCACTGCATGATTGCTATCTCACCCGGCCAACAGAAATAAATGTAGTTCTTGACTGGATTCATCAATATGCATATGTAATAATTATATACTACTGTAGGCTGGTGTTTAATATGATGCGAACGAATGTTCTACAATTGCCATGTACGGATTGCGAGCAAAGAGCATGCGCTTTCCATTTGTCTTTCCGTCTCATCCATGAAATAATAGTAACATGCTGTGACATTGCAATGTTTATTCCCTTTGTAAATGAGCAGAACCGAATGTAGTCCAGTACCAGCTAAAACAGGTGCCAAAAACCGCCAAAATTGTTATGTGTAATCATACGTAATTGTCAAACGGATGAACAATCCTTCGCAGCGGCTTTTAGTGCAAACATGATTCGGCATGCACCACTATTGGATAATTGGTTTTTTTTCGATATTTGCCCATCGTTGATCAGTTGCTACGGCACCAATAAGTAAATGGCGCAACAAATCAACTTTAAAGGAATGTTTTACGGATTTTGTAGTCAGCATATATAACATAATTTACTAACATATAATGGTAATATGTATCCTATTACAATTCATTATAAGCTTGATGGGAATTTAGCCCCCAAAAGCCATAAAGTAATAGGTATGATGACAAATCAGTAACAGTGCGCAAGCTGCAGACTGAATAAGTTTTAAACATACGCGAATCTAGCCGATCAATATTACTCATTCAGCTGAACACACGCATTACAACAACACTTCACATGCGGGGATATATCAAATAGCATAGCAGCAATGTGCTGTTTCATTAATTCATAGGTGTAACATTACAAACCATGATTAGCAACCTAATCCAACAGAATAAAACGACTGGTTAATGGCAGGGGGCGCAAGGGGAGGGGGATAACATTTATGTAGGTGAGGTAGTTCTATGGGGTGGTTAAGTGGTACTCTACTCTCGTAAGGTAGATTATTTAAGTCGCAGGATAGTCATGTAAGCAGGGTAGTTAATAAGTAATTTAGTAAGCTGGTAAGGTGAATTAAAAAGTAACATCTAAGTGCGGTAAACCGTAGATAATGAATGTGAACAAATGTGGCCTATATGCCTATACAAAATACTTCTGCATAAAGCATATGTGCATCAGAAAGTCGTTATAAACGGGACAGATCACCATAAATTTATCAATTATATTGACGCAAAAGTCGCAGATCCATTAATATCTAAGGTCCCATTGAGCTTCTGTAGTTATCACCCAAACAGCGCTTTCCTGTGTTTTCCAATATTCTCGCATAGAAAACTCCGTACAACTGCATCAAAATTTTCCGGGGGCATAGACCGGAAACATTATTCAAGCTAGTTGGATCTGGTCTTACTCCATGATGCACCGAGTGGACGGACGAGGGGAACTTACGTTTTTTACTGTGTTTGTGATAAGTGAGTCTGATGTTTTGTAAATGATGATTGCTCATGTAATCAGAAAATCATCGGATTGGCGCAACTGCACTGGCAAATCCCTATGCTTCGAGGCGACATGATGAGTGCAAAGTAGATGAATACATATGTCAGGAAAACGTTGTAGGCTATAAGCGCGCATCCTGCCAGAGAGGCTGGTTTATAATTGTACATCACGTGTCTGTCACTAATAAATCAAATCGTATAACTCTAAGTCAAGTCGCAAAATTTGCGTCATGTTCATCGGGAATTATAGAATACCGAGCAAATGACGCTCTGAACGTCAAGATATGACAATCTGACAATTTAGACACTGTTAATCGACAATGTGATTAACATCTCTGACTATTTACGACACCCTGCTGCACCTGCTCTCGCAACTCTTTTAAACTAAGATATTCCAACGAGCATGCCCTTTGCTTACTCCCCCTTAACATTATGACGAAAAAGGTCTAAGGTCTGAGTTATTATAAAATCTTCGAAGCAAAACACGCAAAATTGTATGAGACATGACCAATTTACAGTGCTAGAAATCGCGATGCCTTCACTTACTACGTCGAACAACTAATTGGCAAAAAATAATTGAGGAAGGAGCACCTGCTCAGTAGTATCAGTGCAGACAAAGTAGATGTAGCCGATGCTCTTAGAGGTATCAATGGGCATTTCATGCAGCGCTAGAGACACGAACTACCTCGCAAAAAAAAGCGCTGCGTCTGGCATAAAAATGTCACTTGATGCTTGTATCAATTACGATGTACCTACTCGGGAAAATCGGAATTGCAAACGTGAAAGCTAATAGTCAAACGAAATTATATAGCAAACTCCATGACTTGGGCAAATTCTTTAAATATGGATCCACAGATTAGTTTCTCTAATATATATATATATAGAGATATATATATAGAGATATATATATATATATATATATATATATATAGATAGATATATATATATAGAGATATATATATATAGATAGATATATATATAGATATAGAGAGATCTATATATATATATATATATCTATATCTATATATATATATCTATATATATTATATATATGATATATATGTATGTATGTATATATACATATATATATACATACATATATACATACATATATAAATACATACAAACATATATTCACACATACAAAGATATACATACATACATACATACAATCATACGTGCATACATATTTGGATAATTACATGCAAATATTCATTCATACATGGATACATACATGCATGCATGCATACATACATGGATTCATGCATGCATGCGTGTAATCATGCATATCTTCATACATACATACATAAACATACGCACGCATGCGCACATACACTGATGCATGAAAACCTACATGCATACATGCGAACATGCAAACATTTACATACATAGCTACGTACGTACGTACGTACAACCTTACATTAATACACACACAAATGCATGTATCTCCATCGTTATCTAGCATGGGTAAGTGATATTTATATGATCGACTGCGTATGTAGCGCCTACTATCACATCGGTAAACATTGGTGTAAGCAACAGGAGCATGATATTTGACAATAATAGTATATTGGACGACTCGTCGATCCTCGTGTTCGTCTTTGCTTTGTTCGCAACTAATAATTCATCCGAGCATAGACTTGTGTTCCAGCAAGCTTTCATAAACTGAATCGTAATTAAATCACCTAAAAGCAGCCTGCTTTTGTGGTACAGGTGAGATGTGAGTCTCTATTTCTGAACCGAGACTATTGCAGATGCTTAAGCAACAATTACAGCTGGTTCACTTGTAGCTCATTGACGAAGTGTAAAGGGCCCCTCAAATCTGCATGTCCTCGCATGACGCTCGTATCGCGAAGTAGAACATGTAGTACAAAGTGGTCGGAACACAGAGTACGGCTCGATAACTTATTGATACTTGTAGAAGGATGCAAACGATCTTCCATGAACGCCGAACCGCATCGTTTGTTATAGCCTGCTCAAATCAAACGTCGCGCATACGCGATCTGGTAAAGAGGACTAGCTCTAAGCTACCTACTGTGCTTGACTGGCCGTGACGTACCGACATCTGTAATGGATGACGGGTAAGCCAATGGCGTCATAAAACCGACGTCCCGGCGTAAAAAAAATTCTGCAACTTCTAATGAACGCCATTCGAGGACGTGAAGATGTGACAAAGCATTAAGTAGAATTATATTATATTATACTTACATACATTTATAAGGCGCTGTATCCCTATCCTAGACCACTCCAAATCGCTGACACATTAAGCCGCTAAATTAAAAGATAAAAATGATAAAAGAACATTGGCAAATAAAACAAATAACAAACAAAAAACCAAAATATTATATCAATCAAGGTGGATCACAGTTTACATATCATAACATATGGTTTAAAAAAAAGATAGTTTAGATTAAGAGGTTTGTAGACTCTTGCGAAACATAGCTAGTGTCACATAAATACGAATATCTGGTGGCAGCGAATTCCAGGAGCACAACGAGAAATTGTTGTGTTATTGAATGGTATGCATCAATACAACATCAATGCAATTTAGTTGAGAATGACAAACCTTGAGTCTCATGTGTTAACCCCTGGGTAAGATAGCTTTCTACACTGTTTATTAACACACCCAGAAATTACACCGAGCAAGTAAGTGTTGCTCAGTCGTCGTCATGAATACTTATCAGTACCCGCCCTCATAGTTCCGATTCACGTCTCGGCAGTGGTATTAAAATAACGTCTATCACACGAGTGTGATAGTATATATTAATACAAATTAGTGTCAACCATGGGCGGCAGAACATCGTCTGAGTGGGCTAAGTTTTGAGCTCTCCGCCCAGCTAAAATGTTTTCATCATATCCACTATATATGGTGACTTAGGCACGTACTTGGTGGGTAAGCCGCGTTATCACTAGGTGGTGGCGTGTTTTGAAGCGGCTTTTAGGAACACTTGGAATATGAATACACACGCCTTTAATCCCATGTACACCGCATGGCACTTAAAAGTTATTCGACCAATTAATCATAAATCGCCTAGTTTATTAATGAATCATTCAATATCCCCGCTAGAGCTTAATGATTGATACCTAGGGCTATCAATGGGTTGGTTAACCTTTGTCGGGGAGCTTTATCAAACGCTGCAAAGACGACTTCAAAGGTTTAATCATGCTACGCTACATAATGTATACTCCTTACATCATATAAAACAAACGATATGATGCAACCCTCTAGCAATTGCTTATTGCATATAAATAATAGACAAAATGTTTAACAGATTCATATCGTATAAAAGATCTACACGCGGTAAACCTCACTTCGGTTTCCTGCAATATAACGCAAACAGTAATGTGCTACTTTTCAGAAGCGTCACCTTTGTTCTTGTTAGATGCTTTTTATTTGACTCACCACATAGTATGTTGTAGATGTCGCATTACCATAGGAATAATAAGAATGGAGATAGTAGATAATTGATGCCAAGGTCGAAGCACAAACAAAGTCCGAAAGGCGATGGATATATAGTTATCTTTTTTGCTAGAATCTAGCCCATAAATTCATAACCACCGCTTATCCTTCTCCAAACAATTATCATTCCTCGGCCAAATCATAATTGTCTGGCATAGATATAACCGATACATTGTCAGTAAGAAAAAAGTCTTGAAGAATAGCATATACCAATCGATCAAGAACCATGGAAGTTAACTGAGTACTTCCATTGACTAGCTTGAGCATCCGTAGTGGTGCACCGTTGTTTGCCAATTGTAGACTGATGGGTACATTGTATGTCATACAAGAAACTCGCGGCTATTGGAAGTGGTGTATGCCATTGATATGTTCATAATGCATAAAGTTACAGCGTTGCCTGTCATGGTGATTGTGAACTCACATAATCTCCTGCGGTAGTTGAGTTAAAGACGTTGCTAGATAGATATTGTAATTGAGTGTCAATTCTGATTAGCGTTATGTTATGGTCTAGCAAAACACCATAGATTGTCGATCGCGCACGTTTGACAATGCGCATATATATAAACACCTCGTAAATTCCCGTCATTGAATGTGGTTCTTTTGCAGGTTAAATTGAATAAGGTGATTATATCCTTAAAACCTGAAGTAATGTAAATATGAAGAAGCGCTTATGTTAAGATCTGCTTGAGCTGTTGGGATTCTGCAAACACTAGGATATAACGGGAAGAGCAGCAAATGGTGGTTAATTCCCACGTACTTAAGAAAACATCACTCGTTAAATGAAGACTTTATCTCACCGTTCATCACTGTCGTGTCGAAATAGGAAAACATATCTGAACGAAAACTGAGAATCATAAAAAAAGGTTGACGGGATAATAAACGGAAGTGAACCGTGTTATATGTATTCGTCTGAATAATAGCATCACAGCAGCTTTATAAAGCTTACAACTTACTCAGTTTATTGGTTTTCATGCCGGAAATATATTCAATGTCACCGTGCAATCTACTACAGGGGCCGCTTGCTAAGCTCATCAGTAGACAAACGCACTTTGACTGGTATTTGAGAAATTTTTGCGAAGAATGTAATTATCATTAAAAACGCGTTTCTTTTAAAAGTATGATTTTTAGGTATTAACATTATTTAAAGCACTTGGGATCATTATCGCCTGACACCGTAAAACTCCATCATTCCATCAAATACAAATAAAATTGTTTTGACATATCTCCAGTTGTGATTCGATTCGGGGTACGTTATTTAATTAGGGAGTACACAGGTGTTAATTATTGAATATGAAATTAATCAAGAGCGAGCTGCTTCCGAAGGCAGTACAGCTACATACAACCAGTGTTATAAACAATAAAAAAACACACGTTATATACAGGAGGATATAAAACTCATATCAGCAGCGCATATACTGGACAGTTTGCCTCATCATGTAAGAGCCATATATGAAGTTGATATTGCGGCATGAGGATGTAGAGGAGGGAGGTGGGTGGAGGGGACCGAGGCTTAGAGGAAATGACCTAAAAAAGCCGTACGAATGAGCAGTTGTTCCTACTCGACCAGTACGTCATTCTGGCATGTACACAAGCCGATACAAATACCAATTAAAAGTTGAATTACATCAAAATTAGTATGAGCTATTGTACCAAAAAACGCCCAAAGTAAGCCGTTCAGTTACCCTTAAATCATATGACTACTTTCTCATTGTGGTACCATGGTCACATTATCCAGTGCGAAATTATACATTCAATTTAACCCTAAATGTCCATCATATAACAATTCCTATACCACATGTATATATTTAACACCCATTTGATGACATTGGACAAACATGGCCCACTGGATGTCTACTCAATGAAGTGGCTTTAAACCAGCTTTATATAAAGAGACACACACACACACACACACACACACACACACACACATATATATATATATATATATATATATATATATATATAGATATATATATATATATATATATATATATAGATATATATATATATATATATATATAGAGAGAGATATATATAAATATATACAGATTATATATATTTATATATATAATTATATGAATGCATATATATATATGTATTTATATATATATATAAATATATATATATATATATATATAAATAAATATATATATATACAAAATATATATATATATATATAAACATAAACATATATATATTTATACATACATGCATTTGAAAGATATATATATATATATATATATATATATATATATATATATATATATATATATATATATATATATATATATATATATATATATATATATATATATATATATAACACAGAGTCCTGTATATTATTATTAAGGGTTGTATTATTTAGAAATGTACTGTAATTTAGCTCCACGCAACAGTGGGTCTAATGAAACAATAAATACCCCAACCATCAGACTCTGGTGTTTCACGCTTGTTCATTGAACGTTTTGCACATTATTGGCGGTGTTGCTGACCTATCGTTTTATGACCAACAAAAGCGAGTATAAATATATTTTTTCGATGTTTATCTGCTAACAACAATATCTAGTTTAAATTAAGATAACATTTGAAATGATTTTTTCTATTGTATCGATGCACCAGCAAACCTGAGTTAACACTTGAACCAACACGGTGAAATGTTAGTAGGGAATAGCTTGAGTAATACCTGATGTACCATGCACTAGATTCTGCTAAACAATAATTAGTCCTTGCTTTATACTGAATCTAGTTAACTGCAGGTGCCGTTTTTACCTGCATTGTCGTCAGTTCCTTTTAACAGCGGATGTTTAGGGTAGAGCAATCTCGGGACGAGTGCATTCCATTACCAGCACAACAATGGACGCGGTACAACATCTTCCCTATATTTATGCATTCATTCCAGAACCCGTCTCATGCAATATTAATAAGAAAATGATATTGCTTGCAAAGTGCCGAGTAGTTACCAACATATGCGTTATTTAAATGGCATTAATTACCATGTATTGCCACATGTCACTAACCGTTTCCGTGGGCTTGAGGAACAGGGTTGTCTATCAAGAACAGTTGTGAATCATTTTTGCTCACCGCTGTGATTCATTAGACAGAAGCCAACGACATTAATTGTGTAGCTGACATAATAATATATATTGGAACAGTGTGTTTCCCTCCTACCGTTACATAAGCCCAAAAAGTTTCATTTGACAGCTCCCCAATAAAGGCGAGTATGCAAATGCTAACTTACTTAAAACCCGTTGATCTATCTGTTTAAGTATACCTACATTGTTTTGCAAAAATTATTCATATTCATTTTCTGTCGAGGCGTTCTTCCTAATATGCACCATCACTTTCTATACACCAGGAACGGAAACAGCCATTGTATATATGGCATATTTGCGGATAAATAAGACAGCGTGTAATACCCAGCTCTCTCTAGATCGTGTATTCTTGAGACATCATTCCAAGACGCTTGCAAAATAGTAAACGTGGACCATTCCACATGTCGGACTTTTGCCAATGTTGTCACAGAGCCTACAGCTATTGTGAGCCTATCTTGATTCAACGCATGTTCCCTTTCGCTCCCAAGAGTAGACTATAACTGGTTCATTAATGATACTGTTTACTACGGCATGTAGAGGTTTATTGTGCGGCAATACAATATGGATACATATATGTACTCATTATTTGTCAGGCAATGTAATAACACAAGTTGACCTAATGCCCGTTCAACATTATCAGTCGCAAGAAGATTACTCTTTTCGCCAGAGCATCTTAATCACTTGCAATTATAAGGACGAAGCACCCTTTTTATTGTTTACTGCATGTTGGAAATATTGTAGGCCACGGTTCAAGCCAATTATGTCTGGTTGCAGAACAAAACTTGCTAGTGGCATTTGGAATGGGGGTTTAGGTTGTCAGTAATTGATATACAACATCTAAAAACTGCGTTGCTAAATGTTATTCGGAACGGCTCAAACTATTGCCAAATGTATCCAATCATTCTGCAATTGCTTTAGCATGCGTCAACATTTAATGTATTTACTATGACATTAGGGGACAAACTCATTGGCATCCCATTTGTATGTGTTTTGTCAACAGAGCGTATCGATTGGGTTTCTTCACCTCGATCGTAGCCGACAGTTACACATTGATACAGATTCACAAATTAACGCTTCCAATGGGCTTAATGTTTGTTTTTCTTCTGGATGGCGCTTTCGTCGAACATAATTTCTTTGTAAAAGCTGTCAACATACAGTCAATACATATGTTGAGATAGAGAGTCGGCCATCAAATGCTTCATTTCAAACGAAAATATTATGCAATGCTAGATGATGCAGCATAAATGAACATATATGCACATATACGTTAATTAATTCATGGAAAATAGATTGAGGTTTACTTATAATGAATATCGTGTGATTGGTTTGCTCATGCAGATTGCTTTAAATTCATTACCTCACGACCATTATATAATAATGCCCACTTTTATATCATTGACATTTCTTAAAACTAAGTTGGCCGGATACACATTAATATGTCGGCTGGATTTCCATGATTAGTATTGAATATGTTTAATATTCTGTCTAGAGGTATCCACGTTAGCCCAGCTGCAATCCTTGTTGCGCAGAAGCGCATTAACCTTGATGTTATTATAAAAATAATTCTTACCAAGTAATCACCTTTAATGACGAGGATGACTTGCAATTATGTTAATATTTTGATAACGCGCATTCGAAAGCATTTTGGAGGCAAGAAATTGTGCGTTGGTCTATGTTGTACCCTGTCCAAAAAGCGACGACTTGTTTGACACTATTCGACAAAATAATGACTTGCAGTGATTCATCGGAATACCAAGTATATTTTCAGCGTATAATTATGGGTCAGTAATGTCATATCTCTCTGTATTAAAAAAATTAATTCACCTAAGGTAAATAATAACAAGTTTCAAGAAAATCTTTCAATAGGTTGAACTCGAATCGGTACTTCGGTTTATCCACCAAATAAATAGGTAGTCTATGCCATGCGCTTGCACCGTATTTATTATAGCGAAAGATACTTGATTGACACCTCTCCGACATTACTGTAATACCACGTATGCAGATGAATACATAGTTCTGCCTCAACGCATTGCATCATACTGTACCAAGCACCTGAGAGGATATCGGCAACGTCAATATATTAATCTGCCTTAAATAGAATATTATATCCAAATTACGTTTATGTATTCCAGGTTTATTGCATACTTATTTGCAGGATGACATGTGATTAATGTGTTTGGATATCAGCCCTTTCTCACGAATATATGTTAGCATAATATTAATTATAAACGTAAATGTGTATGTTCCACACCATCTTTAGTGGTAATAAATAACGAACGATTGCAAAGACCGGGGAATGGTATGTATTCGAAGTAGTTGCCTCACACAGGAATTATTTATTACTCCAGGAAAAGCGGCGCTCCGTGTTACATTAGTCAACTAACATGGTCCATGTAAAGGAGCCATTTGTTTTAATGACAGTTTTTTGTAGCGTCGCCCGCTGGGTGATGTTTCGGAATTTTACCGTTCAGCATGTAGCTTTCAAAGTTCGAAGAAATTCCCATTCTCCTTACAAACTGCAAGCAGCATAGCTGCATATCGTCATCTGCAAGGCAGGTACGTTTTTGCCAAGTGGGTGTGTCGCCCTGTTTTTTTTGTTTTTGGAAGTAAACTATCTTCTGTTTGAGTATCAATATTAATGACCTTACAGTTAGGTCAAGACACAAAATTCATATTCAAGCAACGGCGAACCATTAGATTTTTATTCTGTTTGGAGGAAGAGGAAGAACGACAAGTATTAATATTATTAACCACACAGATGCATCAACCGAGTGCGCACTTTTAACATTACTGAATTAATCTCCCTTTTTATATGTTAAAGAAGCGAGTAGACGTGACAGAATACACGTATATTAATAATCAAGCTGATTTAACATGAATAAAAACAAAATTAAAATGATCGCAGTAAGTAACTCTGTATTATCGCTATCACAGGTTTATCAATTGCTATAATTCAAAGGAACATGTGTTTGATTCATTGACGTTGTTAGCATTGTTAATAGTACTTAATGACGTAGCCAAACGGTGTGGAATCTAGTATTTAGTCAAGGTATATTGAACGCGGATAACTAAGATTATGATAAAAGGGTGATTCCGATTAAATGTATATTAACAACAAATGTGATGCTCATTGTAAAAACTAACATCTAATGATAGCATTGGAAACTCACATTTTGTTATGCTGGGCAAGTAGTAAAAAATAAACGATGCTTGGGTTTTTCTATTAACCATGTCCTGCGTCTTATGGGTATGCGCGCATGGATAATCTATATCTAGTCTATCAAATTGTGCATTTGTTAGCAATTGCCATTTTTGCGTTACATTTGGACGACGAACTTTGAATAAAGAGATGCTAATCGCGGAAACCTACTGGTTCAGGCATCAATTGATTCGTACACTTGAATTAAATTTCGGCTTTCATTGTGTAAGCTTACCGAAAGAGTTGCAGTATATGGATCAAGACATAGCGACGAAGATTTATAAGATATATCTTCCATGAGTAGGAATCCGCTTTACGACTCCCTCCAGTACTTTTACATTATGTTTTTTTCACCTTTTTCTGTCAATCAAACGACCTAACATTCAACCTCTTCGATGCATTATGACAGCTATAACACGTTTAGCGTAGTATGTTATATTTATAGTTAACTCATGTTGGCTAGAAATGAATGATACAAAGTCATATTGGTGTTCTTATATAATTCAAATACATCAATTACTTGTTTCATTTATTCTTACAAATGGTCAAGGCAAAAAAGCTGCGCTGTACTTTGCAACAGCTAGAGGAAAATTTGAAAACTGATCCGTTGCCCAGAGTAAATATACATATTTGCGTATATATATATAAGTATATATATATATGTAAATTTATATTTATATCTAATATAATCATACATATATATATATATACACATATATATATATATATATATATCCACAAATACACATATATATATATATATAAATATAAATATGAATGTATATATAAACGTATATATATATATATATATATGTATAGACTTATATATCTAAATTTGTATATACATAAATATATATTTTCATATATCAGTCTATGAATTTATTTTATACATATGAATGTAATGGGAAAACCGATCCGCTGCCCAGAGTATTAGGAATAGTCAGACTATTCTCGATCTTTATTCTAACTAAAGCCCCAATTTAATGCGTCTTACGTTGGTAACAAAAAGGAAAGCGATGTTTAATTTATCTTATGATCGATTATACTCACGAAATGATTGGGGATTATGTTTTTTGCTTTAGTTTCGCATTAGTTGGTGATTTTAAGAAGGACAGTAAGGAATGTGGTTATTGTTGAGCTCAGGATTATATTTGGCAAACGCTAACAGCATTATCAAAAAGGCTGCATATGATTCATGACGGGCCGAGGTTTTTATGAGAAACCAGCAGTATTCCCGTCACGACACAAAAAGTCTATATATATATATATATATATATATATATATATATATATATATAGATATATATATATATATAGATATATATATATATAGAGATATATCTATATATATATATATATATATATATATATATATATATATATATATGTATATATATATACATACATATATATATATATATATATATCTACATATATATATATATATATATATTTATCAAAATTTATATATACATTAACATATATTAAATACATAAATATACATTAACATATATCAGTCTATGAATAGATTTTATATATATACATATATATATATATATATATATATATATATATATATTTATATATAAATATATATTAATGAGTATATTAAAAAATAGATGAATATATATAAATGTAGAAAAATATATATATATATATTTACATGTATATATATGTGTGTATATATATACATATTTAGATATACATAAATATATACATATCTATATAAATAAACATATATATATTAATATATAGTTATAAATATATATGTGTAGATAAAGATATATATATATATGTGTACATATACTTATGTATACATATATATATAATCATTTATATATATATGTATATATATGTATATATATGTATACATGTATATGTACATGTATATATATGTATATATAAACGTATATATGTATATATATGTATATATATGTACATGTATATGTACATGTATATATATATATGTATATATATAAACGTATATATTAACATATATAAATATATATATATATATATATATATATATATATATATATATATATATATATATATACGGATATATGTATATATGTACATAATTATATAGGTGTCCTTTGGTTGTTAATCTTGTTCAGCCTTCACTCAACAGTGAACGTAATGACGTATATAGCTGGTTGGATAATTCGCAGCACTCAGGTGCATTATATACTCGGGAGAGAGCGCTCCTGATATGTTGGCCCACATCGGCAAACCTGACGTGATATATCTCCATTTGTTATGCAACATAAGACACATGAGCCTCGACGTCGATCGATCTCTGGTAATCGTAGCGAGGGGCCCATCAGCTACTAGCTGGTGAGTTGTTTATACGTTGAACAATAGAGACATTTTAAGTGATCGTTCTTGTTTACAATTGAGATATACGACATTGTGAACAAATCGACCTTTTTTCGTTAAGTTATCAGCAATATCACTAGGATTTTAAAGCAACGCATCGTAACTAAATCCAATTACAGTCCTGGGCAGAGACGAGTGAAGCCAGAAGTGGTAGCGGACCGGTGATAAGCATAATTCTGTAAGTTGGTAATAGATTCGATGCGAACGCATATCATTAGCTTTCTTTTATATGGAAGTCATAAGATAGTTACACCATACTGTGCCATTTCAATAACCGACGTATGTCTATTACCATTGTAAATGAGCGGACAGCCGAATGCGTCACTATTTTTTCAAATTAATACTTCGTGAATGACAATTCGGTAGGTTCTAGGAAAGGTCAGCAATCAAGTATTAGATAATTCAAGTGACTTAGGTATGTGAGTTATGTCTCACTGACCAAAGCGGCTTTACCAGCCACAATTAACGGGATTTGATGAGCATATTAGATCCTTAGTTATCCTATGTTAATATCTATTGCCTCCGACTCCATTACTGAATTATCTGCACGATAACGTCTTGATTGGCCAGATTTCATGTACCTTGGAATTTGTACATAGATGTTGTCAAACAGTTATTATCTAACTTCTTAAGAAAACTATAAATTATGATCATATCCCTTCGTGACCCCTCCCGGTGTTTTCTTCTCTGTGTTAGGTTTGCGCCATCACGTCGCTTGGTATTGGGAGGGCATCTTTGTGAGAAGTGTTTTATCATAAACTATTATGTTAAACTGCGTAGAAGGCAAACAACGTTACACTTCTTGCAACTTGTCTGCACGTGCACAATGACTATATATAGATCGTCTGGCATCATCTTGAGTAGCAAAATTGCTAATCCGAGATGGAAATCTCGCAAATGTTAAGTATACACCGCGGCATACAGATGTCTATTTAATCTTAATTTATGCTGTAGACTGCATTCGCTGCTCGTTAATGTAAATGTAATCAAGTCAAGTCTTAATTACGCAAAGTGTGTAGGCGCTGCTAGAAGGCCGCATGTGTTAATTAGATTTTGCAACAAGCCTTGTGGTATTTAACTTTTTTTATATTAACGTCCCACCACATTATTAGTCTTATTGATAACTGTGAACGAATCGTACGGAACATTGCTCAAAACGTAAATTACCGCCTGCATGAGCAGATAGATATCGTTGAACACCCCTCTCTCATGCTGCTATGTAGTAAATTGTGATATCTGCAATAACTTATGCTTCGAGTGCGATATGCTTGCCAGAAAACATATGTAATGAACGTGATAGATGTCTCGGATAAAAAGGACGAACGCTTTCACTACATATGTACCAAAAACGGAATAGAGGTTTACTTCACACCACTTACCATCATTCCCATGTTTATAAAAACAACATCTATTATTGATATTTACTCTAACATTATGTGCCTCAAATGCAAATATATGCGAAGAACAAAATTGTCAAATATATAAAACAGGGTGCCCTCAGCCGCTAGCGACGTTGAAAGAAGGTTCGGATCTTGCAATCATATAACATAAAGATATGTTGTTGTTGGAGTGTCAATATATAATCCAAGTTGCTTGACAGACTAAACCACAATACCTTCCCCTATCTAATACTTAATCCGTGTTACCGTCAGTAAGCTAAATATAATTGCCGGCTTAAAAGGCGACAAGTCATTACATAAAACAACGTTAAGGTTCAAAGGCCAAACGCCATAAATCCTGATAGACATCTTGTCATAGCATATTCCTAAGAGTGTGAGAAGTTTACATGTGGGTTCAGGCTTGTGCCAACTATGTGAGTATATTTTACAATCGCGACCATATTCATAAGGGCGAGAGGGCTTTACATGTAAGCACCATTCGGACTGTCAAAATGTATTTCCTTATGACTTCGCAATATGTTTTAATAGAGAGAACCAACGGGGTAATACTTGTACAACTCATGTCATGAAAGGGCATCGTTTACTCTCTCATAATAGGAAAAATCACATCAAGTCACTTCTTTGCCATTGATATCAGGAGTGATGGGATAACTTCTTTTTATTTTCCTGTGTTGTGGATTGGTAAGCCTGATGTTTGTAAACAGTCGATACTTTTCGTAATGTATCAAGAGTTAAACTGCATGATATGGCAACCTGGATACTGTAATGCGACCTCAGATAAACGGATAGATGGATATGTGCCGTTATTTGGCACAATATATCGTAAAGATGTAAATTCATTTAAAACAAAAATCCGATCGTTTGTGCCCGGACTTTTGGTATGCCTCGACCGATGAACCACAATAAATGTTAACCATTTAGTTATTTGCGTGGCACACTAGGCTTTGGCACAGAACGGTATACATACAAAATCGAAATAATAGCGACCTATGGGCGTGGATGATCGAAGTGGACAATAAGTGATAAGTCTCTAGAGTTATACCACAAGTATCCAGTTGAAATTTGGGGTCACAATGCTATTTCAGAATACATCATTTTTGAACACGAGCAGAATATGTGATAGGCATCAACATCATTATATTTATTCTATCAGGGCACATTAAAATGCAAACATGTCGCTTTTAATGAAGGATTAATATCATTTGTAGCATATTTGCTGCCATGTCCCCAACAATACACCTCTCGGTTCAGACGGATAAATGAATACAATGATAAAGTGTCAGGCAAGATGCTCAGGGGAGATTGCAATGCTCGATTAGATTATGTCGCATCCTTGATACAGCAATTTACACTTAAGTCCAACGTGTCCCAATGGGTACATTTAATGCTAGTTTTAACATATAGTATAATCATGTTTTCTCTTTCGATGAAAGATTGATGGAAAACTAATGACAAATGTGTGCCGATTTCCATATTTATGGTTTCAGGTGTAATTGCGACTGATGTTTTGAGTCAAGGTCACTGCCAGGAAAACTTCGATTTCGGTATATAATCCTGTTCCGTCGAGATCAGCGGTATAAAGTAAGTGATTGTCCAAATGCAAGGCTTCTGTGTTGTTTGTTCATCATAAATGACATTTATTTGGTCCAATTTGGTGCTAATACCAAACACTTATTTATCAATTGGTACATATCAATAGATGCTGCTTTTACAACTTTTTAAACAGGATTACTTTTCCATCATCTGCTACTAAGGGCGGATTACGGTTTTGCAAGGATATCGATACTTGATGGCATGTCGTCTTAATCGCAGAAGCTAAAATATAAATCACCGGAGCGGAATTTAGCACAAACATTATTATAACAACAACCAGTATGTGAATGAATATAAAGATTAAACATTGGTCTCGTTTCAGGGCAATTGAAGTGGTGTGTCTACCCACATTAATGATACGTTGTCGACAATGGCGCAATTAATCCATTCATGATTTTTTCATCATCATTTCTCTCGCAAACTGCGAGAAGATTATACAACGCAAAGCCACAGCAGATATGTTCAATAACAGAGGCCCCAAGAGGGCAATTAAAGTCTGTAAGATGTATAGCACATAAATATTTCTGAGTAAGCTATAGGGACTCCAATAGATCTCACATATGTGTTGGTTCCCTGGTCCCCGGTCGTGTATACTCATTGGTTTGCGTAATAATGTATCAACATTCCATCATTAAGGTATAAAAGCTAACGGCGCACATTAAGTTACATACCTATAACACGCACTTAGCATTCACGTACTGCATGATGATGAACACTTGCTATACAATCCTTGCCCAAATGCGAAAGTATGCCCAACTGAAGTCATCAAAAACGTTCCACAGAGCCATTTGCATTGTCAAGAATGATTGGATGGTATAGTTAATGCTAAAATGCTAAAGCCCCTTTGCGTATGGAAGTATTACAGCAAACGAATTGATATTCTAGATTTCTCCCTTTTATGTCACAGTTAAGTAAACCTATATCGAAGCCTACATTTCAGTAATTCACTATTTGGATGCATGAAACAAAACATGTACTGGCTTTGTGAAATACCTCGAGTATCTCGTCCTATATATGATACTTGGTGATACCTGGTACATGACTATTCAAGTCTCTTATTACGACAAAAAAGCGATATGAGACTGAATAGTCTGTATCTACACTGTTTCTCTGACATCACTACAAAAGACAAACATCTCAACAAAAGCACAGAAAAACCAAGAGCAAAGTATAAATCTTGAGGTGCTTTTGGTTGGATCTGTATTTCATTTCGAATCGAACAATGCCTGTTGTGTTGCCTCTTTCATCTGGCCATTGCTAATCCATTGTATTGATTGTTAACATTGCAAATAGATATGCGGCGAACGCGAACGATATATATTGCAATGATCGCCATTTTATATATAATAAATAATTTTACACCCTACAAATGATTACCATAAGAAAGCAATGTTCAATACATACGATACAACACATATATATATATATATATATATATATATATATATATATATATATATATATATATATATATATATATATATATATATATATATATATATATATATATATATATATATATATATATATATATGTGTGTATATGTGTATATATATATATATATATAACACACACTAATAACACACGATAGTGGCGCATAAATGTTGCTTACGCTTGATTGTTGTCTAACAATGTTTACGTAGTTTACTTCTTGAAAAAGTACATACACGTTCCAACAAAAGAACATACTATAATGCAACAACAGTACATGATAACAAAGTAATTGAACAATTATACTAATGCATAATACAATATATACAGGTACTGATAGGAGAACTGCTTGTGAATATAGTAATGATTTATGGACATATTTAGGTACAAACAAAATGCTTTACGTTAAGAACCGATTGGTTCTTCAGCTTTACGTCAAGAAAAATAATACATATACTCTCTATATAAATGAGCCCATCGTCTTGGCTTGTCTAGTGATTGACTGCTAATTGTATTGCGATTCTTTGAGATACCATCGCCCAATCAGAACACGCCAGTTTGTTATTGGGTAGGGTTCAGCAATCAGTTCGGTATGCCAGTTACTCAGGGTAACCCGAAATCCAGCAGTCATTGCATCATTCAAGTAGCTTTTAGAATTGTTTTTATTGGTTCAAACCATTGTATATATTACACTGTAAGCTATTCACCGCCAATGATATATGTCGTTTAAGTTTTATTGCTTACTAACCAAAGCGACGTAAATTATAACATTTCTCATAAAGCAGTTGTTAGTATGCTTTCTTTTCATTCGATGCAGTACGTTTGTTGGTAGAAACTCGATGTATCTCAGTATCATTATTGTTACCAATGTAGCCTGGTCGAAACTCGATGAACAATATTGCATGCGCGGAAGATCCCGGCAGCAGGAGAGAGACTGGACTAGGGAACATTCTTATGGCATATAGATATATCCGCAACTACCATCTTGCGTAGTTAAATTCCTGGCTCTATCACCAAACAATGATTTTCGATTTATGGGGCCAGCTGCTACAGCCCATATAATGAGGGGCTTCGAAGTGATGCCAACTGCTAGGGCTTGGATGTTCTGGGCCTATACAAGGTTTATGGTTAATTGAATACTATATCAGATATTGCTGCATCGCGTACTGATACAGATGAATCTTCTATTGACATCTAAGCATTATCATATTATGTTATTTTTATTTTTTGGGGGGGGGGTCAGACATTCTCATGGTAGGATTATATATACTTGATGTAATTAAACTAATCACACATGGTGATTTGCCACTTATTATTCGGTTATGGTAAACTGGCCATATTTGGTTATGGTAAAGTTGATAATAGACCGTCGTAACGGCCCAATAACGGCTAAGTTACATATTGCATCCGCATGATTCGAAATTTGATTTATCCATATGAAGCAAGAGAAGATTCTACATAATCACATAACACATATGTAGAGTTGTAAGGATTTGTTGCATAATCTGTTTGTTGAATAATCTAGTCAATGCTCTTAGGACGGCATATCAGATACTTGTGTTCATATAAAGTATCCTGATTTGTTTGTCATCAGATGATAGGGAGGCTATGCGAAATATTCCTTAAATGGTGCGTGTTCTTCGAACCAGATGTAAAATATCTATGCTGATGAACAGGACTCATTCCGGTCCTGACGAGACGCTGTCGCAGTTTTATTGACGCCGTAGTATGCTTACATCTAATACTTCAATTACTGCGTTTGCTTTGTGGATGGAGCAAAGCCGTGACAGTAGCGTACATGGTCGTGCAAAATGGCCGATGCCACAATAAACGTGAATTCAAAGTCATCGTGATCCATGTATATCCATACAGCGATATCATCTATGCTATCTAAAAACCAAGCCCCCCACCCCCCCTCTATCATATGCATTTGAACTGAACCTACTGTCAGCTGAGAAGTTGTCATGATGATGACTATGTTTTTGAGTCAGTAAGTACTCCCTAGAATAAATTTACAGCCACGATTCTGGTCGAACATACAATTCAATGAGCTTAGTATGTATAGAATGCCTGCAATAAGGTATTCTCGCTCCATAATCGTGATATTTCAGATATTTCAAACAACTCAAAAGAGTACACCACAGCCTATTACAAAGAGGCCACTTATGAACAAATTTATTTATGTGAATAATACGTGATATCTCTTTATTAAATCAAAATAAATCAAAGACTGGTAAAAGTTATCTATTATTGTAAGAGCATTAAAAAGGGAACTTGTCCCCATTTTTGTTACCGTGCCGTCTTGATAGTCAGTTAATCTGACAATATTCTTAAAATGTGGTGTGCGCTCGGTAAATTTTAATGTAGCTTTTTCAGACGGTTTGTTTACTATAATGACGAATGCCTACAAACAGTAGATCGAGTCCAATTAACGTTACGATGCAATTACCTAATCAAACAATGACTTCAATTTTTGAACGAGACTTTCAAATAAGGACGGTGCAGATTTTATGCTGTTTCGAATTTAGCTAATGTTTTCTGTACATAGTGACGCGTAGGAAGACGAAAAAGGATAATAAACAATGCACACTACTACCGTTGACTTCGAATTGCAATTGCGTTTAGCTCCTAGGCCATTCCTATAAATTTTTCAGTCAAACAAGGAGATTGTTTTCTAGATTTTATCCTCTGTCCGCGGCAAATGTTTATGGTGGTAGAGGCCGACAATGATTAATTAGAAACGAATTAACCACCCGTTTGTGACTGCATCTTGAGATTTCGACAGATTTATGTTAACGTCTTCACAAGTTATGTACATTGTACTTGGCGTCATAAGTGGAATATAATGCAGATAAGTAGCCATCTGGGCGTGAACGTTTGCATCACGAGATGAAGCAGCTGCAAATGAATTAATCGGAGTGCTATAGTTTTCTGGATATTAATTTTGGTTTATGTGCCTATTATGATACCTATCCTTGTCTTGTTTATAATCGTCAGTGTCATAAACGTATGGTAAAAAAATTGCTTGGTGAAGCAACATAACAAACCTTTGAGTTAGCAATATTACTATACTGATCGTATTGCTGACTGCATGCGAGAGCAGCCCCATCATTTTCTGATGTGAGTACCCACTATTGATAGAAGCGTGCTTGCAGATATAGATTATTTCACTGCAAAAGCAATGCACTCGAGCGTTAATAAAATGAGGTTTCACAAAGCTTTATGCCATCTCTAGCGCCTGGCTACGTGTTGCATCGCTCGGGCGGTATCTGTGTGTTTGCGGCGTTGGCCGCCATTTATGTAAAAGCTCTCACAATATATCACTTCACACATATGTTTTTTTATATTACAGATTCTGTACCATCATCGGTTATCTATTACTGATACATTTACAACATTTCGCCTGCCTATTATTATTTTTAACGCCAAAATGACATTTACTAATAGCAATTATAATTCGATTGTTTTGATGTTACAATTTATTTATCCCCGTAATGTTTCTTAGTTTTATCGTTTGAACTCTGTCTAATCAAATGTATTCGTTAATAGTTTAACTTTTATCCTATCATCTTTTCTCAGTCAACTGGGCCCTGCAAAAGTAGCCGTAGCAGTGACAACCCAAGTTTTTTACATGCAGTTATGATTGTTATATGGTTCTTACTGCTCGCACTCGAGCGTACCTTTAGATCAAAAGTCAAAGCAAATGAGTGATCAGTCTAACTAGTCTTGACAAGGCCAGGTAAGCCGTAACGGCTAATCATAATGATCAAATTGCACATATAGTTTGCCTTATGATATCACTTCTGCGGGAATGTATTTTATGTTAATACAGATATTTACAACATTGTGAGCATAATTATAATATTTAATGCACTTGATTGACCACGTAAATATGCCTTTACACAAAGAATGTATTACCATTATCCAATTGTCGTCGACCTTTTGACGTGATAGCTGTAAATGAATGATTGCAAGCACACTTTACAGATAATGTGTCATCCAGATGACGTCATTTAGCTACGCTCAAGATGACGCGTCGGTCTATTTGGCATGTGTACGACACGCACGGGGCTTCCGGGTGACATATATACATATATACATATATATGTATATATATATTTATATATATATATATTTATATCTGCATTCATGTAATTGCATATAATGCTCTGTCTTAGCAATCAATAGTCATCTTACTTAATGCTGTCATAACCAAAAATGACAAGCTGTATAATTGACGATGATGCCCATAAAGTTATCTGTACTTATCCCTGATTTGCTGTGTGTGCAATAGTTTTGAATCTATATAAGGGCATGATCAATGATCATGTCCATTTTTTGCAATCCGACAGCTATATTTATTAATATGGAAAGACAATTATTTTGCTTGAAAGACTGCATTTACACCGCTTTCGTCAACAAATTCTTTTTATTTGTTATTAAAACATGCTGCTGCTATATAATACTTTGTGTTAACAAGACATATGATGGTGGACAAAGGAGATAACTGTCTCTTATACACTTAGCGGTAACCCCGGTTATATGGCTTTGACTACGTTTTGATTGGCGTCACAATGTGGTTTCCACTGTTAAGATTGATGGTTGTTTAATATCCTATCATCAGAAACGTCAAAGCTCGGGAGGACATGGCAATTTGGATGAAAGCTTCGATAAGCCTAAATACGGGATTTTCTGGGGGTTGCTGTCGTGATGGTATCAGTCTGGCATGATGTCACCTTCCACAACATATGCAACATACTTTACTGTCTAGCACGTCGCAATCAGTGCACATCGCAACGCAATGCTTGTATCATGTTACTATTCGATGTTATGGATCGCATTTAGGAATATAGGTGTATAATCAGTTTAATTATGATCGCAAAATCTCATAAATGACAAAACATGATTTTTTTCTCTGTTGGATTCAGACTCTTCCCGCACACATACACATCAATGGAATAATAGGATAACGCAGTATACGATAATAAACACGGAAAAGTAACAGTTTACCCATATAATATGCATCGAATCACAAAAGGTTTTGCTACAAACGCTGAGCAACTGGACTGTCAGTAACAATACCATTGTTGATAGATGTTCATTGGCTAGCTGTGGAAACAACCTCATACATACCACCTGGGATGTAAATTGCTAAATAATCCTCACGCGTCACAGGGACGGTGGCATAATAACAACTATATGACCGAGCAGATGGTGGCACGACCCTTAATCATTACACCAACCGTATTTTCGAAACAGAATTTTTCAATTGTTACACACAGTTACTGTTCAGACTGGTCATAAGAACATTTGTCAATAGAGGCAAACGAGTCTGTGCAAGCGCAAAGTTGGGTGGTCTCGCTATACAACAGCAGGCACATTTCACACCTCGGCTATTATTTTATTTGCTATGCTTTCTATGTTAGAATATGGTTGTCATCGCGCTCTTGATTACCTTGAAGTGAAGTCGAATTATTATGAGTTTGGGCGAACCCAATGACATAATTTGTCTGAAAATATCATAAGACGGACTCAACTCTCACGTGGAGAAACTTGAAAACGACAATTACAATCACTATTTCTTACTCGTATGTTCAACAAGCAATACTCTTACATTCAATTGATGTATTTACGTCAATGTTAACATATATATAAACGATTGGCTGCGCCAGATATGTATTGTTAGAGCTGCCATTATATGCGTAATCATTTCTAACGTTCGACCACTTTGTGACGTTAACGCATCGTGACAAAGCATGGTAAATAATTTCAAGTTTAAGTATTGCGGATACTGCGAAGCAATGTAACTATATTTTTTTCTAAGGAAGACATGCAAATGTGTGTTAGTAAGCCATACAATCACGACAACAAAGTGATATACATGCTTATCTTGCGAATCATAAAACTAACGCTTTTAACGTTTATGTTATATGCGTGGATAGCACAGTGAATTAACGTGACTAGAAGCGAACACATTATGCTTAATGTGTTTTTCATTTAATGTAAACGACGTATTTTCAACCTTAGGCAACGCAATAGGTTTAGGATATGTTATTGAGAGTAAATAAGGCCATTTATGTTTACCGAAATCTATTTGCTTGGTATTCATATATCCTGGATCAAATATTTTGTTAAAGTACATGTGGCTATGATACCACCGCTGCAATAGCAAACTGTCAGCTATACTTTCTGTATAATGTAGAATGAATTTGATACACTAAAGACAAAGTACGGCCATTTATTCGCAGTACATAGCAAAGGGACATTGGACAGTATTTCTGAAGAATGATCATTGGGGTAAAGGTTAGTTCTTTGATGGATAATGGATGCTGACAACCACAAGATAGATAGACCACGCTAGGCCCTTATCAACTCGTAGCTGTTTGGCTCTTTGTACTGCATACCAATGACCGATCGTTGGCAATGTTCCTGTGACGTAATTTGCGTAACAAATTGGAACTTTAAATTTAAATGAATGCAATATTGCCCCACATGACTGCTAGCTTACCCGGCCAACCGAAATAAATAATGTTCTTGACTGGATTTACCGATATGCATATACCTTTATTGTAATCATTATATACTCTGTAGACTGGTGCTAAATACGATGCGAACAAATGTTCGTTGGTTCAAGATTGGAGCTGTTTTTGGCTACAATGGCCATGTACGGCTTACGAACGAAGAGCGTGCGCTTTCCTTTAATATTGCCGTGTCATCCATAAAACAGTGGTAACATGCTGTGACCATGCAACGTTTATTCCCATTGTAAATGAGCAGAACCGAATGTAGTCAAGTAACAGCATCAACAGGTGCCACCGACCGCCGACAATGTTAAGTGAAATCATACGTATTTCTCAAACGGGTATGAACAATCCTTCGCAGCGGCTTTTAGAGAAAAACACTGCTGAAATTCAAGCAAATATGTAGTCATCCAGTCTCCTTGTAAATATACAAGAGACTTGCCAGATATTGCCTAACACTTACTAGACCTGAAACGCTAACTGACACTGGCTTAACAGCCTAATGCCAATGGACAGTCCTAAAGCCCTTGCTTTATAACCCATAATGCATTCGTCGGCTCTAATTGATGTCTTTCATCTCAGGCAGCGTATACTTGATTATTCTGTCCAAGGTACATTTCGTGAATAACACTGGCATGGATTGTATGAAAGGTCGCGTAGCAATGACAAAAGCGTCATTCCCAGCCAAGTTCCTTTGGTTGGATGAGCTTATCAGATCCTCAGTTATTGTCCACGTATACTGACGGGTATGTTGTATGACGTCCAAATATATCCGCTGATGGAAGTGTAGGGTGGTGTATATAGCATATACGTACAGAGTTGTAGTGATAGTGCACCTCCATGAACATATACAGCTGATGGTGTGTATGTGTTGCTTGATAGTTATCTAAATCAAGCGTCGTTCCATATTGGTAATCATTTGCTCTGACGCTGGTCGATCAACCATCATTAAATAATCACATGCATTCAAGCCGCTCTTTTGTCAGTTTTATTAAACGGAGTTCGTTTTCCAGCAATGTTGAGTTAGCTACTTATATATACTTATCTCTCATGGATTCTGTACTTTGGAGGATAATATGATTATTTATAAGACATTATTTTAGGACATGATTATGGTCATTAGTCTAAATGGCGCCCGTCAGTCAGGTCATTAAATCCTTACTTGTTGGCCTTAAATTAAACATTTGGGGAAACTAAAGGATATTTCATACATCCGAGTTCATTATTCGAAAGGTTGTGCTACTTAGATATTAGCATCAGGTGTCTTGTTAAGTTCCTATGTAATTGCGGCACACCTTTAATTAGTCATTTAGTACCTACTGATTGACCACAAAAATGTGACTAGAGTGTCATAGCTCAAAATAATGCTATGTAGTTACAGCAAGAAATCCCTTCAAATTAGAATTTGTTCTCTGGGGATTTTGACTCACGACTTTCGCCAGCTGCTATTCGATTAGAATCGGTGAACGAAATGCTGAAAGTTTGTGAGCACCAGGATATACGGGAAAGCACACCAATGGCCGGCTGTATTTAAACATCAAGATAAGAAAAAAAGTACCCATTAATTGAACGAATAAAGCATCCCAATGTAATTGATTAAACATTAAGAACATATATAAGATTGCATACGGGTGTTAACCAATACCTTTTCGTCATTATATAACTATGTTGATGTAGAGCAAAGTTAGCCAGTTTTTGTTCCTTGGACAGCTTGCTGACAATATCACGGATGAGCGACCACTTACAAGGTCCACCATTGCCCGAAATACTTCATATAAATTTAATTTAACTTAATTAAACCAATGTGCTATTAGGAAGTCAACGCCACCCAAATATTTATTCTTCCGTTATATTGTGTTATCTTTAGAAAGTAAAAACATTTTAGCAAGTAGCATGTTGACCATCAATGTTACGTTAAATAGTTATTCGGTTTTCGGTCTGACTATAGTAGCAATCTAGCAATCGAAAGGAGATGCATTACCATTAATCACTGTTACATATATTTGAGAACCGATATGTGTTCATAGCATGAGATTCCCATCATGGCGTGGCTTTTCCATACCGTTTTATGGCAGAAATCTTCCCCAGAATGCTAGCCAGACTGCAACGGTGTTATGTTCTAGAACTAGTGCAAACAATTTGGAAAATCAATGCAAATGGTGTCTGATCCCAGTTTCATTAAGTGAGAAGGTCAATGGTCATTTATTTATTGAGCAACGAATGGGCATAATCCTCAATTTACCTGTGCTTTCCGTGACCTGTGATCTATTCAACTCCAGGCAATTAAAGCAATTATATGATGCACATCAAGACCTGAAAGGCAACACATATTATATAACATGATACATAGCTTGGCGATGCGATTTACCATGGTGGTAATTCACTAGATTCCTCAATCGTAACAGTACGAAACAAAGAATGAATATTTGGTTATTGCATTACTTAAAAACAAATGTTGACAGCTTTCAGCAACAGCCCGATTTGATACTCTACAGTTTTATCGTTTATGTGACAGTTTATTGAACCTATATAGAAGTTCTTATTGCGACAAAAAAGCAATAAGTGACTTAATGGCCTGTAACCTTACTGTTCCTTTGATATTCCTCCACGCGCCAAACATCTGAACAAACAACTGAAAAACAAAGATTGCAAGGAAACATCATGTGGTGCATTGAGATGTTAGCGTGTCTATAGACGTCTGTATCTTATTTGTTATCTATCAATACCTGTTGCGTCGCACTTTTTGATTGGGCCCTTGACAACATGCTTTTCTTGTCGTTAAAAAGACAAATAAATGCGTCGCACACTGCAATGTCACAGTAATACAGATGGCTATTACTGTTCATTTTATATTAACAGACTTCCCATTCTGTTAAATCTTTTTATGTCAATTTACAGAAAAGCTAGCAAAAGAGCAATGTCCATAACGTCTCAGTTCCCTCCAACAGTCCCTCGTTATGTTCATAAACCACGGAGGACCTAGTTAGAGTACCTAATACTCGATTAGAGTAGTGGGTTTAGCAGAATTAATTGAAGGGTAACATGCGTAAAATGCAATAACTGGTATTTGTGGCTGCGAGTGGTTATAACACAAAATAGTCGCTGAAAAACTGCGCACATAATAGTAAAAAACCTATATTAATGTTAGCAAAAATGTGTCATAACATACTATGGGCTCCAACAGTATTTGCTTCCACGTTAGATGTGTAAATCAGGAACGAGCTTATTGCTGGATTCACTCACTTATGTAATGTCATTAAATACCGAGATCTTAGTTGTATTTTGAAGGAGTTTGTATTGTTAATTGATCCAAACTACTTTATGAACGATTAATTTGATGGTTTTGTAATTAATGAACCATATTTGCTGGTTGGTTTAAAGTGTATTATCCACAAAATAATGAGCCAATATTTTGACTATGTTTCTGACGAGAGAAGTTAACTGAGGTTTCTCACCTCAGGGCCCGCTATGAATAAAGGTTTATGATGAGATTGAAGCAAAACTTGTTTATATATGTATATATAGATATAGAGATATATATATATATAGATATATATATAGATATATATATAGATATAGAGATATATATATATCTATATATATATATATATATATAGATATATATATATATATATATATATATATATATATATATATATATATATATATATATATATATATATATATATATATATATATATATATACATATATACATCCATTCAGTTTAAATGCTCTCCAGGAAGCGTAGAAGGAAATGTAAATCAATTTCATTCATGTCATTATTTTACACGATGAAATGTCTTTAACATATAGTTTAGAATGTGAAACCTTTATCCTTATCAAGTACTATGTATGAAGCTTGGTTGGTAGAGATATTACAAACTCGTTATTGACAGGGAACGGGAAAATCCCCTAAGTAAATCATCTTTGGTCGCACCCTACAAAACATCACACACAATTTTGCTAGCGAAGCGCTTGATGGTCAGCAATCGTTAGTTTACTACCAATAAAGTTAATAAACGCTGATTACACAATAGAAACACACACTTAAACACATCAATTTGCTTACCCAGTATTGCTCTTAGATGGCCCTTATATAGTGCTTACGTTTAGTTATATGATGGGTTACCCCTTCAATGTCAATGCATTGAATACCTAAGTATTCTATGGACAGATTTAACTACAAATTATGCTTTACGTTGAGGCCCAATGCTTATTCTGGTGTTCAGTTGCGACAGACGCTGACAGCTTCTCCATTCAGCCGGAAACCCGACGAACCTTATCTTAAACATCCGCCTTGAGTAACATTCAAGAAAGGTCTTTGGGGAAATAACAAAATCCAAACAAGATTACCTCGTCACATCTTTGATAAAGCCCAGATAATTTCATTAAGTAAATGACCACATCGCTTAGCTTGTTTTGGTGATTGGTCGACGGTCAGAGCAACAGATGTACCAACCATGTTATTCAAAGCTAATGAGCTTACACAGATGTTGCATCAGCCTCTTGGAGAGTGTGATGATCTTATATTTTTTTCAGTAAGTCTATAAACGCATTTATTGGCCAGTATTTTTGTCATGAATTGCGCAGTGGGTTCAGTGGCCATATTTGTTGCTAGACGACCTAACTAAAAATGTCCTTATATCGGTCACAAGACCTGCTTCGAAATGTAAATAATCTCAATGCTAGCAATATTTGCTGAAGTTCCATCTAAAATTGAAATGCAAAGTAATGAAACATTCTTCTAAAACCTACGACATTAGCATATATCTTGCAAGACAGTCAAAATTCAATGAACAGCACTCGTGTTCCACACGGATTGCATATTCCCGAGCGATTTAGTTCTATTGGCGTTGTTTTTTGTGTAACCGTCGTTACGTCCTTGATTATGTTATCACTGCTCTGCATTATTGGAGATATCTGTAGCACTCGTACATTATTGTTCTTGATATGGCTGACTCCCTTACTAAAGAAGCACAAATGCAAACAGATAAGATCTGATTAGAAAATTTCACGCAGGAACGTCAATAAACGTGTTTGTCGAACTCGAATCATGCATGTTGATACCGCTTTTGTGAAACCACCATTTAACATGAAATGACTCCAAAGGGAATTACTGGCCTGAAAACGACACAACGACAAGCCAAATAACTGCGGCGTAGCAACTCGGGTAGTTTTAATAGCGCCAGGGTAAAAATTCAGTCAACTATTTTCTTTGACTCGCCTTAAGAGGCAATAACGATAAAATAGGACGTAGAAGATCGGACACCTTTTGTTGTAATCGAGATCCACAAACGTGCGTTAACAGAAAAGGGGCTTAGACCTATAAAGACCCACACTAAGTTAATTAGCTTCACAATGACTGCACTAAGTTGTTGCAGATAAGTCTGGTTAACTGGCGTTTGAAAAACAAATATTACGATGGCGATTTAAAACTGCCAGGCAAGAGTGACTTAGCAATATATGTGTATATATATCATATATATATATATATATATATATATATATATATATATATATATATATATATATATATATATATATATATATATATATATATATATATATATATATATATATATATATATATAGATAGATAGATAGATAGATAGATAGATAGATAGATAGATAGATAGATAGATAGATAGATAGATAGATAGATAGATAGATAGATAGATAGAGATAGATAGATAGATAGATAGATAGATAGATAGATAGATAGATAGATAGATAGATAGATAGATAGATAGATAGATAGATAGATAGATAGATAGATAGATAGATAGATAGATAGATAGATAGATAGATAGATAGATAGATAGATAGATAGATAGATAGATAGATAGATAGATAGATAGATATATATATATATAGATAATTATATATATATATATATATATATATATATATATATATATATATATATATATATATATATATATATATATATATATATAGTTTTATATATATAGAGAGAGAGAGAGAGAGTTAACATGTAGCATCCATGTATTTTGTGATTCCTTGGCATTATTATAGTCACTGTAGTTACTCCCACCATAATCATCATCTATCATGAGTGCCTGTATTGTCGATAGAAAAGGCCCTCTGTAATGTAGTTTGCCCCAGGATCCCGCTTGCTTAATCCTGCACGGCTCTCTTGTGACTTTGTTTTGCAGGAACAACAGAGAGCCAAGTTAAGACTCGTCATAGCGAGAGCAATGACGCTAGAGCGATTTTGCTTGGCGAATTCAAGTATGTCAAGTAAGAACACTTTCATTAGCGTAGACATCGAGCGCGCCGACGCCGAGCCAAGTTGAATACACCGCATAACTTAGCGGTGGATTGCCATGGTGGGTGCTCAGGTATTCGGCCCTTTCATAGTGCCAGGAGTTAGTAGATCTGGCTACATCTATTGAGCGGCTGCATAGCTATTTACATGTTGAAAATTCAGAATGGTATCCCTTACGTGAGATAGGAGTGGGAGGGTAACAATGGGACGATGTTAATTCCAATGTTCGCCATGCTTGTTGACCGCAAAGGAAGTGAGGCACTGTATTTGTGGTGGGTGATCAATATGTTGTCAAGCTGGTGGACACTTGATTGGCATTCAAACTTTTAAAGAGGAGGAGCGAATTCCTACTGTTTGGCTTGTTGCAGAGGCGGAATTCGATATGATATTGAGTAATGACAAATTGGAGGAGACATTGCAACTAGGTGGTGGTATATAACTCAAGTGGGCCATCCAAGCCTATTGCACCGTGATGTGTGTTTATTGATTGAGATAGTTGAGCACGTGAAAATGGCGCTTCTTGTATTAGATGACATTGATATAATGCGCAAATGGATATGGAAGGATCATAAAGTTCAACACGACACTATCTACAGGGCTCAGGGATGAACCAATAAGTATCCTCCAAGCCATGGAAGATTGCCCTTATAACACGGCACATCAGATACTTATATCCGGTTTCATAAAGTAGCACAACCTCCTATAACGCGGACACATATTAGCTAGTATGCTGGTTATTCTGCGTAGTGGGATATGTGGGGCCCATTCCCAATGATATATCCAAATTTCCAGGAAAGTCGAATGTAACATCAATTACTAGAAGAGTGAGAATGACTTTTTTTGCGAACGAGTTAAATTGATCCGAAAACTCAGCGTTGGTGAAACGCAGAAAAAGTTCTTCACTCTATTTCATTCCTTTAAACGACTACTAAAATTATAAAAAAAATTCTCGATTGCTCCGGGGCGTCTCCATTGTGTTAGGTGTAAGTAAATAGTCGTAAAGGATGTTAGGTAGAGTGGTCTGGTCATGCAAAGTAACTGCAATGAGTAATTACATAGGCTACAAATAGAATAACCAAGTTATAGAAGTTATTGTCTATCGGCATTGACAGAAATAGACTTACGAACCATTTTAATGTTGTATAACTACTAATAGAGTTACACGAAGCAAATAGACCAAACAAAATATGAATAAATTGTCTGGTTTTGCAAGTGCACAAATGCCTAAAATCTTTCAGTTTATTAAATTATACCGTGAATACGAAGTACAGATAACTTCAAAATAAACAGTGAAGATATAGCATTAGGTTCACAGTTCCGTTTTGTTAGGACACAGACACCACGAAAGTAGCTCCTATGCAAGCAAACAATTAAATGTTACAGAAACGCTCAGTTTATATACTTGACAATACTCGCCAAGTAAGGGTCATAATAAATTTTCTGCTCTGAGCTTACTCACCACGGGTGACTCTAGGAACGAGATTTATTTCTCCATACTTCATTGTCACCAGCATACTGTTACGTGAATTAGTCGCGTACAATCAATACTCATTTGTGATCTATGTGTTAACCCATTTTCATAGCATACCTCATGTCCTCGTTCATTTTTTTAATTCTGAGAAAGCCATCGGTTTCCAACGAGAGCGATAGAGTGGATAGGTTTGGTAACACACCAAAGCATGTTCATCCTCAATAATCAATGCAGGCATGATGCCCGTCATTAAAAATGTTGCTACCTGAAATAACAAGTTTGTTAGACACACAAAATCTAAATAACTGCAATCGAGCTACTTTTGCTGAGCTTGATATATCTATTGTAATAAAAATGCTAAGTGAAGATGTATTTATGCATGTTGGATTATTGGTTTGACTCTAAGAGACAATAAATGAAATATCAAATATGCTATCCTGAATTTAGCATCACATGATTGTATCTCGTCTATTGAAGTACACTTTAATATGCAATCATGTTCAGCTCAAGAATTATAGCAGATAGTCATATACGATATGCTTACAATAAAGTTTTCACTATTTCATATTGGGCCTGAGATCGATTTTACGGCCACTTTACAATACAATAGGTCCTTCCACTGCGTGATGTTTATCAGTGTTCATCAGCAAATATATTCTCGAATTATTGTTGTCCAAGTAGTTACAGAAAGGAAAAATAAATAAGCGCAAATTGTTCTTTAACATCACGAGTAGTTAGCTGGTAATGAACTTTGTTGGCATGATTCCTAGTGCAGTGTTGAAACCGTCGTCAACAGCGAAAACTAATATGACCCCGTTATGGTGTTAAGTGTACATGGTAACTGAATTATCATAATGTTGATATCTGTATGCGCAGCTATTGATTCATTGCAGAAACATTGTATATTTTTGTACGTCATTTTAAGAACGTCGCCTTGCAATAGACTACAGACTAATTATTTAAACTGACTGCTATATAGTCGACCTTCAGCATCCGACTAATTTTAGGTGCAATATTCGGTTATCACAGTGCTCAAGCGACGTGTTGCATTGATGCTCTGTAAGAGATAAACGGTAGATCACCCATGATCACCATCTCAATAGGCGTGATCCATTAAGTCCAATGTGAAGGTAGTCAAAGCTTTACAGAGTGTGTGTTATAGGGGCACAGTAGGTATGTTGTTGCTTAATCGGAAAGGAAACCATGTGGATAATCGAATTTGTTCGGCTACGATAATTTCACTTCCGAAAAACAAGGTCGTTCATTCACAATGTCTTTGTGTCCCAAATCACCCCAAGCACTTTCAGTGATTAAATTCAGCATAATTGTATATGCATTGTGTTTATTAGGGTTTGGTAGAATGTCAATGATCATTAGAATTACAACTGATGGATTGAATATTGGTTAGATTGCATCATTGACATATAGAAAGATTATCATGCATACATTTAAATATGGAATCACTAAAAGGAAATGACTTTAAAAGCACTAACCAGAATGTCACTATGCCCACAGTTATTCAGACCAGGCAATGCATAGTCAGCAAGCTAAGGAGTTAACCAATTTTGATACCGACAAATCATACAATAGATGAAAGAACAAAGTGGCTATTGCTGGCGTATTTGTTCTGAATAATCACCAGAAGCCTACATTCGAAGCAGTGGCCTGTTTATCAATCGCCAGCCAATTGCGAACAAAATAAAAGATGACAGTCGATATATAAGCGAAGGCCATTACTATACAGACATCATTTAGGTTCACCCCAGTTACTCACACAAACATCGCGGTGGTGAATCGTTAATGTAACAACGATACTTACCGCTAAGGTAAGTCACCAATATGGTACAATAAACTAATTCATAGCTTTTTGTCTGTTTGTAATATATGTGCAATTTGTGATCTTCACGTGTGTGCGACAGCTTCTTAAGTAACTGCATTGATTGAAATGATTTTCTCAACATTATGACGGCTTTTCTAATTGCGCTTACAGCTCAATCCCAGGTACGGATCGAATTTAATGCGTGCGACGACCGATGTCAGCTTTAATGTGCCTATCGCACGAAATATCATGTAATTTCCTTTGCAAAATTACATGCTCATTCTGCCTATTTATCAGTCGTGAAAGTGTGCGCTTTCGGACAGATATCCGGCGTATCAAAACGACCAGCTCATAATTAATTAATCGCCTGACCGCGTAACGTCAGACCCGGTGTGCTGATTTTGTTCACCGAGGCGTGATCTGGTATGGCACAAACATTAACGACAAACGTGGCATCGGCAGGGTAATTTCGCTATTTCATCAAAACTTCTAATATATCGGTTTGACGCGACATTGAAAAGAAATAATGGGATAACCCACAAACCATTTGCAGACTATCGTTATTGTTCAATACGACATCGTCTGTTACATAAGGTGTTCATTATGCGCTCGCATATTGACCATTCATGTGTTCCTATGTTGTGCGATCCATGCACGTAACGGTATGATGGTGACAATGAAAAGCTTCATATGATGCATATATCATACAATGTTTTCCTTTGCCGGCGATACTAAATCATCATGAACATAAATTGAATCAACTACATTTGTTCCCGCCAGCAGTGACCGCGATGATGAGATAATGCTATTAATGCTCAATAGTATTGTCAGATTAAAATAATAATATACACATAGCGTCAACATACATTTACCAATATCCACCGATTATTTTTTTTTCTGGAATTAAGCAGTGCGCCCCAATCGTCGCATGGTAATGAGGTGCGTTAGACATTCGTTGTTGAAAAGTAAAAGACTTATTTATATCGTCCATGATCGGATTACTATATTTGATAAAATCCAACATTTCTCTAATAGAAATATCACACGTGCATGGCATCAATTCACAACATACGCAAATCGAGAGCTTACAGACTAGGGGCGCAGAGACAGTAATATTGCATAGAGCAGCAGTTGAATGCTGTTGGGTCCGAATAAAAGTTGTTTGGATTCAGAATCAATTTACAGTACATCTTATCTGCGATATTAGCTCCACATACTAGCTCCAGGAAAACCAACACAGTGTGTCACGACATTTGATGGATTTGTTTAGCTAACGTACTATTCACGCATCACCACTGAGTGTATGGTGTTTTGACATCATCAACGCGGCAGTCGTGTTCGAACTATTGTTGCACTTAAGATTTATCCTTCATTACTGATTGATTTATCGATAGCCATCCCACCCAAATCTGGCAGATGAATAAAAAAGTCAATAAAAAAGCCCGGAAAGGAATTTCACAAATGCAGAAGTTGAAAAGAATATGCAAGTAGCTTGGTGAGTTTACACACACCAGTAAATGTAAAACTTCAGTTCCAAAATCAAAACGGCATTGTTTGCAACTTCTACTATCTTTGAAATAAATGCAAATTGTTTTTATAGCATCAATGTTCCGATCATGGATAAAGCCATAGCTATTATATGACAGGCATAATATAAACCATCCAGCGAATGGCGGATTCTTCACACTTTGCTGAATACTTACTGGTGACCTTCATAAATTTGACCATATGAGCGTACTCTCGACCAGCAATCAACCATTACGAATCGCGTTCACTAGGGCAGCTTCATATCATCAGGTTTGTTTTACACATTGAGTTAAATACCATGGATACAACGCGAGAGTGATTCCTATAAGTAAACATCCAGTAAAAATCTTCCTTTGTGAGTGAAATAGCAAATCAAACTAATATCGCAACATAAGATGACGAGGATTATTCCTAACTGTACACTAGGTTGATCAGCTATATTTAACAACATGTTTGCATACCTTACAAACATTTGCACATAATCTATATTTGCGTGGTACACGATAACATGGTGCCATAATTATCATACATCAAAGAAGATTTAGAACGAGAATCTGGTAAGTGTGTCTTATAACCTCTCGAAATGCGAATTTATTGGTCTACATGGGGAAGTTGAGAAGTATTTATTGAAGTATCAAGGAGCAGGATCTATAAAGAGATAATAAATGGCGCCCGTAAAGCTAGTGCTGTAGATGCACCTAGGTGCAACGTTAATGTGGAGAAGTCCACGTTTGGAGATGTGTATCTCCTTTCTAGGGTCATCATGAAGAGTTAGCTAAAAATTGATTATGACTTTTATGAGGCAATTACTGTCAACTATATTAGCTTAGCTTTTCTGAAACATGTACTTGTTTGTTGTTGTGTGTAGCTATGTCCGTGATGTCTATGCATTAACGAAATGGAACTGTGAACCAAATGCTGCATCTTCATTTCTAACTTCGATATCATAAGTACTGCGCATTCAAGATTCCATAAAATTATTGAATGACAGCGTGTACGCATATAACTTAGGTTAGCACGTCTAATGGAACCTAAGTTTATAGGTTGCTTATTTTCAAAGCTTTCTCAAATTTAATTTCTGCTTAGAACTACGGCAGAGTAGAGCCGAGGCAGGACATATTGATCAAATCAAGACGAGCATTCATCGCTGTTATTCAATGGGAAGAAGTTCAGTTTACGCAACATTATTAGCAATATTGCGCGGTGAAGAAAATATAATGCAATTATAGACACAACGCAATCAGAAACGATACGTCTAGTATCATCAATAATCAATTATTAACATCGATGTGCAACAGATGAAATCAGCGTCGCTTATCAATAACATACTTCTATCAGAGTTTGTCATACGAAACCATTTGTTTTGTCAAAGAGACCGGTCTAAACAAGAATCAACTGCAATCTCGATTTTGTTAACAATTCGTTCCTTAAACCACGCGTGATCAAAGCTTCACTGACATTTATCAGTGTAAGTGTGTGGACCAAATGAAATCAGATAGCAGAAAAGAAGTGTCCAATTGGTCAACCTAGATGGTATGGAGGTTGAGGTCCCCTTTGCAGACCTTCCACCTCAGATCAAGGATTATTTTGTGCACAAATGGCATGATCAAATCATCGCAAGTTTGCTGTAGAGGGGATGACTCATGCCTTAGTCTATTTCTTGCCAAAGCGCATACTGTTTATGTGCCGATTCTTATAATAATCTCTCTTTTAGTGGTCAAAGTCCGTCAGAGCTGTTTAAATGAGTTGATCAACGAACGATTCTTGGTTTTATCCAGTTAGTGTGATTCAGATTCAGATTTTTTCAACGCTGAGTTATAAAATAAGTGAATTTCATATACATAAATTCAGTCGATTAAATAATGATTTATTTTCCCACATTTATTGGCGCCATGTAAAACTGCTGAACCTTATACGTACTTCCATAGTGTAACAATGTGCTTATAGCGAGCTTGAGGGTTACTGAAATATTGCAGTTTACTTTCCAATGCTCAACAAGAATCCTGTTGCATCTGTTGTCATACAAAAGTGGCAACATTTGTTTACAAAGATAAATAGAAGTTGAATAGACGTGACATGCCAACAGCCAGCCGCAATGCAGCCTGATAGACAATTTACAGTTCAGTGACGGAAATCGTTTCTATGGCTACGATGGCCTCCCAGCAAGATGATGTCATTAAAAAAACCTTCTCTCTCAGTAACTTAAACGTTTGGTGTTGCATAGCCTAAACTCGATTATCACAGCATGATCAATTGCACGGGTGAGAGCAGCAGGCGATGTTGGCATGCATTGGCCATGTTATTCATATACTTTGCTGTTATTTGTCAGTTAGTTCTCATGTACTAATCATTCGCATTTAATCCTATATTTGAAAGTACGGTGTGTGCATATGTGGCGGCACTTCAAATTGCGATATGTGACCTGAACACAATAAATTGAATTATGACACGAACAGTTTTAACATTCCTAGAACAAATTGGATTGTGAATATAACCTGATAACCAAAATCTACACCTATATGATATTTCTATTAACGTTCATATGCATGCACTGATTATTCGCGTTTTTGTGCGGTTGTCGATAATGAAGCGGATGCAAAATTATTCCTTTGTAAGCAAAATGCCATATTACACCCGCAAATCTTCTATATGATTACAAAATGCAATTTATTGTTGTTTTAGCCTGGGGATAAGTGCATTTTGCAAGAATTATGTTTTGAACCCCCTTCGCTAGTGTATTGCTCATTGTGTGACATAGATACTTTCTTTCTTGCCCGACCCTATCACCCAAAGCCACCAAACCACGCTTACCTAACAACAATTTTGGGATTGTAACATGCCTTCGTATCACAAGCGTAAAATATTTTTGGCTCTTCGATCAGCAGAACAATGGTGCCTTCTAATGATCTGAGCTCCCCTGACTTAACTGGAATAAAGGGAGCCCATGCATTTTACGCTTGTTTTACAAGGGGAATATAGGCTCCACGCATGCTGCGGATTTCTTGATGAAAAAACACAAACCTAACCTGATGTCTCACCGGGACACAAGTACCGGTTGCATGATATAAGCCTAGAGGTGCTGTTGGTATGTGTCTTGGTGAGGGTGGGGTGGGGGGAGTGGGTGTGATTTCAGCGATAAAACAATATCATAGCTACATGCGCTGCTGAGGCTGCTTCGTCTTACCGTTCAAGTAAATAAGCATTATCAGGTCTTGCACTGGAAGCCATGAGATAGCCAAGGCTAACACCAAGTTCCCGTTTAAAGAAACAAATCGGCTTCTTAACTGCAATGCTTCTGCCAATCTCCATAATTATTACAGTCATAATTAGATAACTGAAAAAAAACAAAAAAAATTGCGATACTCTATATACACAGGAAGACAGTTATCATCATGTACCCAGGAATACAACCACTTAAGTACCAAACCATAAAAACATTAATGATGAGTTTAAAGTCCATGCCAATAACGAACCTCGTATTTATCGTCAGCACGATTCGAACATCCCACAAACGCCCAGCACAAGTGCCGAGCGATAAAAACATCAAGCCGTCCTGGTTTTCTGGTCGTGTAATCAGCTCCAGAACTCACGTATCTACGCATGCGCGTGTAAGCAAGCAGAAAAAGGGATACAGAGGTCATATATTTCCGAAAGCCAATAAGTCCGTTGGCTCCTGAGAGTGCAGTTGTACAATCGAAGCGGGAAGGAGTCAATCAAAGCATCAAATATGTATAAGGGAAGCATAAGGGAGTGTAACTTTCATGGTATCGCCTGATGTCGGGGTAGTCGTGTTATTTCATAATCGTCACTCTAGACGCTCCAAACCTACACAACCCCATGTCATGCCAAAAATGTTAATATCGAGCCTAGGCCAGTTTCCTCGCTTCAGACCGTTATTGACAATCTAAAACTACCATTCACAGTGCGGACCTGAAAAGATGGAGGATCGTTAATTGCGCGGACGCTGTGAGTGGCGAACTGTTTTCGATAGGTGTACCCCAGACCTGGTAATTTATATAGTTATCATTTATAAGCAGTGCACTTGCTATTTAAGCTATTCATATGCTTACCGTGCGACGTGTTTTGGCAGCGGCAAGGCTCTGTGAAATGACATTTTCTCCGCTCTCATCAATCGCAGTGACATCAACCCAGGATTCCCTAGTGCTTTTGTTTGTGTCACGGTAGCGCCACCTTACGATTGCAATGTATTATAATTAGGGAACCGATCAACGCAGAGCCACTCGAAGTGAGCTCTCTTGGCGTAGTTATAAACTCTTTGATAAAACTCCATTCAAATCAATCAAAGTAGTAATCAGACTGGTAGGTATATTGCACACGACAGGCCGTATGGGTAAACCCCTCTCCATCTCGCATGTTGTAAATGCTGAGTGTACCGTTATGATACATTTGTATTTGAGTCATCATGCGTATTATTTGAGCGATCGCTCAGCCTGCTTATCACACTTTTATATCTAACTGATTTGGTAGTCAACATGAAAAGTCTGGCAGAACCAACACATCTCACTATGACCTCAATGTGCTGGTGGTTTTAATATTTATCACCAAAAAGGGACAGCGCTGATAAGTGACACTTATTGGTGAATGCATTCGTTCTAGCTGTTCAGGTTGTGCAGTCAAGTAGTTTTGGCAGACATCGCACAATGCCTCACCGCGGAAGTGTCTGCACTCAATGCACCATACTTTGCTACAGCTGGAAGACGTCGATGGCGAGCCAAACTGCACATACTTTTCATCACGGTTTAAATACGCATCACATCATCCGTCACAAATAGAAACAGCATGCACCCTAAGCCTCGGTATTTAATGGACTGAATAACATCAAAAGATTAATCACGCTGGCAGTCTTATAGAAATATCAAAAAGTACAAAGAAGTAATTGGGTAGAGGAAATTACTATTTTAAAAAAACTAGGACAATTTAACGCACCTAATCTCTGCTGCATGCGTTACCTATACATTAGTGGCCACAGATGGATACGAATTAATGTGCCAACCAAATATTTGGCTGTACAGTTGATGAAATCTCTGACTCGCCATATAAATAGCATTTCTCGACTTAATCACTTATCTTAGCAGCAAGATCTCTTAAAATTCCATAATTGGTTATAGAGCACAGAAGCTAGAGCTAGCCGACTATCCGCTTCTTTTCTCGGTCTATTTATTGTAATGAATGACATCGTTAGTCAATCATTAATGACAAACATATCAAAGTTACTAAACTATAAACAACTTGCAAAACATATCAAAAACATATGGTTCAAATAAAGTATGAGATGTGAAAGTATTCTACATCCAATAAAAGCCTTATCAACAGCTTGCATATGCATAATTTATCGGCCAAATCTAATTATTATTAATTCAGACAATTCCTGTGCCTAGAATGCATTCAATTACTAAAAACGTTAATTATCTCAGCCAATTTATTTAGGTTTGACTGTTGCAAGAACGGTTAATGTCATTTCGTATAATATAGCAAGTCTAGCATGTGCAATAAGACCATTACATGCGGGCAGTATTCACCGAATTCAATACCATCCAATCGCTTTCCGTCCAAATTACCGTTGAAAACGGTGAATAATTCTTGATTGCATGCATATTATGATAATGTCAAATGTGTTGCGTTTAAGCACACATGATAAACATTTGACACCATCCACGGCATATAAGCCTTAAGCTTCTATGTTCTTAAAGCAAACACCATTTATTATATTAGTGTTATATGCAAATAGAATTTGCTGCATAGCGACAACTGCTGGTAGGGTGATTTAGCTGACGTTATATGCGTATAATGATAGGGCCCTTCTGATGATTAAACCCATATAGCAGCATATCTTTACGCCATACACGCCACGACGATTAGAGACCTGTAAATTGATCAACAAATAATGCAATCAGAAAAACATTGTTTGCAACCCCAGATCGCGTAGGCGAAGAACATTACATGTATTCCAAAACAATGTGAAACGCAATAGGATACAGCAAAACATAATGGCGCCGGAATTAGGAAATAAAGCTGACTTCGTAAACTGAAGACGGTAATCCGTAACATTCAATATTTATGTGAGACTTTGCCGATTCGCACTGACACCCAGAACAAAAAGCAATCAGATTAATTGCAAAGGAATATTCACATACCTCCGTGCAGCCAAATCCATTGAAGTGTCCTTGTATATAACAACGTAAATAAAGGAGGTTTATAGGCCTTGGAGTGTGTCGTCGTAACATACATGCAAACATATATACATACGTACACACATACATACATACATACATACATACATACATACATACATACATACATACATACATACATACATACATACATACATACATACATACATACATACATACATACATACATACATACATACATACATACATACATACATACATACATACATACATACATACATACATACATACATACATACATACATACATACATACATACATACATACATACATACATACATACATACATACATACATACATACATACATACATACATACATACATACATACATACATACATACATACATACATACATTCAAACTTACATACATACATGCATACATAACTATAAACATACATGCATACATATATGTATACTTATATACATATATTCATCTATACATGGATGTATACATACTTACATCCATACATGCATGGATGCATGCATGGATTCATGCATGCTCGCGAGTATTCATTCATCATACATATCTTCATACAGCGATGCATACATATTTTCACGCACGCATGCGCACAAGCATTTATGCACGCAAATCAAGATGCATACATGCGAACATGCAAACATACATGCATACGTACATACATACATGCATACATACATACATACATACATACATACATACATACATACATACATACATACATACATACATACATATACATACATACATACATACATACATACATACATACATACATACATACATACATACATACATACATGCATGCATGCATGCATGCATGCATGCATACATACATACATACATACATACATACATACATACATACATACATACATACATACATACATACATACATACATACATACATACATACATACATACATACATACATACATACATACATACATACATGCATGCATGCATGCATGCATGCATGCATGCATACATACATACATACATACATACATACATACATACATACATACATACATACATACATACACACACACACACACACACACACACACACACACACACACACACACACACACATACATACATACATACATACATACATACATACATACATACATACATACATACATACATACATACATACATACATACATACATACATACATACATACATGCACACAAAATGCATGCATCTGTATCTTAATTCAGCTTGGGTAAGTGATATTAGTATGATCAACTGCGTTTGGTTATATATAGCGTCTATTATTATATCGTAAAATTGCCATAAGCAATAGGAGCATGACTTTGGACAAATATGGGATATTGGACGACTCGCTGTTACATTCTGCCAAACGGTTGGTATTAAATTATTCAGACTTTTTACAGAGGTTCTGCACTTAGGGTTTGTTTGCCAAATGGCTGGGTTACTAATGACCAAATTTGATGCGAAAGAGGTGGAATGGAATGGGCATTTGAAATTTGGAAAATAAGAACATTAATGTTGACGTAGAATTAATTGATTGTAAACGATCAATGCTTTTACGACGACAATACTGGCGCAGTATTAAAACATAGACTGCTCGCTATTGTATGTACATCTATATATCGTGCATGTAGGGTATATGTAGAAGATGATGTAGTCTTCAGGTAATTATTGATTATTACCCTTGGATTTCATAGACGATTTGTCAACCAAGCAAATATGTTTCACAGTATATACACATGCGCAGCATCTCCTATACCATACCGCAATATGCAACTATTAATTCTTCAGAGCATGAACTTCAAACATGCTTTCATGAACAGAATCGTAATGAAATCACTTAAAAGCCGAAAACTTTTATGTTATGCATGAAGTTAAGGTCATATTAGGGCAAAACAACAATATTGGTACTGCAAGTAACATACTGCGCTTGAAACTAATGTTTGCTCATGGAAATATTATATTTCAAGATGCTGTCAAACGCTTTCGGACAATATTAACTAAATGCTGGTGCAACTATGGAAAATATGATGTTATGGGGATAAATGTTCAATAAAGTGACTAATCTTGCATTAACATGGTTTGATAGTAAGAAGATATCATATCATTCGATTGGTCTAGCTCAGGCAGATAATTATGAAGATTTAAGTTAGCACCAACGATACTATATACAACGATATAACACTACTATTGCCTTTTAGCCAGCTCAGTCAGTATAATGGTTCACAGAGCATAGCAGTTAGAGCTTGCCGACAATCCACAACTTTCCTCTGTTACAAAGCCGAGACTATTGACGCTTAACCAACAATTACAGCTGGGTCATTTGTAGTTCGTAGACGAAGTGTAAAGGGTCTGTCACACTTGCACGTCCTCGCATGGCGCTCGTATCGCAATATTGTTCATACAGTACAACGTGGTAGGAACACCGCGTACGGCTCGACAACTCATTGATACTTGTTGAAGGATGCAAACGATCTTCAATGAACGTCAGGCGCATCATTTTTTTTCGTGACTGTTCAAATCAAACGTCGCGCTTTCGCGATCTGGGAAAAGCACTAATTGAAACTACTTACAATGCTAGATCGGACATGACGTTCCGACAACCCAAAAAAAATCAACAACGTCTAATGAACGCCATGGGAGGGCGTAAAGGTGTGGCAAAGCATTAAGTAGAATTATGAAATTGTTGTGTTATTGAATGGTATGCATCAATACAACATCGATGTAATTCATTTGAGAATGGCAAACCATATTTTAACCCGTGGGTAAGATAACTTGTTTATTTACTCGTCCAGACATTACACGAGCACCGAAAAGAGCTTTTGCCGACAAAAAGACAGCGTTCGACATTATGTAGTGTTAACAACTATGTCGAACAACTCCGTCGAAGTACGAACAATTTCGTAAACGTATTATTTATCCATATAGTTTTTTGGATTCAATGTATTTGTGTGGTTTTCACGAACATGGCTTACATAAAGCGTCTGGCGCCGCTGCATTGATTAAAACATTGACGTTAAAAAGAATTATGTCGTGTTATCTGCCAGTTGGTCCAACGACAATAGATCAGTAAGACTTACAAATACCGATTTCGATGGTATGTGTAAATATTGTATGTAAGAGGAACTCGAGCGTCACGTGTACACTATGTCGTGTTGTTGCGGTGTAATCATTGATCATCTACCAGCCGTATGCAGTCAGCTCCAACCGTCAGAAATTGCCTCAACTCTGATATAGAAGCACAGCCCGCTGTGATTGAATTATACACCTAATGGGAGTTTAACAGTAGCAGTGGAGCAATTGCTTTAATCAACACTCCCCGGTGTAAATGGCTACCATCTATTCAGGAAACAAATTGCCCCTCCAGGATCAGTAATCAAATATATAAATTATATAAGGCCTAATTATATAACAACAAAAGGTACACTTACTACGAATATAAACGCACACATTCCCATCAAACACTCTGTGCGCTATTTAACGAAGCGTTTACTTTATTCAAGGTACGCAGCTAGCAAAACAGGAAATAATCATGAACCGAATGCACCTCACACCCCAAACCTCTCCAACCGGAACGGGGGGCTATATGAAGGAATGGCGTCATGCATTATTTGCTTTCATGTCTATCTTCCCTGGCCACTAAGCATGGATTTAGTATTCAGTTGATTTATTCAAGCCAATTGAAAATTACGAAGCATCTGGCCCGTATTCAGTCAATCGCAACTCCACAAAAGCACATGCTTGAAATCGCATGAACATTCTAAAACACCAGTATATTAAAATCTTAAGAACGCTGCTCTCCGTACAGAGCTATAGTCTACATATCACTAGTGAATAAGAATACATTGTTGCATATTCACACAAGTAGTGTATTGATGTTAATGCACCATGAGCTTATCAGGGACAGGGAGACCTGTATAACCTTTCCTACGATAAGCCGTAGTTCATCAACGTAGTGAAGGTTGAAGTATTCCTTATAACTATTGTTAACATTCTTTAGCTAAATCATAGGCGTCAATATGCTTTAGAATATTATAGAAAACGAAAGGTCCGATGGGAGGATCTAGTTGATACACATATTTGTCAGTGGTTGACGTTCCTTTTGATGTGTGATTACATGACTTTTATGTCGGTCGAGACACGCGGTGCTTTTGTTTACTTATTTAACTGTTCGACTGGAGAAACTTTTCAGTGCTACTTACTAAGATTTAACCATGAATTGAGCAGTTTAACCATTCCTCTTCGAAAAGAACCGTGAGCAATTTAATCGTCAGCCCTTAAATACCGAGTGGTCATGTGAGTGACACAACACGACCAGATCTGGTCATCAACATTAGCTCCAGCGCAGCATAAAACGATGAATACTGGCATAACATGCTAGGGCACTGCTTACCGTTATCAATTGTGATTACGTCAAGTATGAATGAATCAAACTATGTCGATTACTCCCAACAATCAAGACGTGGCGAATCAGACGCCAGTTACTCAACATAAGGGTTTTTTTTATCATACTAAAAATGATATAGAGTGCAGTCACCATGATAAACAAGTATACAATGATAACGATTTCAGCAGAACCGGGGATATTTGGCGAATAGTACATAGTGTGTGTGTGTATATATGTACGTTTCCACTCCATAAAGATTAACCCGTTCAACTTGATTCATGTTATGCTGCGGACCAATTGTATTTACCATATTATAACACGGGCCCAGTTTGCTAGTTGTTTGTTTGTTTGATACATGCCACATGTTGTCTTGTATGTAACGGCAGTAATAATGAATGTGGCTAAGCTTTCGGGCCGATTTATAAGACTATGTAGGCAAAATGATCAAAGACTGAAATCGAGCATACATGCCAGCTCAAAGCTAACAGTGTGCAGCCCACTGGGTGCTATTTACAACATTTTGCTGGTGATGTAACGTAGGGGAGCCGCGTGAGCAAACATTGAGCACAGCGTGATATCAACAAGACGTTTACATCACTTGTGGTAAAATCAGGTACATGGGATGCTAGTTTCTCTATATGAACAATCCTTGCTAAGCCCCTTGGTCTAATTTCACCGTCAAGTAATATGTTATCCTTTGAAATATCTTACGCTGTGTAATACGACGTCGGAAAAACACGCTTTATGACCATGTTACGCCTCACAAGCTTAGACGTTTATACAATAGTGACATTGCTATGATGGTCTCACTACGTATGATACCCGTACCTTCCAGATCGTACCTCAGGAGTTGTGATACAACGCAGGAGAGTATTTGACCCATTATTGTGAAATATTGAGATATCTTTAAGGCAATTGAGTCACTTGTGATACAATCAGATGCATATGAGGTGCTACATGTGAACAATTAAGATATGTTTCAGCCCCAGCTGGCTTTCAAACCTCACCGATACAAAACTGTCAGTCATCACTGTCAAAAGATGACACGGTGAAACTCTAATGTGATACGCCTCACGTCAGCAGCCGTTACTAAAATTACCATTTTAGCATTGCGACGTAGCCGACACTTACATGTGCAACCCGCATGAACAACGAAAATATGCTCCGACGCAATATTCATCCGCTCGCGACTCGATGTAGTGCGTTAACATAATATGTTTCAAGGACCACGCACATATGTATTCCCTTTACCATTTTCCTATTACTGCACAATTATGTCGCTTGGACATTCACTGAATCCTCAAAAATGAGCTTATAGAAGAGGAAGCAATGACCTCAATATACGCTTGTCATGGGCAAGCAAACGGATATATGCAAATTATCAATCGCACCAAACACGATCCATTTACCTTATTTAGGTAGATATCGCATTCTGCGGTCTTAATGTCAGCAGTCTGCTTTGTATCAACCAATTTGTGACTTTAACAATATTCATTTATCCCGTCTTCATTTTACCGGAATTACGTAAGCTTATCATTCAACTGTCTATGCTGATTCATACAACACCTGCCAGGCAGATGCCTGCAGGTATAATCCGCTTTAACCCGAACAGATGTGCAATGCCCGTGACTTTAGATGCACACTCTTCGATTCATTTATACATGAACATTTCGGATATGCCATAAATGTCGTCATATTCCATCGTGTCCTCGCTTTATGCGTGTAACGCACATAATCAATGAATACTTATTGGAGTTTAATAATCCGCGCATATTTTCTTTCTTATTTTACTGATATTAATGATGCGGAAATTACATGAGCCAACAACCGCGCCAAGCCGAGCTATCATAAAGCACGCAACGGCAACCGACTATTGAGACCATGTAGACGTAAAACATGTCAATGTATTATCAATCTTCGTGGAATGAACTAAGGGGTTGGTTGGCAAGTGGCTTCCCGTTGCGCGAGGAAAATTGCTGATGGAAAATAAATGGTTTTGATTTTGCATAAAGACAAGAGAGATACAGCCTTATTGTTCATACCACCTTGAAATTTTCAGGAATTGTTTGTTATGACATTCTCTACTGTTTCCATGCATCAAATACAACTTTAGTCTACAATGTGACATTAATTAACCCCTAATTAAAGGATTAACTGTGAAAACAATGTGATCGAATTATCACTTTTTTTTATTAATCATTCGAGTAATAATCAAGATATCAACTTGAAACTTTCAGGAAATGTTTATTATGACACTATCTACCAATTGTATGCATCAAATACAACAATGAGCTACAATTTCCCCACAAAGCCAAAATGTCAAATGCAAATTAGGTACTCAAAACATTAATTCAGGGTCCTCTCTAATTAGAGTGTCAAATCCTTCAGTATAAAATCTGCCCCAAGTGCATATACAGTGTTCTTTATCTGCTAGCCTTGAAGCAATTTCATCTATCAGTTCCTTCTGTTTCTTTCTTTTCCTCTTTCTCTGTTCTTGTCCAAAACTAATGGCCTTCTGAATAATTCGATCCCGTCTTTCTGAACTCATGCCCTCCAAATATTCCACTGTTTTGTTCTTAGAAGCTCTTATTTTACTTGAAATGTAGGACAAAGTAGCACTGGGAGCCTTGGACTGCAGTGCAGAAAACATCCCTATCATTTGTTCGGAATCAATATTGTGGGATCGAGCAGATTTTGTTTCTTTCCTTAGCACTTCATCGATATCCATTTGAAAGTATCTCTGATACTGCCTCTCAAGAACAACAACAATTGCCACAAGACACTCCTTCATCAAATCATTGAAGATTTTCAACTCCTTCGGGGCCTCTCTCAATTTTTGCAAAGTGGTGTCCGAAACGTCCAGTTCATTGTCAAACACATCCCTCTTCATGGCCATAGTACCTCCAGGACTGTTCTGCCAACCTTTAAGCTTTTCAACTACTTCCCGAACGTGTCCAATACCATCTACATGGTCGATTTGATCTCCTGACGCTGAATAAAACAACTTCATCCTACCTAACAAACCAAGCACCTGCATTTCAATGCGACCTACCACTGAACAAAAATCTCCATGGATACAAGAACGAAGGCCTCCCAGTGGTGGCCCTTTTGCAAGGAACTCCTCAAACACGGAGTAATGTTCTGTTAATATCCCACAGATATGAAACAAAATGTGCAATCTGTTTCCCCTATAACGTGGAAGAATTCCCCTTGGCAAGTTGTTCTCCTCTAGCATCACTATAAAACCTTTAGGGTCACCCTTGGAATCTTTGAAACGTAGCTTGTTCATCTGTACCACAATGTCTCCTGCTAAACACTCAAATCCCTTAATCTTATTCTGTATGTTTCCTCTTTTTTCATACGATTTCAAGGCTTCTCTTGCCTTTGTGGCCATAGAGTCTAATGGGTGTAGGTGGCAGTTCAGTTCATTTATATTCTTATCCCACGTTTCCTCCAAATTACGAATGCCATGATTTGATGCACAACGATCAGTCAGTGAATTTGAAATATTTGATATCATCTTGTTCCTAGAATCCTGATAGTCCTTATCTTCATTGAAATATGCATAAACATTTGCCAGATTATCTACTGTGTCACATATGTGGTCATGATAGTCTTGGGCAGTACCTCCTGGTAACTCATCTACAGCTGCAGACAAGCATACCCTCTCATCTGAAAAATGAATCTCGTTGACATGATTTCCCTCCTGGGTAGTGCATCAAATCCAATAGTAATGTGCTCATTTTCAATTAGGAGTTCTGCAGTTTGCAGTTCTGCAATTGCTCCTAATTCACCTGCCATGGCCTCGACTGTAGTTCTGGATGGAATGTCTGCTAAACTAACACCACAACATTCCGATATCTTCTCAATTATCTTGGGTATATGTGCTGTAGGAGTGTGGCTCATGATTCCATCGAACACCATAATTCTTGTCTCTGGAGAGTATGTCTTTCCGTCTGCTTTTGTTATCTTGATAGCAGCCTCAAGCTCCTTTACGTGTTCTTCTAATACAAGTTTTTCATGCTGCAAAATGATTATTTCTGTGTCTTTTGATTGAAGTTGAGTCCGTAATCCCTCAATTTCAGTGGAAGTGTCAGTTGAAAACAGTTGTTTGCGTGCCTTCTTGTGATATCTCTTTACGTCCCTGTGGTTCCTCCTAAGTAATGACAGTTCTGCCTTTGCCTTACTTACAGCAAGTGGGGTAGACTTCAACATTTCTGTAGCCTTTGCTAGTTGGGAGTGCTTTCTTTTAATTTTTTGGTTGAGTCTAGAGAGAGCAAACTTTTTGCTTTTCTTAACAACCACAGTCTTTGAATGTTCTCTCTTTCTCCGCTGAATTTCCAACATCTTTTCACGTGATCTAAGTGCAGCCCTCATAAGAATTTGACAGTTCTGGCATTTGGATACTGCCCTCGTTTTCACAGGAGACTTAAGATCTGTTGTTGTAGGAGTCTCTGTACTAGCGGTTGGAATTGGAGCCGTTTCCTGGAGTTCACAAGAACCACTAGATGTCTCACAAGGTAATTCCTGCGACAGAACACCATAATTCTCACAGCAGACAGCACTGAACTTGGCCATCTCCCTTGGATCGGAAAGCCGCCTAAACTTCATAACTGCCTCCGCAGCCCTTTTAACACCATTCTTCACTAGACGTTTGATGTCATCCTGGTCAGCTGAAGTTTTTTCAAATAACTTCATGAGTTCTTTAACTGTGGTAGTTAAACTACCATTGCACGAGCAGAAGTAGCAATGTAAAACATGTCCCTTCAGGAGGTCCTTGACATCAGATGGAAGAATAGAAAAATTGTCCATCAGATACTGGTTTTACACCACCAACAGGCGGCTGAATTTTCCTTCGTTTCTTAGGCGGCATCTTGGGTCTTGACTTGAAATTGCCTTTTGTCAGCGAGAAATTCAAATGCGAATTGTTAAACCGCGATGGTTATGAATATTTGTGTGAGAATACGCAGCTTATATAAGGCTTGGGTGAACTCATGATAAACTCGGGATGTACTCGGTGACCGAATCAGACACCAAACGTGATTAACAGAATCTCTTTGATGTATTCATTGTGGGTGGTGCCCTTGGCGACGAGCAGCGCACGTGACGGTCGCGCAACTGTCGCAGCTCAACATCTACTCCGTGAACCCTAACTGCGGAAATCCCACGCGCCAGCGCAAGCGGCATATTGCCTTTGAAGTTTCTGGTCAGATCGTCGACCTGTAATTGATAATGTTTTAAATCTACAGCCCCAGTTAGATAAATTAAGTTCCATATGATATTAAGTTCATGAATCGTTTATGTAATGCTGATAACGCCGTGTGAAGGCAAGCTATGCCTGCGCCTGCAGCGAAGTTCGGCTGCCACCCGATGATGGATTTTTGACGATTTGTTGACAGGGTAACCCGAATTCCGCTTTCAATTTAACTATGTCGAATGCAACAGATCGCTGTCAAAATTGCTACAAATTGAGAAAAGATATCTATAATGACGTGTATCTTACCTTCAGTTTCGTATAAATTATATCAGATTGAAAACTTAATGAAAATCGACTCTGTTTGACCTCAGGCGATCAGCCGCGTTTGAGATCTTGAGTCGGCCGAGTGAAGGCAAGCTACACGGTCTCCTGGCGCGGGCATGACAAAATCGATCATTAAAAGTTTAAAATTCGACAACAGGATGCCAATCGATTTGAAAATAAACTTGACCTAAGGGTTCCATTATACATAAAATGCCCCCGTATATAGATGGATGTTAGAGGTAGGATTGATACATGAATCAAAATCGACTTTTTTGGCCCCAAGCGATCAGCCGCGTATGCGTCACAAGCGCGGCTGCCTGCAGCGAAGTTCGGCTGCCACCCGATGATGGATTTTTGCCGATTTGTTGACAGGGTAACCCTAATTCCCCTTTCAATTTAACTATGTCGGACGCATCAGATCGCCGTCAAATTTGCTACAAATTGAGAAAAGATATCTATAATGACGTGTATCCTACCTTCAGTTTCGTACAAATTATATTTCAGGTGGTTTGGGTGCTTGGAAATCGGACGAAATTCTTAACTCGACTGTACATATAACAAATTGACCGAATTAAAAAATTCCAAAACGACGTGGTGGATACATCATCCCCGAGTATGGGGATAACGGGATTCTTCAGAATTCTACTGCGCCAGTTAATGAGAGCGATTCTTGTGGGACGTGGAAATACCTAGCTGAATATTCCCGATCGCAGCGTCACGCCGTCAGCGACGGCAAATGTCCGCCGCTTATCAGGAGATATACACATACCTACTAATAATTCACAAAAGTATTTTCTATGATTGGATTATTTTACAATGTTGACACAAAATATGATACACAAAATGATAATTAAGTGACACTAGCGATTCACACAGTCGCTCTACGTCTGGACAGCTATATGGGTGAGGTGCGTGTTAGGCACAATCTTACACTTAAGAAGGGTTTGGCAATGTCTCAGCAATTAGATCATCTCACTTTGCAGGACAAATACTCTGAAGGCCCAGCTACCGACTGTCTACCGCTTTGCAAGGGGCTCTACAAAAAAAACTTTTCTAAGAGAACATAGACAGCTAGAGGGCTTGTGCATGTACAGCAGGGGCAAGGTCACGGAGTGTCTGGTACACAACGAGGAGCAATTTGTAGGCGATGCGCCTTACGCAGAGTAAATATGTAAAAGCATGTAGAATAACATAGGGATCTTACCTTTTCCAGAAAAAACTGATATGGATCTTGTAAGTATGAGCTGCGATCGATATAATTCTAAATGTTGTATATGCACGTTTATGTTGTATATGTTGTATAAGTATTCTAACACATGATTCATAACACATGATCAAAATAAAATGTTTCCAAATAAAGTTGGTACACATGCCAACACGGTCTTCAACTCGAACCGACCGATAGCGCTGTTAAGAATATTCATATTTGTGGCACTTAGAGGAATAACATGAATGTTCAAACATCTGGGTATCTTAAATTCTTGACGCATATAAGGCGCAACTTAAAACACAACAAATATCTTAACAGCGAAAATGTCCGGTGGAATACAAACAATATGCATTTGCTTGCGCAACTTCCCCTGACAAGGATTGGTGACATCAGATTGCACTGAAATTGCCTGTCCAGCGAAAAGCGATCCACAATTGGCAGTGATTGATTGCGCACCAAATGGTTTTACCATCGTAGACAGGTGTTTAACAAATAATTGATGGCACACGCAGCAGCGAATATAACAGCGGATTGCAGCTTTGCGTATATTTACATACATCAGGGTTTTCAATCAACACGCTGCAGCACGATTGACGCGGAGTTTCCAGGCGGTGACGTACAATATAATACCTCATCGTCCACGTCGTCAGTTAATAGCCGTTCAACGAAATCATGGACATTTATATAATATGATACCTAATGATGTTAATCGAAAGCCATGTAAATGTTCGATGACTGTAACGGCTGGTGGCAGATGACACACATGCTGATGTATTGTAAATCATATCATGGGGTTAAGATGAGTCGTTTCTCGTGAAGCATTTCTGTGTCTGTCAGATATATTCCAGAAAGTCATTAGAAAAATAAGCCGAACTTGATAAATTCATCAGTTATATTGGTGCTGAAGGCGCATATACTAAAATAACCAAGGTCTCATTAAACCGATTATCGCGTCATCCTAACAATGCACTCCCACGGTTCCGCTTATGTCTGGCATTACGAAATGATAAAACCGCCTCGCATTACCTTTTTGGGATCATCGATCTAGACATAAACAACACGTTGCAAATATGTTTACCATGACGACGCATTAGAAGATTGTGAAATTGATCAATATTGCGATGATGATAATTCTACATCTTAAACTACCCAATTCGGATCGTAAGCCAACGACGTGTGTAATCTCATTAATGACACCCTTACATCAGAACATGATTACTCTGTATATAGCTATGTACATATGATATCAATTCGGCATGATAACAATAAGATTTGAAGATGCAAATTGGATGTAACTCAATAGGGACAAGCAGAGTGGCATCGTTGATTGCATGACCTAATTGTGACCGTAACACTTACACATATATCCATTTGAATTAACAAAATGTACCAACACGGTAATCGATAGAAAATCTATTCGTCGTCGAATCCCATTAAATAATCACGTTAAATTCATCACGTCAGAGATGATTGTGGTTGGGTAGCAAGCATTGAGCAATGTCAAAACTTTAGTATAATAACATATGGTAAGGTTGTCAATGTATTAGATAAGTTGGTATAAATATGGCTGAGCAAGCAAAATGTATTCCTAGGCAAATGGACGTCATATTCTGCATTTTAAAACTCCCTCATCCAATTTTGTGTATTTTTAAAGTGATTAGACATTGCTTGAACATTCTGTTGAACAATCTACTTACCGTCTTGTTCGAACCGGAAGTACAATGTTAGCAAACCTGGAAACCCCATCGATATTCTCAATTGGCTCACTGGCTATTAGTACAAAGCCACCGTACACGTTCCCATCAGCTGGTTTCACCGCAGTTGTGTTAAGCCAAAGCGGAAGGTGCATGCTTTGTTAAGCACTAATCCAACACTATGATAAACTAAAACAAGTACTTGACAAGCTTGAGCTGCCCTTGTATTGTAACCGCCTAAAATGTAACATTGATCAGGCTGCTTTATGGACGAATTGGTGGAATATTTATAAGGAATTGTGAAGTGAATTACATTATTTACAAATGTATCGCAGCAGTTACACTAACGCTTTTGCGCACATGTCATGCAATGCAGACACAGGTTGTATCAACGGATGTTTTGAGGGCACAGTCGTAACAACGCACACATACACGGACTAATGATAGGAGATGATTATCAAGAATAGATCATTCATTATTTAAACGATAATGTAGTTTTTGTAAATTATTGTCGGCAACCAAGATTTTAGAGGTGCTCATCAGATTTTACAATCTACATCCACTATAGCAGGTTAATTGTATGAGAGCGCATGTTTGCAGGTATTGACTCTCTTCTTTGTTATTCCTTGTAGAGATATAGGCAATTGAATCGGTATTTAATAAATATGGTGTCTTAGGAAAACGTATAAAAAGCATTCTTAATGAGATTTTTATTATAATTGCAGATGGTGACCCACAGTTATATAATGGCTATGTTTTTGCACATTTGTAATCGGGTATACATAAGGGCATAGATTTCTAAGCAATCAGAAAGATTAGGATAAGAAAGTTATTGCACAACATGTGACAAAGGAGCATGTCATCGTATATTTTTTAACTTGAGCAGTTGTGTTAGCACCAAAGAATTCCGACATGGGCTCAACGTTTGACGCTGCAAAGTGAGATCACGAGTACTTTAAAGCTGTTACGACACTGCAATAATTATAAGATATCAATGTGTAGTTGTCATATATACATCTATGCATTATTACTTGCGGGAAAATCGCCTTGGTGTAAAATGTTGATATTCTTTGTCCTCTGTTAGTTTTGAAGTTATAATTTGCTTTATATGTGACTAGCTGTTAATGCATATTAACTGATATCCTAACACATACACATACTCTTGTGAATCACCTTCGTTCATAGTGTTCAATGTTGTCATGAAATTATGTTAAACATAGATACGTAAGCTATTGCCGTAATTAAAGGTGTCAGTTGTACAGCAGCAACATCACGTTCCACTGGGATCCAAAAAAACATCGGCATCAATGCAATAATCGTCGCAAAATTTGAAATAATCCCGACATCCATACTAATAAAATATTCTATCAGTAAATGGATAATGAGCCATGTAGAATGAGACTAGATCTGTCATTCACGGGTACCAGAACAGTTATATCATGCCAATCATAAAGTTAAAACACTCAACATGCCCAATGATTTTTTTCCGTTTTGACGACATTACTTGCTAGCGTGCGGTTATGATTTACTGCAATTTCTGCATTAAAAGCTATAATTGTGTTCAATCAAATATAAACTTGTCACTATTGGTTGATTGTTAATTTGATCACAGTTGTTTCACGAGTGTTAATCAGGACAACCATGCCGAATTCCGGGAAACTACTTTGTTAAAGACGAACAGTGGACGGAACACTGAGAACGTTATATGTTCAGTAAATGGTTTTCCAACAAACATCCAGTTACAGGGATGTTTTAAGACAACCATAATGCATGCGTATAGTATATGTAATCACAGAACACATGTAAAACGACACTCAATTTGAGCTTTTATGTCGACCGCATTGTCCAAAATATTTTATTACAAACTACACAATATAGCAAGTTTTATGTTCCCTTTCCGAGTTAGACAATTACGAAATAAAATACTTTGAGTGGACAAGAGACAGCTGAGTTACAGTTACAGCTTAGATACGGGTATGTAAGCATAATGAAACAAATTGAAATTACCAAATTGTTCGATGCATTCGGCGCTCACACAATACTAACGAAGTGACGCAAAACTATGCATATACATAATTTAAAATAATTTGTTAGAGCAATTTGTCATAAATAATTATAATTCTAACAAATTATTACCAAATGCACAACCACCATCGAAGCGAGTAACTGAAACTGCACAAATATACGCATTGTGCTGCTGCAACCATACGACAGTCATATTTGTAGTGTATCTTAAAACACACTGAAGCAACAGAATGAAATTATTATAATTCCTTTGTCGGAAGCTACGATATACCTCGATGTGCAGTTACTTTTTATGATAACACTGCGATGTGCAGAGGGGCATGGAAAAATTACATATTTCATCAGCAAAAGCCCTCTTTTGTTTACATCACCTTGTTATAGTGCGAATTCAACAGCCAACTAACATTAGATGATGCGCACCCTATTGTTAAAAGAAATGTGGAACGATCCAACTAATTTCCCAACATATATATGCTACGTTATAAAATATGACTTACTTTTGAAAGAGTTGGAACATTATCGATGTGGCTTAGTAGAGATTTGAAGTATATAAGCAGATGGTGAATGTATGACATAGCTAAAGTATGTGTGGCTCGGTTTTCATCAAGAAAACTAATCAGAACCCGCCCTCACTATTTCTTATCTACGTCTCGGCAGGGGGTCATACAATCACGTCTATAACACGAGTGTGACAGTACATATTTAAACTAGTTTGTGTCCACCATGGGCGATAGAGCATCGTTTTGGGTAGGCTAAGATTACCGAGCTGTCCGCCCGGTCGACGGGTTGTCATCATATCCATTATATATGGCGACTGAGGCGCATACGAGGTGGGGAAGCCGAGTTACCGGTCTTGGGTGGCGTGTTTTGAAACAGCTTGTTGGAACACTTGAATACAGACTCCTTTGATTTCCTCGGGATAAGAGGGTAATGTTAATTAATATGAGGACGCGCTTATGTTAAGACATATGTGATTATGGTTAAAGTATGTGATGTAACTCTTGTAAATCGGAAGTGAACCAAGCAATTTGTATTCGTGTGATTAATAGCATCACTCCAGCCTTTCAACGTTAACAACGTTCTCAATTTATCGGTATTCATAACGGAAATATATTCAAAGCCACCGTACCATCACAGACTCATTTGAACGCAAAACCGATGTAGCCTATCTTCGATTATGTACTCCTTACTGACACCTTGCACATTACAGGGAGCGCTTGCTAGGCTCATCAGTAGACAAAGCAATTTGACTGGTAATGGAGAAACTTGGCGAAGTGTGTAATCGTCATTTCTGTTACAACTATGATTTGTAGGAATGTTCGTAAATTGAAGCAGAGAGAATCAGTTTCGCCCAAAACCTCCTTAGTCAAACAGATACAAATAAAAGAAAATTGACATATCTCATGTTGTGATTCGACTCGGGGTACGTTATTTAATGATGGAGTACACGGGTGTTAATTGATGGATAGGAAATTAATAATTGCGAGCTGCTTCCGAAGGCAGTACAGCTACGTACAATAAGTGTAATAAACTATATAATAACACACGTAATACACAGAATTAAATTCAAATTAAATACAACATTCATGACATTACGATAAAGTAGAGAAGTCGATATAGGGTCATTAACATAAGTGATAGAAATCACTCAACATCAAGAAGTGGCTGATTTTAAAAATAACAACTAATGTGTGACGAACTGATTTAATGACTATGTAAGTGAATTCCTTAAGTTAAAATAAATTTCTCATGTACTGCTGCTTAATTATTTTGTTTTCAATAAAACACTTGTTGTTCTAGGCCATGGGGAATATTTGACTGAATACCATTCATATTCGAAAGAGTGTGTGACATTGTGGAGGCTTTGCGGTTGGCTATAACTCATGATCAAACAATATATGACGTTTCGTTGAGAGAAAGACATACGGATGCTTTTCCGTTGTGGATAAAGAACTTTTACCTTAATATCAACAGCCACGGATTGCAATTTATTGTATACATGTATGACATGAGGACTGGTGAAGGCCACCTAGCATTATCGACAATAATATCCACATCATATATTAGATGAAGATTAGATCAAACATACAAGACACTGACACAAACATACACACATGCGCTCTCATACAAATGCACATACAACCACAGATACACCTTCACACACACTTAACACACTAAAACACAACAGCATACTCACTCACACTGTGTACACTCTCACACAAACAAAAGTTCCAACGCTTTTAATTTACGATGCATACAGTGTTAATAAATTGGTTCCACGCACCCACAAATCCATTAAATATATAAGTATATATATATATATATAAATAAATATATATATATATATATACATACATATACATATATAGATATATATATAGATATATAATATATATATATATATATATATATATATATATATATATATATATATATATATATATATATATATATATATATATATAAATATATATATATATATATATATATATAATATATATATATATATATATAGTCAGTGATCCATATGACAGAAGCAAACAACATTAATTGTGTAGCTGACATAATAATAGACAAATGGAACAAGATGTCTCCCGCGTACCGTGACACAAGCCAAAATAAGATCGTTTGACAGCTCCTAAAAAGGGGGCGTATGCAAATGCTCAATCACTAAAAACCCATATATCAAATTGCTGATGTATCAGTTAAAGTATACTTTTGCCAAAAATGGTCATTTTTATTTTTTGTCGAGGCTTACTTCCTGATATGTATCATCACTTTTAATACTTCAGGAACGAAAACAGCCATTGCATATATTACAAATTTCAGGAGTAATATGACAGCATGTAATACCCAGATCATGTATCACTTGGATCACGGAAAATCTAAAGAGATCAAAATAATCCCAAATTCTTGAGACGTCATATGCCAAGACGCTTGCAAAATAGTGAGAGCACCGGTCGGACACTTGCCAATGTTATCACAGAGAACACAGTGTCAGCCGTGACTCACATAAAAGATTAATGTTTGTGTTGCGCGTTTTAAGGACGAAGCATCCTTTGTATTGTTTACTGCATGTTGGAAATATTGTAGCCCACGGTGCAAGTGAACTATGTCTGGTTGTAGAACAAACCTTGTTAGTGGCAGTTGGGATGGGGGTTTGGGTTAACAATAATCTAAAAACTGTGTTGCAAAAAGTAAGTCTGGACGGCTCAATCTTTTGCAAAATATACCCTATCATGCCTCGATTGCTTCAGCATGCGTCAACATTTAATGTATTTACTATGATGCAAATGGACAATTTCAATGGCATCCCATTTGTATGAGTTTCGTCCTATAACAAGTCATTGGTCCTACCAAAGCAGCTATAATGCTGACGAATCATCCCGCAGTAGTTAGTTATTGGTGAACACGGCCATATCCCGTCACTTTAAGTCTCTTTGCAATCCTATTTTATTGTTCATCGTATCATTGTACTGTTTCTCTGCCTTCATCCTGAGGAGTGAGTGCTATTACCAATAAAATGTCCTCCGATGTCAATTATTTCACAAACGAGTAACGCTGTCATCCTCCGTCTCAGTCTCTAATATACCATAGAGTGTAATTTTAATGTAGTGGTCAAATCGTATTCTTATTTCCGGTTCCTGTGAAGCTGTGGAACACAATCGTTATAACCAGTCCAAATAGTATCTTAAGAGACACCCAATCAATACATTAGAACACACACACACATACATACCCATACATACATACACACACACACACACACACACACACACACACACACACACACACACACACACACACACACACACACACACACACACACACACACACACAAAACAAACAACACACACCAAATGGCATATGGCTCTCATTGTGGTCATTTAATGGCGTATGCGTGAACAATATGTGCTTGTTGTTGCTGAGCACTAAATCTAGTCATGTACTCTGTGAAGTATTTGTATTAAGTACCTCTGAATGAATTCTTTAAAGTAGCATCCTGTGAACCATTGCTGCAATACATTTGGATGTAGCCTTACAAAGAATGACATATTATCGCATCCTGTCATTTGGGATTGGAGCTTTCAACTGACGACAGACCTTTCGAAACCACAAACGATCGCATCCCGTCTTTTGAAATAGGATATCCACACCCACACAGACGAACTTGCAGGTTCATCTATTCTTTTCGACCTTCACAATGACAGCTTAAGCTGTACCTCATATCAATACATGATCCACCAGAACGAAATCGTGCGAAATGTATCAGCGTATAATTGTTAAAGTTTCCATTAGAAGATAACAGTTCCTAATTGAAGAACATTGCGCTTGTGCTGAGAGATGGGTGCGTAATTTACGGGTCGACTGTTTTGGTAGGAGTTTTCATTATAAGGGTTTGTTAATGGTTTTTAGATTCGTTATTTTACGACACTTTACTAATAAGGCACACTTTTATATCTTTTTGTATTACTTGGTCGAAAGTGCGGCGGCGCCATATTTGATTAATTTTAACACAATATTTACGAAAATATCATTATTATGTCAAAGTAACCCCAGCAATACCTAAGTTCCTTTGAAGCCGCAAACAAAGATTAATACATTGTTGTTGTGCTGGAGCCCGATCTTGTATTAATATTAATGTTTTGACAAAGTGCCCCAGAGAGCATTTCAGATGCGAGGAATCGTTGGGGTGAATAAGGATGACAATGCAAAACGGGTTCTTGTTATAAATATTAATCTCAGAGTGCATCATTTTATGCAATACAAAAATAAGCAGTCATTTTATGCTGGCTAACCATCTACCACTATCGCATCTGCTCCGAAAGACGAACGAATAAACATATCAAACGCTAGTAGCCGCACTAAACGGTTTGTTATACACATGAAAGAAATGTGCCCTCTGAATTTGTCTTGCGGCAATATTCGTAACTAATGATGAACCCTGTTGCATCCGTATCACATAGCACCTCCAGATTGCAGATTAGCAATTTCCAGTTGAGCATGGTAGTAAAATTAATTGCTGCATACAATAAGCAATGTCATATTTTAATCGGATTATACACACTCTCAGAATATTGATCAAATTATCATTTCGAAGCCCTCCTGCAGTTGCACTGTTTTGTTTGTCATAAAGCCCTAATGCATTTGCGCTGTCGTATTGCTTTGCAAAAAAATATATCTTCACGCTCCGTGCCTCTGTACTATATCAAGCTCAGGTGTCTGAATGCTAAGTAATAGAATTAGAGATATGGTATGCTTTTCGAATTTAAAGGATGGTATAAAAGAAACCTAGCACTGTAACAATGACGACGCAGATTTCCGAACGGCGGCAAACACATCCAAAGTTAGTGACACCAACCAAATACTTCACGACAAGAAGTATTTCGCGTGCAGTCAGTAATTTTACATTCAAGAACAACTTCATCTATTTAGCTGATTCGTCGCTTTCAACATCGAAAGCCATTGTACGTGTACATGATCAATAACTGTCACAGATTGAGTTTAATGACGCATATGCTTCCGTTGAAAGGCATAGCATAGGGGAAAAGATGAATCATTGAAATGCAGTCCAAAATATACGTAAACGGACAATGACAGATATATTAACTCTTTTCGCTGATCCGCAAATATGCAAGGTTTCGTCGAACGGTCTGTCGGACTACGATATCAGTGCTTTCCTGCCCATCCGTGGCAAACGAATATTTATCGATGCAAATTGCTTCTGGAGATCATTGATCGAAACACATATACAACGTCCTGATCTGACCTCCATTATATTTTTAATTTCATTAATAACATTAGAATTAGTTTATTCGGTATATAGTTTAACACAGATGATTATATACTTTAATACATGGAATGATTCACGCAATAAGTATTAATTATAAAGAGCCAATCAGATTAGCACCATAAATTGTACACCACAATACGGACTGTACATTATAACGCAGTACTTCTCAATCTCAGCAGTTATTTTTATCTATGAATGAGTAGGCGCAGCATTAACACAAACCATTTTTTCGTTTTTATTCAGATTGATATCGGCCTAATACCACATCAGCCCGTGTACCCATCGCACGCAAGCTCTCTCAAATGAAGAATACACAAAATGTAAAAAACTGAGTTCTGACTGTATAATTGTCAGATGATACAGAAAGCCGACCCCTCAATCTGACATTTAACTTATGGAGTATGCATTTACCAAACGATATTGCTGTTCTTGGGCTATATTTATTTATTTCCATGCATTAGCGTAATTTCAGTTACAAGAGCAGTTAAATCCTGGCTTAGACCCTGCTTGGAAAACCAAGTTGGTAGATTTCGACGACAAGATCAAATAGCTGATTTTTAAAGTTGCATCAAAATTTAGTCAAATACCATGGTGCTCTTTTATTACCAACTGCAAAATATCTCTGTTCAACGTGCAACATAGATACGGTTATGTGGGCAAAAATGTTTACTTTTAACGTTCAACAAAATATGAATGTAATAATATATATACAAAATACATAAAAATGTCAGATTTACATATGTACATCAATAATGGAACATACATCAGCAGCATTTGCATTTAAGCATGGCTAGCTGTCAAATCATAACGGTCCGAAATCGATAACGGGTGGTACGTTTAGCTCCTGTATGTAAGAGGAGATGCTGAGGCAAACAAAAGTGTAGAGTAGAAAAAAAGGCCATTAGTTTGGCTAAAGTGAAGTTCACAGATATTATGGTCTTAACAAATCACCGAACGGTGCCATATGAAAAAACCTATTTATTTAGTGCAATATATCCATATGTATTTTACCATGAATAATGCAGAGGGGAAAAACCTAGAAAAAGCGATAAACAAGAATTTATCACGTCAATGTCTTGCTTAGAATAGACCACAGCAGTCCCTGAGACAAAAATAACGCTTAATTTTCATTCTTTTGAAGTAAATATCTTATTGTCTACCCAGCTCATCGCATTAGAACATCGATAACACATTCACTGTAAATGACGTGAGAATCCCAGTTGTGTCAAAACAGCGAGAACGCTAATGATTGTCAGTCTCCCGTAACTACATCCTTATATATTTAAGATTAGTTCATGACACAATATCTTGTTATAATCATATTTATTGTCTTTAGCTTTCAACTATTTACCATTTTTTAACTTTTTCCTGTAAAACCAAATATTTCAGTCGTTTTAATCATGACGTAACAGCAATACGTCCCCATTGATAATTCATCCGCGCTTGTTCATTGAATTAGCTGTAGATGCTGCTTTCCAACTTCTTACAACTTCTGTTAACAACTCTGAAGCGTTTCAACTTCTATAACATAGCATATATGCGCCAGGGTAATTAATATTGGATGATAACGTGCTGCGCTAGCTGGTTTGGACATTAAAGCAGAGCGGTATGCAAAGGGGAGATGACAATGTGGTTTTTTTCTCTCCAGTCAATGAAAACATCAAATAGAGAAGAGCTTGTCTTAACCCGATACGTCTCCTATTTGTTTGGATATGTGATCATAGGAAGTGGTGATTTTCTAGTACATCTAAAAAAATGAATTATATGTTGAACACTTTATTGAATAGTGTCAATGACTGAAGCATTTGCTAAAGTAGAATTTGTGGTGCAATTGCTATGACCGTGGCGGTGGGCGTGAACAGTGGTGTACTGCAAGAATAAGAAAACTTGATGATGGATGGGTATGCTACATAGATGTTCATAGAATTGAACAATAGGTATGGAGAGAACGTTAAAAGCCTGTTCATGGCGAATGTCTCGGGGAGGGAGAACTGTCTTAAATGTCAATTGGATCACCGGAGTCAGTTAGAATGCAACTGAGGACGAGTGTCGAAAACCAAGCAAGTCGTGTTTGGCGTAAGCACTGCCAAGCATGGACGATGCATTTGTGACCAAGATATTGGTGTTCAGTTTGGTTCTAATTGAAGCGCAAACATTTTGGATACAAATGTGCTTATTGTTGTGTTTGAATTTCAGACGGTATTAGTTGAATAGTGTTAAATAAACTTGAATGTTGTGTTAATACAACAAATGCAATAAATAGTGGATGACCAATAATATTCTTTTGGTTTTACAATAAGTTTTGATAGCTGACATGGTTTCTAAACGGTAGTTGCAAATGTGGTTAGTCACGTAGCTCTCCTAGCAAATCAATGTAGATACTACGCGACTGCTGGCATCAGCTACAAGTGGTTGATAAAAGCTAGTCATTTATCTGATTGGGGTATGGTTTGAAAGGGAATGACGCAAGAGTACCAAAGTAACTTAATAAAGAACGAGTTTCTTCGGGGACACTCGCACGTATCAACTTCCTCGTGTGATCAACCGCTGAATGGGTCAATTGTTGTTGTTATTCCATCCATATGAAAAAAGGTCAAGTAATTATTTTGGGTTTTTTCCAATTATTAAGTCGTCGGTTTGTCATGTGCTGCGTTAGGAAACTTCCCTGGATGAGGGATATCCGTACCAATAAGAACCATGGCATCAATTATTTGTTTGACTTTACATTCATCAACTACCCACGGGTTGCCATAATTCTTCATAGCATTTCACTACATTGTAAAGTCATGACGGACATGAATGTAAAGGGTGGTAGCTTCAAAATGTAACTGTTTTACAACAATGTAATGTCTGACCTCATCTTGGAACACATCAATATGTTGTTCACTGTTAAAGAAACTCTTCTTTCAACACTTCAAGAAACCATCCAAATTGTTGTTCTACACTACATGGTCTGTAAAACTGGTCATACGTTTAGCTCCCATCGCCTACATGTGTTGACATTCAGCATTCTGGTATAGTGTACAAACCTGATAGGGTGGAAACTTCTGTGAAAGCCTTTAATAACTTTACTAATATTCGAATCAGCTTTCTGTGTGAGACAGATATCTGTTCTTCAGGCAAGGTGAGTATCGATGGCTATGAACCTTGCCCCATGATTGCTAGTTGCTCTAAGTAGACTCTGCTGCAAATGTGTTTTTTTGTGGTTCTTTGAACAGAATTTTAATTATGACCTAAATTGGCTGATTTTATCTAAGGTAAACTGGTTGTCATTGTGGTCAGCTCATTTCTAGTGCTACAATTAAAACTCTAAACTTCGTGACTGGACCGGAGGATGTTACATTTAACGCGGAAGTTTTATTGATAGGTCGGCGACCAAAAAGTGGTGCTATGTAATGCAATTAAGAAAATCAATGTCAGCGCATCACAGAGAAACCCATTAACTCGTTACATTAACAAGATGTTAAAGCTCTTACGAGACTTAATGGAGCCTAAGGAGGTAAAAAACCGGACGAGTATCTTTTTCAGCACTCTGATGCAAAGTTAACGAATAAAAGTGGGAAATCTGTATTGCGGGTAAGTTATTTATGGTAGTTCATGCCAGGTATGCGACCTTTATAAATAAGGATCATGCGTTTTTGACAGCCCTTATTCTGGGTCTCCAGCCTTGCTTATATTATCAGTGAAAAGGCCTCCAGGGAGATTTCATTTTTTCCTTGAAACCAAACGGTTCTTTTATAGATTCAGGTTTTTGTTGTCATATCTAACACGTTGCACGGAGCTGAGCACAATGCTGCTGCAGCATAAAAACGAACATGGTTAATTTAATCTAACACAATATTCCTTCCATAATCTTATCCCCCAATAACGAATACTATAACGAAGGTTATTCGGGATCTACAGGTGTGAACACGTAAAAAGTGAACGTGACTCTTCTGTATGAGACCTTTGCCTTATTTCAAATATAATGGTGAACGCATTAGTAAGCTGCCAAAATCATTTATCCGTCAAAATCATCACACGGTGTTTATTGATGTCTGATACAGACATATATTTACAAACGTAAGAAATGAGATGATTCCACAAACGATGTTCTCTAATTTGAGCAATACCTCAATACAATATCTTATCCATATGTGTAGTTTATGCGTAATTTGCACAATATGGATATCTTATAGCACATAAAAGCAACTAAATAACGAAAGGAGTTAAGCAATTAGCAAGTATTTGAGCAATTATTGTCATTGATAATGTGTACCCGGTGTTTTTTGACTATGTAACCATGCTATTATTGCCATTCGGTACAATATAACAAGCGTTCTCTTTAAAGTGTTGTTACTCTTTTTCCAAGTATTCGCAAGTTCAAAATTACCGGTTCTGCATTATTAATCATTATCAATTCGTTGTCAGAAGCTAATATTGCCTCCATATGTCCGTCCATGTGCAGTTGATGTCTTGGTTAAGGCTGCGATGTGCACCGGGGCATAAAGCAATAACGTATTTAACTAGAAGAGATTAGGATACGCGCACCTTGGTTCACATCCCACTTGTTACAGGCAGAATTGGACTACCACTTGACATTAGGTGATACACACGTTAGAATCACATTGTTAGATGAAATGAGAAACACAAAACCAATATAGGTATGCTACGTTGTCAAATGTCACTTGCTTTGGAAGGAGTTGGGCTTCCATATGTGTAGTTTATGCGTAATTTGCACAATGTAAGCCGCTGGTAAATTTATGGCCTAGGTAAAGTAAGTATTGCTCGGTCATAATGATTACTGATTAATACCCGACCTCATTATTGTCCTGTGCAATGTGACATGCAACAAATACGTTGGCTTCATGTCCCGCGAGAGTTATTATAACTACGTCTATAACACTATTGCGCCAGTCGATATTTAAACACATCGCGTTATCACCAGGTGGTAGTGAGGTTTAGAGAGGATCGGAGGAACATTGGAAATATAAATACAGACGCTTTTGATCACATGCGCTACCATCCAGATATATTAAGACATGGGAGGTTCGATGAAGAATTTTATCAATTTAATGCTGTTTAATGGTTGACAGAAATGTCCAGAGACAAGTTGCCTCATATTTTTCTTTTAGTTTCACACAGTCTTTTCTCATTCTTGCTCCAGGATTGACAGATGTTTACATTTTCGATTTTTCCTCGACGTGTTTCATATATTCAAACAAACAAATTTTGTACTCTAATCATCCGTGTTATTGAACATCTGAAATGCACGTGCTGCTACTCTGGCAGGTAACAACATGACAAGCATCGTTAACATGAGAGGAATTGCTCATGAGAATCGGTGATGAGATCATCAAGTCCAAGGTTACACTGCGAAACCTTGGTGCAGTGTTTGATAATGAACTGTTCATAGAAGCGGAAGTGAATCATGTCACCATGAAGTCTGCTACCACCAGTGGCGGCCATTACAGGTACCCCAAAACAACACAGTCTCTTTGCTTCAGAGAGCGAGCAGGAAAGAACATACAACACCGGTCATTTCACATCTTCATGGCTACTTGTCAATCAGCGCATTGTTAACGAGAACGTCACCATGCCTCATGACCAAGCCTTCATTGTCTTGTATAGTGTTACTGTTTTTTTATCGTCGATCTCTGTTCGGTTGATATGTCAGTACCACTGGTCATTTTCATTATTTCCCTAGTTGTGTAGCAGCCTGTTCGAGATCGGTACATCTGCGATACAGTTTCTGCAATTAAATTGCATAATAGGTTCCGGCATTAAGGCTTGTGTCGGGTGAGAGACAGATTAAAACGTCTCTGCCAATCCAGAAAACTATTCAATCTTTGGGTTAGTCGTTTTTTATTGACGTTGCTTGGGTAATGTTATACGCTATATCTGTTGTGTACATTCTTACGCTAAATCATATGCATCCATATAAATAACAATATCAGGATCACGAAAGATCAGCTGTGGGGTTAAATTAATGAAATACAATTTCAGTGCGCAACGTTTCCTTCAATGTTCGATTACCTCAATTTTATATCCGGTTGTGTTCTTGGCGATGTATATCAACTGTTCCATATAACTCTTAAATGCACTTTTTTCAATGCTTCTTGTTAAGTTGTTACCAGGATAAACTTTGTAACTGCTTATGTGCTTGATCCTAGCCGATTTTGCCGTCCCTTAGAGCAGGCAACATAGTGGTGTTTTTGTGCTCAGCAGATATTACAATAGGTGAAATATAGTATGCCGCAATACTTTGTTGTGTGAGACTTCCAGAATCTTGATGGCCCTCACAATCAGAGCTCCCGCCGGAGCGGCATTGCAGGCGTGAGAATTTCGCGAAAATGAGTTAGTATAAGTCCATTAGGGAATGGCGTCTACCTCTCAGTTTCATCTTCGCCCCTGCCAGCAACACAACTCTCACTTACCACTAGACAAAGATCCTTCTAAAATTCAAGAGGGCGAATCGTGCATTAGTAAACCACTTACTGTCGGTATGTTTCCAATTTTCACGTATGATATAACAAAGTTTTATTTTTGGTGAGACACACAGATATCCGAACAGATAAATGACCCCGAAAAGCAAACGTCAGTTGTGAGATTATATGTTCATGTCACGCTATCAACATTAAATGGTTAAGTTGAAAATCTAGGTCATAACGGAATCTGATTTTACAAACTTCCAAAAAATCAATTAAATTATAACGCCTGGCGACGTCCTATTGCCGGAAATTCATTTAAACAACTAAGATCTTATGCATCCACGTCGGCACCACGCAATTATACTTGTTTACACTCAAGTGAGCAAGCGATATGTAATAGGACGAGAGATGGGGTGTGTTTTACTTGGATGAAGATGATGCGTTGATAAAGGAAGAAAAATGGCCCCTAAAGCGAAAGTAATGAACGAAAGATAATGGTATAGAGCTTCATTGCACTGCGACGAACAATATCTTTTGAAGCAATATAATTCGAGACCTAAAACGTAATTGTCGAAGTAGGTTTTAGAGCGAAGGCAAATACACTCATGCACACCTTAAATATACCTGACATCCCCCACAAGATCAAGCATCAGTCACGTGAAATCGTACATCTTCGTACATTACCGTACCATTTTCTTGATTCCGCTGCTGTACCACTTCGAATGCTATAATCAAGAATGTGTGATGCTTGGACTGCAAATAAATGCTTCAAAACCTACTCCTAATCCATTGCAGGTGCTGAGATTCATCAGCCCATATATGAAGCTTAAACACTGCATACTAATAAGCGTGTTGTGTTAATGTTTGTGCACCCGGTAGAAATGTTTACACGTCTGAATGAATTGTTTATGCGCTTGTCAATCAAAAGTTCGATCTCGAAAAATTCTTGTATACTGGTTATATCCTAATAAACCAGAAGTCTTCAACAATTATTCCTCCCCAGTGAAATAAAGCATTGAAGCCTATTGATCTAGGTCGATGTATGCAGGATTCCTCTGTTGTAGTATTCGCGTTATATTTGTGGTATAGGATTTGTCTGGCCTTTTTATATGTATACATAAAATTATGTCAATTTGTCATTACATATATAATCAGAAAATAAACACTTAGAACCCCGCCTGCATTTAAACAAACATATGTGATGTTTTGCTGCGTATGAATGTTTTTTGTTATCACGATAACTCACCACGTTCTATTTTCCCAATCATTCAAGTCAAGTGAAGCAAGACATTTTCATCTACGTATATGGCGTTTGGGTAAATGAATCAAGCCACTGAGCGCACATTGGCACGAGCAATTGTATAGAAATTATCAGCATAACGATGATAATCACTGCTTCAATTATATCAACACAATAAGGGGAAATTATGCAGATTATGATTCATCGCTTTGTAGCTCGCCGCTTGTGAGGACAATGGGTTTCAACTATCGCCCTGAAAACAACCTGCTCAACATTAATAAACTAGATATATCATCACGTAAGCGACATTTAAGATTGTTATTAAAACAAATGGTCTATTACAAAGACCATGTTAGACAACAAAAGAGGACGCGCAAGTGACTAATTTGAAATTGTTAGGCCCTTTTCTTTGCACCTATCCCATTAACTGAAACCTGGGCCGAACTATAATCGCATTCAGCTTAAAGCTATTATGTTATCAGTTTTTAATAATTGTATGGCAATATGATGCGTAATACATTGTGTATCATTGAAATATTGCTCATCATGGTGTAAGTGTCTTCGCCAGATTGCCATTCGCTATTTTGAAATCACTTGTAGTTAAATAGTGAAGTACAGACCAATAAACAACGAACACTCGTGGGTTCTGAATCAAGCCGCTCCCCCTACAAATACACATCAGCGGGAAGCTATCAGCATAACAATGATAAAATGCTTCAATATAATCCAGTCAGAATTATGCAGATTAGGCAAGGTGTGTACGTGCTGTTTGACAATGCAAGTGCGAATTAAGTGTAACTACTTTCAACCCAAACTAGATATCTCATCAACATTATTGGTAACTACAAATCGCATTATTGGTGTAATTCACATTTGTGGAACTACCATACGGCCAATCATTCATGGCATAAGTTGCAGGCAGTATGAGCCAGAAAAATGCCCCTTCTCTCCATCTGTTTGATAAGTCTTATAAAGATCTACTGCTTATAGCTAAGTCTAACGTATCTTATGATATTGTGATGTGATTTTCAGAATAATATGATAAAATTACTAAAATGGACTTCATAGGTCGCAAGATACTACAAACATCTGTTGTCGTAGTGCTGTATCATCAGCAACGTTTGTTCACAATTCACAATTGTGATTTATTTTTGAATGAATATTCCGTTAAGTAATGCACAATGTATATCAAAGTTTACTTCTTTGCAATGCCGCATTCGTTGTTAGTCGACGTGTTGTATACATTTGATCAAATTGTCTATTTGAATATGTTCAGATTGTCACATAGATCGCAGAACCTGGTTCACATCATGCTACTTAACCCCGATTCAAAACATTCAATATGAAGTCGACGTTATTGGTGTCTCCAAGTGATCGAAAACTGATGCAGTCGTATATAACCTGATTGGTTCCTTTTTAGCACCAATCATCAGTGGCTTTCGACGGTGGAAACAAGACAAGACGATATATTGAATTATGCGTCGATATATATATATATATATCATGTGGCAATATGATATTCGAATCTTGCATTGTCACTGACGCCTCTCACATAAACGACATTCACATTTTGCCTTTGCATGGATGGTTAAATTGTGGGATCCGGTTGCAATACAGATGCAGCTCAACAGATAAGTTAGTATTGAGACTATTATCGTAAGCTTCATTGATGTCCATATGTCATCACGATATTTAATGCAGTATTCATCTCTATCTGTGTTAATGTACATGCATGCTTTTGATATATTAGTATACAAAGTTAAACTTTATGCTGTCAAATGTTACGCAACAACTTTAAAGCACATTTGTTTATCGTGCTAGTGAAACATGATCTCAGCGAATGCTAAAGAGACAGATAAACCATACTTCGTAAGTGACCTCGACCAATCAATAATAATATTTAGTTCCAGTTATGAATAAAATATATATAACATGACATAGTAATCCAACCTAGTACAGTATAGCACAAAGCGGTATGGTTCTGTAATCAACACTAAGGACCTCTTCTAGAGGCTATGTTTGAGTACACAGCTTACTGATTGTATAGCTACTGGACATTTATTTACTGATAATACGTCCATGCCTAAGATAGTGAAGCAACACTTATGTAGAAATATTGCAAAATATGGGCAATGATAATCCAGACAGCAGAGCATAACATTTGAAGCAGACATGCCGCGATGTAGTTAGAGAAGGTAGAATAACATAGGTTGCCGTTCAAATAGATGAGTTGAGACTCATACCGATAATTGGTAACGTTGGGAAGTACCACAACGTTATTTGGAATGAATAGCAGGTTAATACCTTTGTCCACCATGTGATTGCACTATTCGTTGGAGTGAGCGTGGAGTTTGCAGGTGGAACTTATGCTAGACGACTTCTACAGCCTAGTGGAAACAGAACAGTCAATTGATTTCCCCAGTTTGGATTAGTTTTGTCGTATAAACTGATGTGTGGTTGGTATGAATCGTTTAAATACAAGTAGAAATGTCGGATCCAATGCTAGCTAAAGCATTTAAACGATAATAGTTTATTACGCCATATTCATGTTTCTAGACTTACCGAAGTACACAAAGAGCAAAGTATGATCATATCAGAAAACCAGGCCTAGGTTTTGTTTGCTTACTGAGTTTAATGGAAACGTCAATCACTGTCGACGCTTGCTATCTGGAGGGCATGATGTGGAAAGAGATTAAGTGTGATTACATGTCATGACACCTTTATGGACTACCAGTCTTGTCGGATTATATATATATATATATAGATAGATATAGAGATATAGAGAATAGAGAGAGAGAGAGAGATATAGAGAGAGAGCTTATATATCTGTATGTCGTATATATAGAGGGACAGAGGGATATAGAGATATATATATACATATATATATATATATAGAGAGGAGATATATATATATAGATATATATATATATATATATATATATATATATATATATATATATATATATATATATATATATATATATATATATATATATATATATATATATATATATATATATATATATATATATATATATATATATATATATATATATATGTGTATATATGTGTGTATATATATTTATATATGTGTGTATGTATATGTGTGTGTGTGTGTGTGTGTGTGTGTGTGTGTGTGTACATGTGTGTGTATGTGTGTGTGTGTGTGTACGTGTGTGTGTGTGTGTGTGTATAAGCATTCCAGACATTAAAGAGTTCGAGAAAATCGTATCATCGACCTATGCCTGATTTAGCTATTACGAAACATTTGTATTTTTTGATAATAATGGATGATACCGAAACAAATGGTGTGTTTTGTTGTATTTTGCTTCATGCCGATACGTAGTGCAGACCCTACAGCACGGGAATAATTCCACACAAAATTTGCCAAGATATATTGTCGCGCAGGAGGACTTTGCAATAGTCAATCAGGTAGCCATTATCAATGAACTTAAGTGAATGTCCTGCTGTGTATTCGATTCCATGATGACGAACCAATCAGACATAGTATATATATATATATATATATATATATATATATATATATATATATATATATATATATATATATATATATGTATGTATATATATATATATATATATATATTATATATCGATATATATATATATATATATATATATGTATATATATATATAAATATATTAATGTGCATATACAATGTTAAGCTCGAATTCCGGTCTGTATCAGCTGGCAACAAACGATGGTAGTGAACGAGGTGAGTGATTAAAGAGGCCATTTGCCCCCTGAAACCTTCGAGACGATTCTTTTGAGGCGATCAGTTTGCATTACAGTCGATTTGAGTAGTATGTATCCCCTGAGGGTTTTGTGTTTGTCTGTTGTAATTTTCTACAGGTTATTTGAGTATAACTCAAAACACACGGTGTAAGTTATGGTGATGGCAATATTCCAAAAATGACCACAACGGGTGTTTTTCATTAAGTTTTCTGTCCAACACTGCAATAGAAGCTGCTCGGAAGTCCTACAATTTTGAAGAACTACACAGACAATACAGAGGAATACGAATTTCATATTTTAACCTTCGTGTCACATGCCTTTGCGATACAAACGTGTGGAACATTTAAGCTTGTGGTTGAAGGATGGCATCATGCAGGATCGATGCCAACATTCTGAATTTGGTGCATTGGTACTTGTTGCTTAGAACCATTCCGCAAGCATTGACATATTTGCTGTTATGTTGTAGTAATTTGAAATTAAGGAAGTGAAATGTTTACCCGCGTAAATTGTCTGAGCTTTGATTTGCTTGTGAGTTTTATTTACACTACAAGACACAATCTCTGAATACTTGACATGATGTTTTCGGCACTTCGTGAAGTTTTATTCCTTATCATGAAGAAGTGAAAACAATTGACTATCTATAATCGAGATATTGCACGAATCAGGCAATGAGCTTAGAGTGACGGAAAAATTGAAAAAGTTGATCCCTCGGCCATAGGCCCTCACAAAACAAAACAAAGATCTCATCAGTACCGCAGTGTAAAAACGATAAACAATATAAATATGCATGCGAGCCTTACGGTATTAAACCCAAGCTTAGTTCAGGAAACACCCGATGGCGACCAGGCCTAATTCAATGTAACCACTATATAATGCATGAATAGCAGCTGCGACTGACTGCAAATGGACATAGATCCTGATTAAAGCAATTTGCGTTGGCAATGTGTTTGACAGACAGGGGCTCAACAGTACTGCAAAACAGTGGTGGATGGAATTGCGGTACTTGATAGGAAATGTTCATAGAACGACAGTTCATTTGGTACTAAGTAGGTCTGCATATATAATATGCGTCCTAAATAATTGAATAGAAATTAATTACTTCAATGGCAACAAACAATCAATTTGATGGTGATGATGCCAAACATCTGCCGTTGAAGCCGACGAATATTCTCTCGTACATTTAAATTCTATTGGGCAATATTGAGAACTTATTTGTACTGATCAGTACAAACCCACATTTCCGTTTAATATTGTCTTTGCGGTGTGCAGGACATATTTTGAACCGCTGTTATGACGAGTAACAATAGAAAATGAATTAGGTCCTATTTTATATCACTGTAAACGTGTGTGTATAGCGGTGATTTATTTACAATATTCTTTGAATAATGTGGTAATACATTCATTCAATTGAATGCAGCTTTGTGAGATGGTAAGTGTCTATTCTAGCAATATAAATTGGGACCCATGTTATATTTCTATTACATTTCCAAAGGCTTGTAGTAACATGAAAGCAAGTTGTGTAAATGCATTTCAAGACAACTTACAGAGAATTGCATGCATCATGCGAGGACCGTTGGAACTTCTTTTCGTTTTTGCAAAATTATCATGCCTCGTCTAAATAGCGTTCTACATTGTTAAGTCGCGTACAATACGTACTAATTAGTACGAGCAATATACGCCGCTACATAGTCTGCTAACGTTGCACTCCTAAAATACTTTGTTGGCGTCAGCTGCTCTTCCGAAACGCTTGTGCATAATAATTATGTCAGACCTGAATTATCTGTGAAGCTTCAGTTATGCTCCAAGGACAACAGTTATAATAAGCTTTACCAATCGGCCACATCACAGAGAACTGTTCGTCACGCTAATGCACATTTGTATGCATTGGTGAGCTTCGCCTGTTAGCAGCTGGCAATTTAATGATAGCAAAGTTCTATATGAAGCACACACACACACACACACACACACACACACACACACACACGCACACGCTTAATCTCTTAGCGAAGTTCTATATGGTACGCTTACCCACACTAACTCACGCGCGCGCGCTCACACATATATACATATATAAATAAATATGTTTTTATGTATATACAAATACTTGTGTGTACGTAAAGATATGTACCTATATATGTATATGTAAACATACATATATATGTTTATACATATTGATATATATATGATATATATATATAGATATGTATGTTTATATGAATATATAAAAACATATATATATATATAAATCAATATATAGATATGTGTGTTTCTAAACGGCAAGCACAAATTGGAACGGGTTCAAAGGGGAACTTTTCACTGGATTGTTTTATTAAACAAACAACTTATGCTAAATTGATTATGGCTGACATCAATTACAACAAGGCGTCTGAGGATCTTATGGAAATTATTCAAAATTATCAACGGATTGTATATTTTTAGCAACAGTTTGTTTATCTAGCTGCTGAGCCTTGAACATAGGATCAACATTCATCACTAAACAATTATAACCTCTCCCCTCACTGTTCGTGTCAGTCACTTCTGGGTTTGGTGCAACACAAAAGCTGCACGAAGGTTGCATATCACTGGATATGCTTAATCAACATCGTCAGTGCTGATATTCCAATTCAAACGAACACGAACGAGAAAGTCGCCTTGACCTCCACATCCGTAGTAGTTCATATCAATTAACTATCACGAAGACAGGCAAGTGTTCCAGCAGGATAAATTCCCCAAGGTCATTCATCACTTACAGTAGTCGCAACTTATTGGTACGTTATGCCAGGCATCTATCAGTGAACAATGACCGTACCAGGGGGCTATTACATCAACTACCATGGCTAGTAGTTGATTGTCACGCGTTTTACTCAAACACCCAGCTCCATTACAATGTGTGCCATTCCTAAAAATATATTTTCAACTGATCATCCTACGCATCCATAACCAGGCATTTATGATTAGTTCGAGAAATCATCATGATTGTTTAGTGTTGCATAAACAACTTGATTAGCAAAGAATCTTTTATCGATCCAAAGATAGAACATGACTTTCGCTGATGAAATGAACCATAAAAGAAAACTATCATGCGTCAACCGTAAGCAAGCATTTAAATTGCGCAATGTTTGCGACGCATAGTAGTTGTAAGCATGTGGTTAATCCACTGTAATTTACATCCCTATTATTCGCAATTGGCAACAGAGAATGCTCGGAATCTTGCCATAAGATCGCCAACGCGTTGGGTCGAGATATACCGTTCAACGAGCAATATGTTGTTATGGCTGATACACCACTTCCAGCAGCAGAGAGCTGTTCGGCACATCAACGTCCAATGGTTCAAAAGCATTGGGCCCTCGATTGCAGTTAGATGCAATTATGAGGGCGCTCAATCTTCCACTAATCATGCACCGATGTCATTCATATCAGTCAACATACTACGCTCTTATTTGGCTATGGTAGTCTTTTTACGACGTGATTTAGAAACAACCATCTTTTCATGTCCTTGCCAACGGCCAATCGTCATCACTAAAATGGGACCCTTCCAATGACAATGTACTTATTGTATTTAAGCATGCACGAATAAATGGACTCAACCACTTAGGAAAGTGCTTCATCATCCTTGTTGCTTTCTTCAAAAGCCCATCAATGAAGCAACGGATACAAAGCTGGGCATTTACTCAAACGTAACCTCGAATCGTAAGAAAATATCCAAAAAACCAAGACCATAGTATAGTATATTCATTCCGTATGAAGTTACATTTGGCTTGAATATGCCCAAGAGCCATTTCTTGTATACAAAAACACCCCTAACTACCCCCCCACACACACACACACACAACACACACACACACACATACAAACACACACTCACACACATACTTAATATATATATATTTATATATACATATATTTATTAATATATATTATATATTTAAATATATATCCATTATGAATATCTATATATCCATACATATATGTGATCTATAAATATATGCGTACACAAATGTATATATTTTTCATATATGTATATATATATATATATATATATATATTATATAGATTTATATATATTATTTATTCATATATATTAATATATTTAATATATATGTACACATATATATATATATATGTAAATATATATACGCATATATATACATATATATATATAGATAGATATATATGCATATATATACATATATATATCTACATATATATATACACATACATATATATATTAATATATATATATGTATTTATATATATATATACATATATAAACATATATATGCATATATGTTTATATATATTTTAATATATATATATATATTTATATATATTTATATATATATATATTTATATATATATAAATATATATATATAGAGAGAGAGAGAGTGAGAGACATATATCTTAATATATATATACATATATATATATAGAGAGAGAGAGAGAGAGATATATATATGTATATATATATATATATATATATATATATATATCTCTCTATATATATATATATATATATATATATATATATATATATATATATATATATATATATATATATATATATATGCATCATATATACACTGGCTAGATTGAGATATTGTGATATATATATGTATTTATATCTATATATATATACATATATATATAAATATATATATATATATATATATGTTTGTATGTATATATTTAAATATATATATATTTATATATATATATATATTATATATATGCATATATATATATATATATAGATAGATATGTATATATATAATATATATATATATATCTATATATATATATATATATATATATATATATATATATATATATATATATATATGATATATATATACAACATATATACGCTGGCTAGATTACGATATTGTGATCTGCTAGCATTTTAATTCCTTCACGCTGTTCTGTCTGAAAATGAACAACATGCGTCAAACCAAATAACCAACTTCAATGACGATGGTGACATGCAATGATATTCATTGTGAACGGAAAATGCGTTTTCTGGCACGATCATTCCATAGTGAAACATAACCTTAGTGTTGTTAAGGTATCAGACAGTATATCAGTGCTAACCTTTTGTGTAATCCGCTAATCTTGTACCAGTATTAGCATCGATCAAAACGGACCCCAGTTATACATGCCGATTGTAGTCTTGTTTCAGCTTAGAAGTTACATTCGCCACATGCAATGTTGTGAGCCATGTGGAAATATAGATTATAGGTCCTTTGGGCCCGAGATTCGTAATGCTTTGTTAAAGTAAATTAAAGGACAAAACCCATCAGCGTAAATACGTGTCTTGTCACAACAAACATTACACATTAAAATAGAAAACTTTAAACGAACCATAGCATATCTAATTTAAATGCGCCGAGCAGCTTGGTTGACGCGCATTAGTATTCACATAGATGCCCTGGTCATGGGCTCACTATATATATATAGAATGAATGCGCATAACGAACACTGGGTTCGCAGTTATCCGGTGCAGAAGCCATTCATATAGATTGCAGTTATGCAAAGCTAATATCTCTTTCACGAAAGGTCAATGTGCACGAAAATTTCTGATGTGTTAGAATGGTGGCAAATGTGCTTGGAGAATTCCCTAGGGCTGCATACACTTAGATGGTGATGAAAATCATGATCGAATCACTATATATTTCATATTGCTATTATTGGAATCCATCACTCGCATATAAAATATAACTATTCCAAAGCGTACTCATATTTGGGACCAGCTGGTTTTTTGATATGCTGTTTTTTTCATATTCTAAAAAGAAGGCAAGAGATTAAATGAATGGAGCCGTGTATTTTTTTAGGCGTGCTTTAATTTGATTGTTAAACAAATCAGCTTTTTTAAAATATTATTGTAACTAGTCTAGATGGAATTGGTCAAGTGTGAAATCGTAAAGTTGGCTATAGTTTTTTTAAGAGACAGCAAAATTAGCCTCGAAGAGTAGAATTGTGCAATAGCCATGCAAATATGCAATCGGGGAGACTCAAAGCAATTACGCACTACCGTATTCGTTATTCGAACGGTTGTTGTACTTGAATATAAGCATCAGGCCGCGTGTAAAGATCCCAGTTATTCGCGCCACACCTTCTATTAGTCATGTTGCATCTACTGATCGATCACACAATTGTGCTTAGAGTGAAGTAGCATCTAAATAATGCTATGTAATTCAAGCAAGTATTCCCTTCAAAATATTATTGGTTACCTAAGGATTGAGACTTAAGTCGATTTCCAGCTGTTAAGACAAAATGCTAAAATTATGTGAGCAGCGGGATATAAAATAAATAAAGGCAGATAAAGGTTGCATTTAAAAGTCAAGTCCCGGTATGCCTTTCGTGACTGACTGGCCGATGAAATGCGGTATTCTTTAAAAGTTGTTGTACGAAAAACACTGTTTTTCCCACCTGTGATATTGCTTAGGTACAATTGTACAGAGACTTGCTTGAATCTCTCATCAATGCATATGTGCAGTTACGCATTCTAACTATTTAAATGAACTTCAGAGATGCACAATAAAATTACACTAGTGTATAATCTTGATTCTTTTTTTTTGTTCAAGATTTTGGCAGACACCATTGGTGATTTTTTCTTTACATCAATTATGATTTATTGCATCAATATCAAAACAAATATTTTAGGCCGCATATAAGAAGATCCGATGCCACGCTTTGCCACGAGGCCAACGATGGAGTGATCAAACTCACCCGTTCAATCTAAAAAAGTTAGCTTTACATAATCTATTGTGAATGTTCATTGTGGAAACAAGGGGTGGAAAAATTTTACATCAGTTTACTGAGGTATATATAATGCTGATTCTGGTATTGTATGAGTTCAGAATTTACTTATATGTCAGTTTATGTCGGCTTAATGATGCGATGGCGACCCACGATTTATATTATTCCGTTCGTATTGCGATGCAATTAATGTGCTAATACAATGTTGTGAGCCATGTGAAAATGTAGATCATGTCCGAGTGGAAAGTCACGTATTCCTGATGCTTGATGCGCTTGCTCGCATAGCTCACAAACATATAGTGTTAGAGGTTAATTACACAGCCAAAATGACCAGGAGAACTAACACGCCCTGCCATAACCAATTTTATACATTAACTTGCAAAACGTTAATAGCTACAACGCCTGCCTTACTTAAATACATAGCCAGCAACATAATTATGTCGGGTATGTACGCTGCGCAGCTTGGTAATAGGTTCGCAATATATTGGTTGAATTTTCCGAAAGTGTGCTACGTTCTTAAATCTATGGTGCAATAGCCATGCATATACAATGCAGTTTATATCCCTTTCACAGTAGGGCAATGTTTCAGAATTTTTTTCATGACAAAGCAACCATGTGAAAATGAAAAATTTCCAACATTTACAAGCAATGATTATATCTTTCGATATTTCACTCGTCCATCTTTGAGATTGCACTTGGTACAACGCTTTCAACGATTTCTCATTTTCAGCACTTGCGGGTTTTTTTCTATATGCCAACCGCAACATGGGAGAACATATCCTGAAAGGCATTATGTTATATGAATAGAAACCTGTTCTTTCTGCTGGTGCTAAAAATGTGATTGTCAAAACGCTGCAATTACGTATTACTATCATTGGTCTAGTTTGCATTGATGAAGGGTGAAATCGTAAAATTGGTTGTGATGAGACATTTAGCCTTATTCAGAAATTCAGAAACATAATTGCATCTTCAAATATCGAAACTGTCTTAATCGTCTTGTCAAAATGCACACTGTACGGAGTACAATATTTTGTTGCATTACATTGACATTCGCTTAGACAGGCCAATGATACGTTTATAGATGCTGTGCACTTTCGATCAGGCATAAATCAAGCGTTTGGTTAATATAGTATACCCCCTTCGGTACCAAGCATTATTTATATGCAAGTATGACACAACAAAACATGTAAACAAAGCATGATAATGGTGCATGATTTATCATGCAATATTTTCCATTGTAGCTATTATCTCGGGCAATCGTAATGGCCCAATAATCAGTTTTGGTGCTTATTAATGCACATGCTCACACAAAACTTTGCAGAAATATTGAACACAGCCTAGATTATATGAATGCTCACAGTATGTGATGTTATGTTTCAAAATATATCTTAACCCTGCTGCGTCCCGATATATTGTCACGTTTGTTTCAAGGCATTGTGACATATAAAGCCTGACATCGATGAACAAAGGATATCGTGAATGGGTCATCTCTATATATGTGAATTTGGGTCAATTGAATGTCAATAATTATAGCAATTTGTTTAATGATGATGATGCGTCACATGGGGTTCTTGAAGCAATTGACGCTTGAGCTCTAACCTCTCTTGTGCTGTAAATCGTAGGTAATATCCGTGCTCTTTAGTTGTCCTTTTTAGTTTCAATTATCTTGTTCCAGGTGCGGTTTACTTAGGAATATTCATGCTCTGAGTCTTGCTAAAATGGTAGCGCTGTATACCCTTTTATATGACGACAGGTTAATTGACACGATCGCACATGTATTGTTGGCAAGATATATAGTGTCGTGACGGTTCGCAAAAGCGTCTTTCATCCAGTGATAGATTATACAGGTGCATCATTCTCGTGGCATAGGGATATTCAAACGCGATCAGTGATCATAAATATATGGCCAAACTATATTGCGGGCGTTGGGAGCATGAATACCAATTACGATCAGATAGAAATACGTAAGAAGACGACATTATAAAACATCGAGGACTTATGCAAAGTGGATACATGTGTCATCGATCACAGCTGCGACTGATAATAAAGAAGGTGTGCGTTTGAAACACAACTTCATGGCTCTAATCTTGCAAAAAATTTTGTTTTCGTTAAAGTATTTATATGCATTTCGAGCAGCTGAAATGTGACTGCATTTTATAGCAATAGTCCGACCTGTTATCGCACTCATAAAAGAACATATTATCCTTAGTCGTCACAAAGCATTTAGCATTGAGTATATATGATCAATCAAATGTCATGGAGTGTGAGTCTTGGAGCATCTGTTTATACATTACGATAGTTAATCATAGGGACCTTTAGGAAAAGACATTATAAACCCCAGGCCTTATGCAAAGTGGCCAATTCATTATGCATCGACCACAGCTGCGACTGACACAGAAGGTTCGATGGGTGTTATAGCCAGATCAAATCGTATTAGTCAGGCAATATTTTTTCTTCAATTTTGCGCATTCGTTGTTTTAGTATGATATACAAACTTCTAGTTATGGTATGTATTGAAGTCTTACATCGGTTTGCAAATAATACCTAAAGATGTTACAAAACGCATCATCATTATTAGTGTGTTGTGTACAATTTTTCCAATTAAATAAGTCCAGAGCTTAACACTAACCGCCGACCAATAGTCCGTGTGAAGTTTTATATGGGTTAAAACTCAAAACTGTTTTTGCTAAAATTGAATAGTAATTTGAGGTAGTTCAAATAAACATATTTTAAACAGGAAAATCTTTGAATGTTATCAACTAGTCATAGGAAGTGGCGTTAGATCAAAACATTGCTACTTTGGACGCAAATATCGAGCTACTGAAAAATTTGGTTCTGGCTATTAAGTTTCACCACCCACTAGCCCGATAGAATAGTGTTGAGCCCTGTCGCCTGTTGATTATCTGCTTTGCCTAAATAAATATATATTTTGATACTGATTATTTGTTACTTACGAGTATTTACTCCTTAGTAGAAACATTCATATCTATACCACTAACTGCGGTACAAATGTAATGAGCTAATTGTATGTATCCTTTCAAGTGGTTGAACCGTTCGTGTACATGATACGTAGTAGCTCTTTGCTCAACCTCACCTGACCTATCATTTTTTGTGTTTCGCTAAGATATTCCGCACTTGTTTTCATATTCAGCGGATGTGATTTGGGGATGGGTGGCTACCACGTTATATTTATATAACGCAGAAACGCTGGCTCTGTGGGGTATAAAATGTGTCAAATTTGCAAGTAACCTGTTTGCTTTGAAGAAAAACGAATCAATGATCATCGAAATCGGTACATTGGTTATTGTTTTCATAAGCAAGCCCTTATTTTATAAGGCCATAAGTTTATATTAGCGAAATTTCATATCAGCGCTTCAATTGCAGCTTATATCATATCTATTTTAAAGCATGGCATAATGTAGGCAGGATTTAACAGACTCGAGCCATGGATACCGTGAATTTGATTGGGTGTTTTTAATGAGCGGGTCGTTTGGTGGAAATGCCTTATATATTACTGAAAAATGGTATGTTCACTTCGTGAAGGTGCTTTGCAGGTAACACTGTTGATAATAATATAGCTGTTGAAGCCATGTTTCAAGACCCCAAAATGGTCAAAATATGCAAAACGTATATATCAGAAAAAGTGCCCTCCTATGAATTACCATGCTATTCCAAACAGAGTTAGATCAAAGCTGAATAGACTTATGTTCTCGGATGTATTATGGAAAGTAATGAAGTTATTCTTCTATTTATGAAATCTACGGTGTTCAAAATATTCACGTATTCAAATGATATCTTAACTCCAGTGGCCGAGGGCCGTACGCGGAAGTAAAACAACGAGAGTTCAGGCAAATTGAAAAATGTTTCTCACCGTAGGGTAAAATGGTTAAGGTATTTCAGGCAATTCTAATTTGTATATAGCAGCCAATTATAATACGAGAGATATAACATAAAGAGGTCAATATTTGTATTGTATCTACATTTTATATAAAAATTAAACAAGGCTTGGTTATCAAAATGTATTATTATTCTGAAATGAGAGAACGAGCTTCCAGGCAATTTTATCTTTATCTTCATCACCGTGAGTTAATAATACTGATTATATTGCTATGTCCAGTGATATTGGTTACGTATTACTCAGAACCTGGTCTTGTAGATTTATTGTCGATAGCTTTGCAGGTAACACTAAATTAATCACCATAATATTTCCTATAAAATTAAATATATATATATATAAATATATATATATACATATATATAGACAGATATATACTATATATATATAAATATATATAACTATATATTTATAGATATATAGATATATATATAGATATATATATATATATATATATATATATATATATCTCTATCTATCTATCTCTATATATATCTATATCTATATCTATATATATATATATATATATATATATATATATATATATATATATATATATATATGTTCAAACATATATATGGGATGAGACAGCGAGTTCCTATATTCATGTATCATATAGATAGCCGCTCGTTGCTGGGGAGCCAAGAACATGTACTTCAAACGGCTGTCAAGTTGAATACAAATTATATGATGGACGCATGCAGTCGACGTTGACCAAGCAGCGGCTCTTCCGGGTAGATTTTATAGAAGTTATTTTATGACTGGGGCAGAGATTGATGATACCTGCTATATTACTCGAGAAAGGTCATTTACTATTTGTTTTTCCTATTTGGTGTTCGGCACTGTTGAGGAAAAGCACCATTGGATAGTATCTTCAGCCACCTAAAGCTCTGATTTCTATATTAAGATAATTAGCCTATTGTTATATTTCACTCCACAAGCAAATAAACCGTGTACGTCAACGAGAATCACTACAGACCATTTCACTTGTGCAGTTTTCTATAAATCCACGCTATGGTAATGTAGAAACTGCAGTATTAATCAATATGAATACGGATCTAGATATATATATATATAAATATATATATATATATATATATATATATATATATATATATATATATATATATATATATATATATATATATATATATATGTATATATATATATATATATATATATATATATATATATATATATATATATATATATATATATATATATATATATATATATATGTAACGTCAAACAACGAGATATTGGATCAACAGTAAATGTTCTTTTGTTCATGTCATATTAGCGCCAATGTTTGGTTTACAGGATGCACAGGCCTTAACCCGAAGAAAATTAACGGGTGTTTAACAACCTCCCTAATTTCCTCACTTATCTAATTCGTAATAAATCCTTTTTGTTGAAAATGACGTGAAACATAAGTTTATCACTGCATTTAATTTGTAACTGAATGCAATATCTAAGCGGTAGAAAACTTCAAGATGTATATCATCAGTGGCAAAATTTGATTACCTAAACAAATATATCTTCTAATTAAACAGAGTGCAATTTGCAGGGAAAACTGAACCGAATTACCAATGCACTGTTTGTATTCCGTCTCATTTTTCTTCGGCAGTCTCTTCTGTTAGTCCTATTAATATGCAGTGCTATGCATTATCTTAGCCACAAGCATTTACCTATGAACATGATAGATGTATCTGATATAAAAGACTAACGCGAACATTAAATGAGTGGCAGAGTCGGATAAGTGGTTTACTTCTCATCATTTTCCATTAATCACAAGTATATAATAACAACATACATAATTGATATTTATTCCAACATTATGTGCCTCAATTGCAAATATAAGCGAAAAACAAAATGTCAAATATTTAAAACAGGATGCACTCAGCCACTAGCGGCAGTAAACGAAGGATCTTGGATCTTGCAATATTTCAACATAAAGATATGTTGCTGTTAAGGTATTTGTCAATGTAATACACGCCGCTATACTAAAACACAATACCTTCCCCTATCTAATACTTAATCCTTATAACCGTCAGTAAGCTAAACATGATCCAGCTCAATTGCATGCTTCAAAGACGACAAGTCATCACATACAACAAAGTTAAGGTTTAGAGAAAATACGCTTTAAACCATGAAATTCGTCATATCACAATACACGAGAGCATATTCATAAGGGTGTCAGAGGTTTACATGGGTTCATGCTTGTGCAAACTATGTAAGGATGTTTTGCAAACATGTCAGCACCATTCAGACTGTCAAATGCACTGGTTTTAATTCGCCTCATTTAACTGGCAGTCTTTGTTGTTTGCCGAATTTATATGCAATGCTATGCATAATCTTAGGCAAAAAACATTTACCTATGGTTTTCCCAGTCTAAAGCGTTATGAAGCTTTGTTGCTAGTCATGTACCTGCCTTTAGCACTCTGCGGTAATGCTTAGTGTTATACGGTGTCACACGTCTAGTAATTCCAGATTATACATTGTAAGAAAGAACCGATGCAACAATGGTACGTTTACATCCATATCACCCTTGGCGATATGGTCTCAATGATGAACGACAAAGTGGAAAGTTTACTTGTCGCAGTGAGAAAAGATCAATAAAATATTTCAGGATCCTAGATATCGGTTAATAGCATTACGTCAATAATTTTTCATTGATATCGAAATGATATCGTATGCAAATTTGTCACTGCGAAGATATCACAACAACATGTTAAGATGTGAATATCATCAGCACCCATTTCCAAAGTGGAGGTGTGAGAGAGCTTCCATATTTTTTCCTATGTTCGGGATAAGTAAGCCTGATGTTTTTAAACAATCGTTGCTTTTTGTTAAGAGAAAAATTATCTGATTGTACTAGGGTATTCATTCCTATGCTCCGGGTCGATATGATGAATACTATTTAGGGAAATGAATATGTCTAGCAAAAGTTGATGATGCAATAGGCGTGTTTCCTGACACAAATGTTGGTGTAGAATGTAAGCGTCCATGGCCGTGTCAGTCTATTAATAATAAAATAATTCGAAATACCTTGAGTCGCAAAATGTGTAAGGATTCATGGAATACCCGGATAATTTTGTTGTAGATACAACCTACCATACAAGCTGAATAGTAGCACAGTATCAAGACACACTAGGCTTTGGCACAGACTGGTATACATAGAAATCGAAATGGGCGTAGATGATCAAAGTTAGCAATAAATGATTAGTCTCTACAGCTATACCACATGTATCCAGTTTAAAGTTTAGGGTCACAATGCTATTTGAGAATATATCACATTTGCACCTGGGCAGAATATGTGATAAGCTTTGCCATCATTATATTTATACTATATTGGTACCTTCAATTGCAAACATATTGCTTTGAATAAAGGTCATGTAGAGTTACATATTTGCTGCAATGGTCCCTGACATAACACCTCTCGATTCAGACGGGAAAATGAGCTCAATGATACGCTGTCAGGCAAGATGCTTTGAGAAGATGGCAAAGTGCAATTATAGCTCGTCCTGTCACATCATTGACAAAGCAATTTACCAACGTGTCACAATGAAGACACTATGTACTATTTTTTACATATAGTCTAATCATGTTTTCACCTTCGATGAATGATTGATGCATAACTAATGCAAAATAGGAGCCGATTTCCATAACTGAGAGCAATGTATTCATAGCTTAAGGTGATTGATGTTTTTTTAGTCAAGGTTTCTGCCAGGAAAACCTCGATTTCGATATAAAATGCTGCCCCGTCGAGATCAGCGGTGTACAGTAAGCGATTTTCTTAATGCAAGGCTTCTTCGTTGTTTGTTCATCATAAATGACATTTATTTGAGGATCAAATTTGGTGCAAATACTAAACACTTACATATCAATTGGTACATATCAATTGATGTCGCTTTTAAAGATGATGCTTCTTTTGAAAGAGAATTACGTTTCCAACATCTGCTGCTAACGGCGGATATGGTTTTGCAAGGAGATTGATACTCGATGGCACGCTGTCTAAAATTGCAAATATAAAACATTGGTCTCGTTTCAGGACCATTTAATTTATTTGATGTATTTATCCAATTAGGCTAACATGATTTTGCTCGCAAATTGTGAGAAGATTGTAAAACACCGCGTAACCACAGTAGATCAGACCAATAACAGAAGCCGTAGGAGGGCACTCGAAGTCTGTAAGATGTATTGTGGATGATTCACCGCATTGCTCGCTTACTACTTTAAATAAAACAAATAATGTGATTCAGTGTTGCGATAAATATTTTTCAGTTAGCTAAACGGACTTAAATAGACATCACATATGTGTTGGTTACCTGGTCCCCGGACGTGTATTACCATTGTTGTGCATAATAATGTATTAACATTCCATCATTAGGTTATAAATGCTACGACGCACATTTATTCACATACCTTAAACACCTTTTTAGCATTCACATACTGTATGATGATGAACACTTGTCATACAATGATTGAATGGTATAGCTAAAGATAAAAGTCGGCAGCCCTTTTGCTTATGGAAGTGCTACATCAATATGTTAGGGCTTAAATTATATATTGTAAATGCACGTGTTTATCAATGCCCAATGACAAAGATCTTGTTAGTGTACGGATATAACAAACGATTACGTTGCTGACAAGGACAGCGTTCAGCAGCAGATCACGGTATTTAGAGATGGTACTCTCGTTTATGTTACGGTTTACAAAACCAATATCGAGTGATTAAATATTAGGATTCATGAAACAAACCATGTGCTGGCTTTGTAAAGAACGGTATCTTGCCCTATTTATAATACTTGGTGATACCTGGTACATGACTATTAAAGTCTCTTATAACGAAAAAGCAATATGTGACTGAATAGCCTCTATCTGTTCCTTCGACATCACTACAAAAGACAACCGTCTCAACAAAAGCACAGAAAAACATAGAGCACAAGAATAGATATGACGGTGCTTTGGGACCGACGTTTGTATATCATTTCGAATCTAATAATGCCTGTTGTGTCGCCGCTTTCATCTGTCCCTTGACAACCCATTGTATTGACCGTTAACAATGCGAAAAGATATGCGACGAACGTTGCAATATTACAGATACTTATTACACCAATGTGATTAGCCATTTTACATCTAAACAAATCCCTTTTTTATCATTTTAAGTTACCCTATAGAAACAGTTTAAAGCTGGCGAGCTTATGGCGACAGGTGATTATGATAGAGTTTCTTTCAGATTCGTTGATCCATTTAAGCTATTTTCTCAACTAATTTGGAAAAGGAAATAAATGGAGACCGTTTTAGGAACAGTATGACTTACGATTCGCCCTATCTTTCATATATATGTATATATATTTATATATATATTCATACATATATATTTATATATAATATCATATATATTTATATATATATATATATATATATATATATATATATATATTTATATATATATATTCATACATATATATATATAAATATATAGATATATATAAATATATATATCTCTATATATATATATATATATATATCTATATATATATATATATATATATATATATATATATATATATATATATATATATATATATATATGTGTGTGTGTGTGTGTGTGTGTGTGTGTGTATAAATGCATATATGTACGTAACGCGATCTAGGATAGCAAACCATAGTAAAACCCTGAATTATAAGAAAATATTAAAATCCTTATATTGTTGTAAGTCTTCCGGTGAATTATAAACCAAACACTCTTAATAACACCCTCAAAATCCGTCGCGAGTACATCATGAAGATAGTCATATGACAAGAAATGCCCAGGTTGATTTTGTAGGACAATTTAAAGTGAATCTCAAGCATCGCACGAGAAATACTTTGTGTTATAGCCAAATCTTCTTTAATTTTGCTTATTTGTCAGGCCTTGTTTAACTAATGCTGCATTTTATAAAGTCATATACAATACGAACTACTTGGTACAATATAGACCGCTACATGCGCTAATAACGTTGTGCTCTCTTTATACTATGTCGACGGCAGCTGCTGTTCCGGAACGCTTGCGCACAATGAATAAGTCAGACCTGAATTATGTATGGCGCTTCTGTTATGGTCGAAGGACACAAGCGATACTTAGATTAAAACACAAACCGCATCGCAGAAGATTATTCTCCTCACTGCCACACATTTGTATGCATCGGTCAGCTATGCACTGTAAACTGGCAAATTGTATTATAGCGATGAGCATACATAATACATACACATATTCATACATACATACATCCTTACGTGCATACATACATACACACATACATACATACATACATACATACATACATGCATGCATACATACATACATACATACATACATACATACATACATACATACATACATACATACATACATACATACATACATACATACATACATACATACATACATACATACATACGTACGTACGTACATACATACATACATACATACATACATACATACATACATACATACATACATACATACATACATACATACATACATACATACATACATACATACATACATACATACACACATACATACATACATACATACATACATACATACATACATACATACATACATACATACATACATACATACATACATACATACATACATACATACATACATACATACATACATACATACATACATACATGCATGCATGCATGCATGCATGCATGCATGCATGCATACATACATACATACATACATACATACATACATACATACATACATACATACATACATACATACATACATACATACATACATACATACATACACACATACATACATACATACATACATACATACACATAAGTACATACATACATACATACATACATACATACATACATACATACATACATACATACATACATACATACATACATACATACATACATACATACATACATACATACATACATACATACATACATACATACATACATACATACAGTGGCAGTTCAATAGAGCGTATCGATTGGTGTCTTCACCCCGATCGTAGACGACAGTTACACAATGGTACTTATTCACAAATTGACCCTTTCAATGGGCTTACTGTTTGTTTTTCTTCTGGATAGCGCTTTCGTCGAACATAATGTCGTTGTAAAAGCTGTCAACATACAGTCAATAAATACGTTGAGATAGAGAGTCTGCCATCAAATGCTTCATTTCAAACGGCAAAATTACGCCATGCCAGATGAACATATATAGAACCTTGCACATATAATGTTATTATAGATATGAGTCTTACAAAGTAACCACCTTCCATGACGAGAATGACTTGCAATGATGTTCATATTTTGAAAACGCGCGTTCGAAAGCATTGTGGAGATTAATGGGTGTGTGTTCAGAATGTTTTGCACTGCCTCCACGCTTGCGTGTTGGTCTATGTCGTACCCTGTTCACAAAGCGACAAAATAATGACTTGCAGTGATTCATTGAAATACAAAGTATATTTCTCAGCACTATATCCTCGATAGATATAATTATGGGTCAGTTTTTTCATATCTCTCTGTATTATATAATTAATTATTGCACCTCATGGAAAGAATAACAAGTTTCAAGGAAATCATTCAATAGGTTGAACTCGAATCGGTACTTCGGTTTCTCCATAGGTTTTTCATATAAATAGATAGTCTATACCATGCGCTTGCACCGTATTTATTATGGCGAAAATATTCTATTATCGCCTGTACAATTCAGCCACTTGATTGACACTTGTCTGACATCATGTAATTTTCCGTATGCAGATGAATACAGAGTTCTGCCTCAACGCATAGAATCATAGTGTACACAGCACCTGAGAGGATATAGACAGCGTCAATATATTCCTCGACCTCAAATAGAATATCATATCTAAATTATGTTTATGTATTCCAGGAATATTGCGACATACTTATTTGCAGGATGACACAAAATGTGACTAATGTGTTTGGACATCAGCCCTTCTCACGAATATCTTTTAGCATCATATTAATATAAACCTGTATATGTATATTCCCCACCATCTTTAGTTCGATTACTAAGACTTGGGAATGGAATGGAATCAAAGTAATTGCCTCACACAAGAATAATTATTATTCCAAAAAAGAGCGGCAGTCCGTATTACTATAGTGTTCTAACATGGTCCTTGCAAGGAGTCATTTGTTTTAATGACAGTTTGTAGCGTCGCTCGCTGAATGATGTATCTTAATTTTACCGTTCAGCAGGCAGCTTTCAACGTTCGACGAAAGCCCCATTCTTCTTAAAAACTACAAGCGGCATAGCCAAACATCGTCATTTGCGAGGCAGATAAGTTTTTACTGTGTTGGTGTGTGTCGTTCTCTTTTTGGTTTTGGAAGTAAAATATCCATTGTTTGATAATCAATATTAATGACCTTACAGTTCCGTCAGGACACAAAATTCATATTCGAGCTTCGTCGAACCAGCATTTTTCATTCTGTTTGGAGGTAGAGGAAGAACGACAAGAATTATCTGACGAACACCTATTGATCAGAATGCCACGTTATATTAACCACACAGATGCATCAACCGAGAGCGCACTGTTAATATCACTGGATTAATCATTTGCTTTATATGTTAAATAAGCAAGTAGAAATAACAGGATACACGTATACGAATAATCAAGCTGATTTAACATGGATAACAACAACAAAAAATGGTCGCAGCTTGTTGCTCTGTATTATCGCTATCAGAGGTTTATCAATTGCTATGATGTATTTGATTCATTGACGTTGTTAGCATTGTCAATAGTACTTGATGACATAGCCAAACGGTGTGGAATCTAGTATTTAGTCAAGGTATATTTGAACGCGGATAACTAAGATTATGATGAAAGGGTGACTCCGATCTAGTGTATAGTAACAACAAATGTGAAGCTCATTGTAAAAACCAACTACTAGTGATACTATTAGAAAGTCATATCGTGTTATGCTGGGTAAGTGGTAATAAAAAAACGAAGCGTGGGCGATCCTGTTAATCATGTCCTGCGTCTTATGGGCATGTGTGCATAAATTATCTATATCTAGTTATATCTAGTTATAAATCTGTTAGCCACTGCCATTTTTGCATTACATTTGGGCGACGAACATTAATCTAAGATATGCTAAACACGAAACGGCCTAGTGGTTTAGGCATGAATTGATTCGTACACTGGAATAGAATTTCGGCGTTCATTTTGTTAGCTTACTAAAACCGTTGCAGTTTAAATCATGCCGAGCAATAATGCGTGAATATGACTAATAGGCGAATAGATCAAGCTATAGCAACAGACTTACATAATATATTTTCCATCAGTATGGATGTGTTTTACGACTTTCCATCAGTCATGGATGTCTTTTACGATTTCCATCCAGTACTAAGTTTAAAATGAATGATACAAAATTTTGTTTCACCCGTCATTTTTTCTGTCAATCAAACGCAACCTAGTGATACATTTGTTTGTTGCAAATTGAACAACGTCTTCGATAGAATTCTGACAGATTTATATATATATATACAGATAGACGCGTTTAGCGCAGGATCTCTCTCTATATATTGTATTTATAGTTAAGTCATGTTGGTCTAGAAATGCAACACTGATGATACAAAACACTCATTGTATTGCAGCAGTGAGCCTACGTCGATCGAAGTTTGGTATACGTAGCAAGTATACTCTGTGTAAAGTTTGCGCCATCAAGTCGCTCGGCATTGGGAGGGCATCATTGTGAGAAGTGTTTTGTGTTTTGTCTTAACTATTTTGTTAAACTATAGAAGGTAAACAACGTTACATACTTGCAATTCGTATAGGTGTGCACAATTACTTTAGATAGATCTTGTGACATCATGTGGCTTAGTAAGATTGCTATTCCGAGATGTTAATCACTTGTGGAGTATGAGACATGTTGTTGTTGAGGTATTTGTCAACATAATACAAGCCGCGTGACGACTTAAACACAATATAAGGAATTAACAGACTTATACTTAATCCGTGTAACCGTCAGTAAGCTAAATATGATCCCGCTCTATTACATGCTTTAAAGTCATCACTTACAGCAAAGTTAAAGTACAAGAGCAAAACGTTACTTAAATCCTGATAGTCGTGATGTCCCAATACAAGTGAGCATATATAAAGGCCTGACATAAGTTCACGCTTGTGCAAACTAAGTGATTTATTTTGCAGACATGTCAACACCGCATTCGGACTGTCGAAATGTATTACCTCATTACATCGCAATATGTTTTAATAGAGAGAACCAACATGTTACTACTGGTATTACTCATATCATAGACATTTGTTTTTCTTGTACTGGCTTCGTTAACTTACTCAACAAGACACTCCGTATCAAGCAATTATCCTCTATTGTATCATAAGGCGTTGCGCATTTTATCAAAAACGGCACTTTACATTTCGACAGACGATGATCACAGGTCCAATACAAACGTTGAATTACGATTCAAGTCATGACTAACAACAGTACGTATAATTCACACGAATACATGACAATCAATGTTCTAATAATTCGCCTAGCATATGCAGAAAAGGTTGGTGTAGAATGTAAACGTCAGTGGCCGTCTTAGTCTGTTAATAATTAAATAATAAAACTTTTACTCGCAAAATGTGTAAGGATTTATAGAAAACCCGGATAATTTCGTTCTAGTTTCAACCTACCATACAAGCTGAATAGTAGCGCAATATTAAGTGTTAAACTGCAAGATATATCAACCTGGCACAACATATCATATATATGTAAATTCATTTATAACAAGCATTTCGGACTTCAGACCACTGTTGATAGTAATTGTGACATGCCTCGACCGATCAGCTACAACAACTGTAAACCATAGATATATGCGTGACACGCTAGGCTTTGGCACAGAATGATATACATAGAAATCGAGATATTAAGATAATAAGCCTGTTGTTATATTCCACTTCACAAGCAAATAAACCGTGTTCGTCAATGAGAATCACTGCAGACCATTTCACTTATGCAGTTTTCTGTCAACGATATATATAATTCCACGCTATGGTAATGTAGAAACTGCATTATTAATCAATATGAAGACGGATCTGGATATATATATATATATATATATATATATATATATAGATATATATATATATATATATATATATATATATATATATCTATAGATATAGATATATAGAGAGAGATCTATCTATATATATAGATTTATATATATATATGTCTATATATATATATGTATATATATCTGTATCTCTATATATGTGTGTATATCTCTATATATGTATATATATATATATATGTATCTCTCTCTCTCTATATCTATCTATATCTCTGTGTCTCTATCTCTCTATCTCTCTCTCTATATATCTCTCTCTATATCTCTCTCTATATATATCTATATATATATATCTCTATCTATATATATATATGTCCCGTCCCCCAACGAGATCTTGGATCAACAGTAAATGTTCTTTTGTTCATGTCATATTAGCGCCAAAGTGTGGTTTGCAGGATGCACAGGCCTTGACCCGAAGAAAATTAACGGGTGTTTAACAACCTCCCTATTTTCCTCACTTATCCCCTTCGTAATAAATCCTTTTTCTTGAAAATGACGTGAAACATAAGTTTATCACTGCATTTTATTTGTAACTGAATGCAATATCTAAGCGGTAGAAAACTTCGAGATATATATCATCAGTGGCAAAATTTGATTACCTAAACAAAAATATCTTCTAATTAAACACAGTGCACTGAACCGAATTACCAATGCACTGTTTGTATTCCGTTTCTTGTTTCTTCGACAGTCTCTTCTGTTAGTCCTATTAATATGCAGTGCTATGCATTATCTTAGCCTCAAGCATTTACCTATGAACATGATAGATGTATCTGATATAAAAGACTAACGCGAACATTACATGAGTGGCAGAGTCGGATAAGTGGTTTACTTCTCATCATTTTCCATTAATCACAAGTATATAATAACAACATACATAATTGATATTTACTCCAACATTATGTGTCAAATATTTAAAACAGGATGCACTCAGCCACTAGCGGCAGTAAACGAAGGATCTTGGATCTTGCAATATTTCAACATAAAGATATGTTGCTGTTGAGGTATTTGTCAATATAATACACGCCGCTATACTAAAACACAATACCTTCCCCTATCTAATACTTAATCCTTATAACCGTCAGTAAGCTAAACATGATCCAGCTCAATTGCATGCTTCAAAGACGACAAGTCATCAC
>CM067343.1:18652528-18672528 GCA_034190875.2 Urechis unicinctus
ACAAAACGCTTTGAAAATAGCTGTATGCACTTTTGAACTTGCTTTTCAAATGTCAGTTTAGAGCATAATTAAACTCGTTATTCTATCGACGAATATTGCTACGTTAACTAGAACCGGACGATGATGCAATCAGACTATACACACTAAAATAGTGTAACTTGCATCATAAGGCTTGGTGATTGCCAATAGCTGGGCAGTTTTGTTTATCATCTGTCTTAATGCTTCTGCGCGTGTTCACATACCACGCACTTGTACCGTATGCATAACGTGACTGGACCTGGATATTAAATCGGATTGGAGATGTGGTATGTTTTATCAAAAACTATTATGAGTTAATATGGAGTAAAAACTATCAATGAAGAATTAGAACTGCAGATAATAAATACTTGTGTGGAAATTTTATGGTAACACATAAGATATTGTTATTTTAGAGTAATATATTTTAAGGCCTCTAGCAAAATTGTCGACACACGAGCACACACACAATGAATATCTTACATCCGTCCATGCAATAAATAGCAAGAACACGAGCAGTCATGAAAATTCGGTCTTGATGCTTGCAGGTATTAGTTTATCGATCATACTGGCGCGTCGCGTGCAACACATTCAATAAATATGCAACGATCAGGAATGCTTGAATAGCACACCTTTCTTGAAACTTATATTGTCTCCTGACGACATGTTATTCATTTGAAGCATTGTCAGTGATTGACCTCACAATATCCACCGAGCCTAAAAAAACGATCTAATGAGTAAACGAAATGCATGTAATATATATATATGCAGAATTACGCCAGTCTTCTATTCCCTGACTAACCAGTTATATGTATTCTTTTTTCATGAGGTTTAATAGTAGTCTGGTCTGAGAAAAAGCAATAGAATGCAATATAATAATGATGGTTCAAAAGATTAATTACCCTCTGTTGCTTTAAGGGCGCAGTCGATTGCGAGCCGACCTTACCAGGCACGTGAAGGTCTCTCTGATGTGTGCATAATATACTGTACGCCAGATGGTCAGAAGCATATATGCCTTGCTATATGATAAAGCGTTTATGAACATGTATGGATAATTGTATAGATATGTTAACTAATTCATGTAAAATAGATTAAGACATTTGATACATGGTCGTTATTGGTTACAGTTAGCACTTGTTATAGTTTCGCCGTTTATTTAATTTGCGGAAAGTAGGCGTTCCGTCTTGCATCACGGGTGGATGAGACCAATTCGGTAATTCAACGTGAATTTTACGTAACGTATACGATATCAGTGCAATAACGTGATTTGATGCCACTTTAGTCACAGTTTTGTTTGTTATGCCAGATTTGGAACAAACACTATTCAATTTTGTGACTGAGCACCTGCGTTAGGAAGTAGCTGTACAATCTACGCGTTTGCTGACGTTGAATCCGTGAGGATTATTTAGCAGGATCAACTTGCATTTAGTTCATTATCTTATGGCCATTATTTAATAACGCACACTTTTCATATAATTTATTTTAACTAAGTTGGCCGGATATACAGAGTCGCAATATTTGATTAATAGGTAGTCGGAGTTCCCGTGATTGGTATTAGATATCCTTAACATGTTGTCCGGCAGTAACCCAAGCAATATCCAAGATTGCCTTGCTGTTACAAACAAACGATCGCTTGTCCTTGCTCCGCATTAACTTAAAAGCTATTAAGAATATGCTTCTTACCAAATAACAACCTTATATGATAAGGATGACTTGCAATGAAATATTAATATTGTAACAACGTGAATTTGAAAGCATGTAGGAGGCGAGGAACTGCGGGGGTGGGTTCAGAATATTTTGCATTACCTCAACGCTCACGGATCACGATACCACGGCTTGTTTTCGTTTATGTGACACAATAGGTATTTGGAGTGCTTAATCGAAAATCAAGGGATAGTTCTCAGAATTGCATCCTGGGAATGTTTGATTATGTTTTGTGTATGGTTTTGTGGACTGTTTGTAAGCCGAGTATAGTGCTAATGTCTCCATTTAATTTCTCGTTACCTGGGAACATGGCTCATATCAGCTAAGCAGTCATTTTGTATTGGCTACCAAGTACTTGCAAACGATTTCTGCAGCTAGCGCTTCAGCATATGCTGACACAGACCATCACTCTGGGGAGACGATTGAATTATTCGGGAACACAATCACTTAGCTGAATATTATGCATGGCGACCACAATAGAAGCCTTTATATCAATAGTGTGTTGACTGTACGCCTATAATTCACATTAGAAGCTTGATTAATTCGCAATACATAGCAAGGGAACAGTGTACAGTATTTCTGAATAATGAACACTGGGGTAAAGGTTAGCTCTTTGATGTGTAATGGATGCTGACAACCACAAGATAGATAGACCATGATACGCCCTTATCAGCTCATAGCTTGGGCTCGTTTTACTGCATACCAATGACCGATTAATGTCAATCTTCCTGTGACGTAATTTGCGTTACAAATTGGAAAATTGAATTTAACTGAATGCAATATTGCCCCATATGACTGCTAGCTTACCCGGCCAACCGAAATAAACAATGTTCTTGACTGGATTTCCCGATATGCATATACCTTTACTGCAATAATTATATACTCTGTAGACTTGTGCTAAATACGATGCGAACGATTGTTTGTCCGTTGTTAAGTGAAATCATACGTAATTCTCAAACGGATGCGTACAATCCTGCGCAGCGGCTCTTAGAGCACAACACTGTTCAAATTCAAGAAAATATATAGTCATCACGTCCCTTGGCAAACATATAAGGGACTTGTCAGATATTACCATACACTTACTAGACATGAAACGCTAACTACCGCTGGCTTAACAGCCTAATGCCAATGGACACTCCTAAAGCCCGTGCTTTCCAACCCGTAATGCATTTGTCGGCTCTGATTGATCAAGTTGATCTGATTGAGTTTATTTTGGGAATGACACTGGCTAGGATTATATGAAAGGTCACCAATCATGTGACATGCTGCAATGACCATAGCGACATTCCAAGTTACTTCGGTTGGATGAGCTTATCAGATCCTCAGTACCCTCTGCTCATATTAATCTCCAACCACATTAGGCCATTACTGTTTTATCTGCACGATAACTTCTTGAATAGCCGAATTTCATGTTCCTAAGAACCTAGATTACACTCAGATCACACTCATCGACAATTTGTCAAGCATTTAAAAATGTTTTACCTAACTTCAAACGAAAACTATGAAGTATGAAGATATCAAAACAGTATTTTGTCGTGTCCTCTCTGTGTGCGATTGCATTGCATGATATCTGCAGGACATCTTTGCAAGGCGTGTTTCTAGTCTACATTATTTCGTTGAACGTTTTAGAGGCGATACAATGTTGCATTGTAGGTATTCTTCTGACGACCGTATTCTCATGTTATTCGCTCTGCTCCGTCAGATTAAGCCCGGCGGCTATATCCAGATGAAAATAATTTGACAGACAAATAATTCAAATGTACAATGTAAACTACAGCATACAGAGGTTTCTGTAATCTTATTTTATTTTGTAAGCTGCAGGTGTTGCTTGTTTATGTCCGCATAATTACACAAGCGCAGGTGTTAATTAGATTAAGGCACCAGCTCTGTAGCTTTACCATATTTACCTTCAATAATGGTGACATTGTTCCAATTCATTGCTGCTAATTAATCATATGTAAAATTGCTCGAAACTACAATTACGGGGAAGTATGCGCATGTAGAACTCATCATAAATGGCAATCATGTCAGGTGCTTGCTATCTAGAGGGTATAGCATAAGAAAGGAACAAAGAATCTATCCACGCGTCCATTCAATGCTACACAGCAGTCTGGGAATCGTGATATGTACAATGCAATCTCGTATGATTTGCTAATCAAGCAGAGTGCAATTTGCATGGAGTATTATAACTGCACTATTGATAGACTTGTTGTTCAGTGCCTTCTTTATCTTCGCAGTCATTTTTGTTGGTCCAATCTATATGAAATGCTATGCATTTTGTTGGGCCCAAAGTCATTTACCTATCCTTTCCCCAAATCTGCAGTGTTATGAAGCTTTGTTAGTCACGTACCTTGTGATCGCTCTCTTGGGTGAAGTTAAGTGCCAACTGCAATTTTGTTATGAAGCATGATCTATACAATTGTTGCGTGGCCGAACCGATTCTACCCAGAATATCGTACGTCGCCACTTACCTTCAATGATCTATCAGTAGATCTATTTAATCTATAACCAATGATATGCTTTTTTGTCCGTCTAGCTTAAATTCATCGTAAGGTACTATGGCCACTTGTCAGTTTGCAGTGTTTATATGCATGTTTAAATGGACAGTTACTCTAAGTTGAGCGCAACGAAGAACATCGCTTTTCATATTATCATCGTTGTTTTGAGAAACCTAGATCATGAATCATCGTTTATTGATCAATGGATGCTAATCTACTCAATGATATAACTTGTAGAGAATTGCAATTCCCTATAACACGCTCAGTTTAGAAATATTGCTCTTGCAGATTATACATTGCTAGAGATAACAGAATGCAACAAGCATCTGTAAGTGCATACATTATACATCAGCTATGCTTTGAGGAGGTTTGCATTCCAGTCGATCACCAGCAAGGGTATTAAACACAAAACCTCTTTAAAAGTACGAGCATTTTGCGAGATGCCTAAGTGGTGCATGCATGAGCTCCCAGATAAGGTAAGTGTACCCTTATTGGCATGTCACATGACGTCCAAGTAACTTGGGGCAGATGTAAGTGGTGGGTGGACTTATTTAGCATATATTTTCAGGGTTGTTGGGATAGTTGCTCGATAGGTATCTTAATCAAGCGTCGTATCTCATTGGCATTCATTTGTTCTGACGCTGGTCGATCACTCATGCATTCATGCCGCTCTATATTCATTTCTCTTAGACGTATTTTGTTTTTAGACTTACTTTGCCCGCTATCACAGTGCAGCGAGTCTATGGCACGATTGACATGAGCTTGGAAGACATTCCTTAAATCAAAATTGTTTGTGTAATAATGTGTAATGGATCATGTAATTTGTACATTGGTTGTGCTATTCCCAAAGGCAATATTAAATATAGTCTAATTAACGATATTTCACTCTTTTAGAAAGTGTAATAAGCTTTGTATATACTCGTTATGTCGGGCGACGAACATCAAAAAAAGGAGACTTAACATCCCCGCTAAGAGAGTCCGTTTTATGTGAATGAATAAAGAAGATACAAACATAAGATCATGATACTTAATCGACCAATGTCCGTGTTATGCTTCAGCTCAAATGAGAAAGGCGCTTTGACCACAACAAGCGCAGTAGTTCATATATCACGACGCCATGTAAGGCTTTCAAATAGATAAATGGACCCAGGCCATGCACCATTAATATAATTCTGTACTTATTGGTTCGTCACGCAACGCATGTATCAGTTTACAATGACCCTACCAAGGAGCTCACACGCATGCGTCACATAGTCACTTTAGCAAAATAAACGTGCAAGAAAAAAACAGTTTGCCTTCAAGACCAAGGTTCATTACAGTATGTGCCATCGAATACAATTGTTGTGTGTTGTCTTTCCTCTGCAATCTTTGTCAAATGATATTCCTAAAGTAGTTTGTAATCTAGTCGTCAGCGGGAATTTATGATTGGGCCGAATGATCATCCTAATTGCTTATTGTAGCATAAACAACAGTTATATATTCAAAGCCTTGGTTTGCAAAGGAAATGTTGCCGACTCATAGATAGAACACAGGTAAAATTGGCAAGCAAGCATCGTGCGACAACAGTAAATAAATTATTTACTCTATGTTTGCATGTGTTAAATCCTTCTTACCTATACTTCGCAATTGACTCGCTTATCTGTCGAGAATGTATGGAATCACATCCTTTAATCGCCAACTATTTCGATCGAGATAATCGTCCAGTAAGCAGTATGTAGTTATGACATATTTATGATGTAACCAGCTATTCAATAGATGAACAAAATCAATTAAAGTAAGCCATAGTAAAACAATAGTTGCATTTTCCCAAATTTTTTTTTTTTAACTATTCCGTTATTTCCCTAAACGTAAGAGGACACTTAGGGTTCCAATTATCATGAACCTATGGTATTCAAATATGTCGCTTCTTTCTGCTATTATTGGAGCACGGGTGTCTATGTAAAGAGTGATTTAGCAACCAACATGTGATCTTATCCTTTCCATCGGCCAACAGGTATCACAAAAAGGGTAGCCGTCCCATGAGAGTGTACTTTCATTCTCATGAAGCATTCCTGAGAACCTAGAAGCAACCTCTTGTGAAAGGGCTTTATCATGCTCGCTCCTTCCCTTAAAAACTAAACAGTCAAACGGCAAATAAACAGCTCTGCACTTATTCAAATATTATCCAAAAGGCCAAGGCCATGGAAAAATATATCAGAGGTTCCGTGTGCATTAAACTAGCCTTTGCGTTTAATATACTCAAATGGTTTTGAATGATTAATGTCATGATGAGATGAACATATGTATATTGTTCTTCGAAACTGGTATGTGTCTAAGTTCAGCCCTGGCATGTCAGATGACAAAAAAAAAGATAAATTTAACTGGCAACCCAAACTTGAGCAAGAAGCACATCATTATCATCTCTCGCATATGATGCACCGTTTGGGTGCCTTTATAAGGGTTATATGTCGCTTGATACCTTTATAATGCTTGTATTTTTTTAATTAATTTGCTTATGGATCCGATCAGCATTATACTATAATAAGCAACATTTTCGTGTAATTTGTGGCCGAGCACATGTGAGGACTTGTGATATATCTATATATTTATATACACACATATATATATATATATATATATATATATATATATAGAGAGAGAGATATATATATATATATATATATATATATATATATATATATATATATATATATATATATATATATATATATATATATATATATATATATATATATATATATTATATATATATATATATATATATATATATATATATATATATATATATATATATATATATATATATATATATATATATATATATATAACTGCTAACCGTGCTTTTATAAGGGCGTTGGTGTCTATGTAAAGCGTTATTTAGCAACCAGCATCTGATCTTAATCGTTCCATCGGCCACACGGTATCACAAAAAGGGGAGCCGTTCCCTTCAAAATTGATTTTATGCGATTTTCTGCAACTGGTCCTCTGTTTTGCTTTTTTTATTGATCCCAAAACCGCGTTTCATTCTTTCGATTTTCTCGCCTTAATTGTATGTGATTTTTTTTCGCCAATTGAATCGTATTTTAAGCATGCGAACACGACACTTCAATCGTACAGATTTGTGCTATATAACATTTATGATGTAAAACGTTTTGCATCCCTGCTTTATGGCAATGTTAGCTTCGTGTTGCTAGAGTAATGACCAACGATTGGTGTGATGCAAAATTGCTATTAACCGGAGTGGGGCGCGTTTTCGATGTTTTGAGTTTATTTTGCAATCACTGCATCAACTTATTCTCCTCACAATATAAATATTTCATCAGCACATTGTGTTGGCGGCAGTAACATCTGTCATTTCTGGTCGTGACATTTATTTCACATGTAAAATATGAAAAATGATAATTAGCAGGAACTACTAAACCATTGCCTAAGGAGATTGCATAATACACAAGCATCCAATTTTAATTCAAGCGTAAGGTATAAACTACAGCATACAATGGTCTTTTTAATCTCATTTTATTCTGCCGCAGGTGTTAATTAGATTTAACAACCAGCAATATTGTTTTACCTTATTTACCTTCAATAATTTTGACATTGTTAGAATTCCTTGCTGCTAATGAAGTGTATGTAAAATTGCTCGAAACTAAAGTTACGAGAAGTATGCTGTGAAGAAATCGTTGCTGAATATCTCGCTGTCATGCTGCTATGTTATAATCTTTTAATATCTGTGGTAATATTGCTTCCAGTTTGATATGCTACTCAGCTATACAGCGTTAACTTTGGATCATAAGGACTTACATTATCAATCGGAGAATAAAGACGTCAATGTTGACGTGTATTGCTTATTAATGCCTGCAAATGTCAAATAATATTTTGGGTGATGACAATATAAACTAGGTTCTGCTTATTTTCTAACATATAATGGTTATATGCATCATATTGCAATGCATCATTAGCTGGATAGGCATCAGATTCCCAACAGCCAAAAGGTAATAGACAGGATGACAAATCGGTAATAGTGTGCCAGCTGCAGCATGAAAATGCTTGTACAAATAAGCGAATCTAATTAATCTGTAGCTTTCATTAAACATTGAACATACGATATGGCGACAATACTTCACGTGCCAGTGAATACTTTGTTAACGCTGTTATGTTAGATATCTTTACAGCCATGTTCTAAGTCATTGATTTCGCAACGAATATGTTGCCACGCCGTGATGCTAATTTATAATGAGCAAATGAAAAAGAATATTACTGTCGCATTCAAACGAAATATCACACATGATTCGCAACTGCAAATAAGTTGTTGTAACATTTGACATATTGATTGAACTGATGTCTCAATGATACAAGTGTATAACGGTAAAGGAATCAATAAATGAAGACTGTTAATATCGCTATTGTGCGGAAAAAGTTCGTGGCGACAGAACACGGTATATGTAGTGACCAAACTGAGATAAAGTTGGAGAAATTTCAACTATTCTGTTTGCCGCTGAGAATAACTGGGAGGTATTTTTGATCATGGGGAGTGCCACGATATTATTTGGGATGAGTTCAAAAAGATTAGAGCGGAATGATTTTTTCGGTTGTCGTGATGCAGCTTCTGTTTGATTAATAATATAGGGGCGTGATATTTCCATATAAAGAAGACGTGCAATAACTACCGCATCATAACCTCATTCAGAGCTTAGCAGAAGAATCATTCACTGTCATCAATGCATTTGATACAAGAACGAATGTCGGATCTAATGCAACGCTAAACACCATTAGGGAAGCATCTACATGATGCAAGCTAAACAGGTCACATTAAAATGGACCCTATCTAAAACTTGGATCCAAGTCAATATTTTCAGGCTTTACGCCCCTGTTGTGTGTTTTGCCGAGCCCCAGTTCTTCCTTGTGCTATATGCTGAGCTTGCAGCTTCCGAATAGCAAATAACCCGACTACATTGCTATGGAACCTCAGGCCTTGCTGATGTGTTTAGTTATGTTTTCTCACTGAATTTTATGGAAATATCAATCAGAGAAGGTTCTTGCTATCTGGTGGGCATAGCACAAGACATGGATGAATTATCTATCCATGCGTCTATTCAATGTAACACAGCAGTTTGTGAATCGTGATATGTGCAACGCGATATGCAAATCAAGCACAGTAGAACACAAATGGAATATTTTAACTACATTAGCAATGCACTTGTTATTCATTGCCTTCATCATTATTAGCAGTCATTTTTGTTTGTCCAATCTGCATGCAATGCTATGCCTTCGGTTAGGCCAAAAAGCATTTACCTATCTTTTTACCAATTTGAAGCATTATGAGGATATGTAAGTCACGTATCTTTTGATCGCACTCTAGAGTAAAGTTAAGAGTCACCTGCAATTTTTTCGAAAGCTTTATCTGTGTAGATAATGCGTGTCTAAACTAATTGTACACCAAACATCACATGTAATAATAAAAATGGACCCTTGCTAACACGTAGATCGAATTAGGCTTTAGGCGCATATAATTCTTTTTGTCCAAAGCAGAAGTTCTTGCTGAAGTAGAGCTTGCAAATAACCAGTGGTAAGGCAATGATGTGACAGGACCTCGTGTCCTCCTGTGTTTTCTCACTGAACTTAGAGGTAATGCTGATCAGAGTAAGTGCTTGTAAGTATAGCATAGGAAGTAGGCGAAGTTTCTATCTGTGTTTTCAACAAACAAATAGATTAGTGGGAACCGTCATATCTACAGCACGACCTCGTGTGATGTACTAATTAAGAACAGCACAATTTGCGTGCAGTATCATAAACACTTGCGCGATGCACTTGCTGTCGACTGCTTTATTTATCATTAGCTGTCACTCTTTTCTCGTTCGTGCAATCTATATGCAATGCTATGAATTTTGTCAGGCTAAAACGCATTTATCTATCTGTTCTCCTGTCTAAAGCGCTATAAAGCTTGGTTGTTAGTCAGTTACCTTTTGGTCGCACCCTGGAGTAAAGTTAAGTGTTATGGTCGAAAAAGTAAAGTATGTAGTTAATGCGTATCCAAACTAATACCACACCAAACATCACACAGCAACACTCTCCTTCACTGACCTATCCATCAATCGATTTCAATTTGTAACCAATGATATAATTTGCCTTTAATATGCTTGCTGACCGTTAGGGGTGAACTTTATCAAACGCTTTACATACGTGTAATTCGAAATAATCGGCAGGTACCAATTGTCGCAAGTCAGCTTGCCGTTGTGTTTTGATGGTTAATGGACCAGTTACTCGTAGGTGAATGCATCGTTACATAGATGACAAACATTCGCTTTTCATATTATTATCATTGTTTGAGAGAAACCTGAAGCATCACCGATTGATCAACTGGTGATTATTCTACAATGTGAATTTACTTAAAGCGCCTGAGTAGTGGATGAGCTCCACTGTATTATCCTTGTATACTGACGGGTATATTGTTTTAAGTCCAAACACGTCAACTTATGATAGTGGTGGATGTGTGTATATAGCATATACTGACAGTGTTGTCGTGATAGTAAACTCGCATGAACATCTACAGTTGTGGGGGAAGGAGTGTTGCTTGATAGGTATCTAATTCAAGCGTCGTTCAATATTGGTGTTCATTTGTTCTGACACTGATTGATCACAAATAATGGGCTAATGACAGGAATTCAAGCCGCTCTATATTAGTTTTTATTGAAAGTTCTTTTTTAAGCATTGTTGAGTAAGCTATTAACATATGCCCTAGTCTAATGACCTATGTACTGTACAGGATAATGTGATTATTGACATAATTTTAGGGCACTTATGGTTTTAGGGCACTTATGGTTATGGTCATTAGTGTAAATGGCGCCCGTCAGTCAGTCCATTAGAACCTTACTTGATGACCTTACATCTATACATTCGGGGAGACTAAACGATATTTCGTACGTCACTAATCATAGGCTAATCACATGCATTCAATCCGCTCTATATTCATTTTTATTAATGGTTCTTTTTCAAGCAATGTTGAGTTAGATAGATATATATATATAGAGATATAGAGATAGAGATAGAGAGATAGAGAGAGAGATAGAGAGATATAGAGAGAGATATAGAGAGAGAGAGAGAGAGAGATAGATATAGAGAGAGAGATAGAGAGATCTAGAGAGATATAGAGAGAGAGAGAGAGAGAGATAGATATAGATTTTATAGAAAGGGTAGAGAGAAAGATCTAGAGAAGATAGAGAGATCTATATCTTTAGATAGAGAGAGATAGAGAGAAAGAGAGAGAGATTTCTCTCTCTCTCTATCTATCTATAGATATATATATAGATATATATATAGATATCTCTCTATCTCTCTCTATATATCTCTATATATATCTATATATATATATATCTATATATATATATATATATATATATATATATATATATATATATATATATATATATATATATATATATATACCCTTGTCTAATGACTTCTGTACTTTAGAGTGTAAGGCACACCTTTTATTTGTAATTTTGTATCTACTGATTGACCACGCAAACGTGACTTGATTGTCATAGCTCTAAATAATGCTATGTTATTACAGAAAGTAATTCTTTAAACTATAATTAGTTCTCTGGAATCGGTTAACGAAATTTTTAAAGTTTGTGTGCACCGGGATATGCAGGAAAGCAAACCAATGGACGGTTGTATTTAAACGTCTAACACGTCCATTAATTGAGCGAATAAGCTTCGCAACAAAATAATTAAACATCTATTATATAGCAGACTGGCTTCAACCAATACCATTTCGCCATTTTATGATTACGAAGACCCAGATCTAAGTTAGCCTTTCTTTGTTCCTCGAACAGCTTGCTGACAATATCGAGAAAAAACGTCCACTTGCTAGGTCCACCATTACCCGAAATACTTCATACAAATTTCATTTCACTTAACAATATTTTGACCCGTTTTGGCTATTGTCGCATGAAGAGGGGTAGGTGTCCGTTGGATAATACGTTATCATTTCAAGTAAAACTTCAAGGAGCATCTTGACAAATATAATCGTTTCTGATGTCGATTCACTAAGTAATTGTGAAAATGATTCGACAGGACATCAATTTATCTTCTCTTGACCACCTATGTAACCGGATTGTGAGGCAAATATTAGCATGTTTTTAAGAGTTGCGACATTTCAACAAGTTCCAATAGTTCATTAAGATGAATATGTCGGATGATACAGGATTGCTTTTCTCACTTATGTTGCTTTGAGTGTATAGCTCGAATAGAGTTGTCATCTAGCCTGTTACGCCGTAAATTTCACAAACAATCCGTATTATATCGTAAGTTGATTTGTCACCACTTAAATATTACAACAACATGTTTAGATGTGAACGTCAGCATCAATCAGCAACGAGTGGACGGACGGGAGAACTTTCGTCTCTTTACTGTGCTTGCGATAAGTTAGCCTGATGTTTTGTAAAAATTGAGTGCTTGTCTTATCAGAAAATTGTCGGATTTGCGCAATTGCACTGGGATATGCATTCCCTATACTTGGAAGGGACATGATGATTACTAAGTAGGTGAATGCATAAATCTAGCAAACGCTGTAGGCTATAAGCATGCGTCCTGTCACAGCGACTGGTTTGGAATTATACCTCACGTGTCTGTCACTAATAAATTCAATCGTATTACCTTAAGTCGCCAAATTTTCGTCATGTTCATCGGGAATTATAGAATATCCAGCTAATTACGCTCTATAATTAACCTACCAAACGAGATGAACGGTGGCTCAAATATCGAGCGTTAAACTTGAAGATATGACAATCTGAACACTGTAAATCGACCTCAGATAAACGGATATATCCAGTCTATGGTCCAATATATCACATAGTTGCATAATAATGAATAACAAGCATTTCGGCGGTTGTGCATGGACGTCAGATAGCATATAAGAGGGTCCTAAATCTCGACTTGCCTCGTCTGATCAGTAAATAAAACAGTTAACCACCGTTATGTGCGAGACAAACTAGATTTTGGTGAGCAGCATGGTGTTCATAGAGAAGGAATTATTAGCCACCTGTGGGCATGGATGATCAAAGGTAGCAAACCACTTTGGTATCGAGCTGAAAGAGGTGACTCAAGTGTATAGGCATAAAAACGGGACAATAGAAGCCCGGATTGTGTCTTAACATAGTATGTATGTATGTATGTATGTATGTATGTATGTATGTATGTATGTATGTATGTATGTATGTATGTATGTATGTATGTATGTATGTATGTATGTATGTATGTATGTATGTATGTATGTATGTATGTATGTATGTATGTATGTATGTATGTATGTATGTATGTATGTATGTATGTATGTATGTATGTATGTATGTATGTATGTATGTATGTATGTATGTATGTATGTATGTATGTATGTATGTATGCAAGGACGCTTGCATGTTCAAATACCGTAAACAAACTTATTTCAAAGTTCATCTTTATGGTGGGGCTGTGCTTACCTTATCACACTATCCATTCATTGGTATTTTTATCTGGTTGTGTTCATATGACTTGGTCTCATACGAACAACTGCTCTTTGGTAAGTTTTACTTTAGTCATTTAATCAGAGCCACCGGACCCTACCCCAGCTCCATCCGCTCAACATCCATACTTGATTGCAGTGATATCGCCTTTATATATGTCCCATACAAATTGAGGCAAACTGTCCAGTATATACGCTGTTTGTATGAGTTTGACATCCTTATATATGAGCTATTGCGTTCAACTCTTCCAAAAGATAATAGCTATTGCAATGCACCGCAATAAAGGCACCATATTGTGAGGTAAATGACAGTAAAATGGAGCCTCAAATACAAGTATTTTTTCACATAATTCAAGCCTACAATCATGGTAAAACATTTATTACGGGCATTTATGTTGATTAATGTTACGGTTGTCTAATAAAGCCCATGGATGCACATTTCAAGCTCTTAGATGAACATGATGATATATGCTGTATGTTTGCCTTAGATGAACCGAAGGCATGAGTTTAACTTCACAGCAAACACAACCCGTAAAAGTTTTTGCCTTTGCGACAGATGTCAGTGGGGCGTTACAATCGGCCTCGATAGATCAGCAGCGGTAACACAGAATACGATTCTCACCAAATGAATGCGCTTACATATTCAGAAAATAACCACGGCGCACATTGGTTGTTATTTTATAAAGCGGTTACTTATCTATGTTTAGCGATTCCTATCACTGATGGAAATGAACGCAACTGGACTTTATCGGTATGTTATGATCATTGCATTTACTTTTAAGCACATTATGTTTATTACTTGTCTTATTTAATTATATATGACGCTGATTGTATGTATCTTCGGAATCAGCTCCATCAACTGATTAACACTCATATTTTACACATTTGAATAATGTACCCAGATTAGATATTTGTCAAAACTAATACATTTTTGTTTGGTTGATTAAAGAGGTGTTAGCAAGTATGGCGAAACTGATTCCACCTTCTTCAAGTAACATAGATGCCTACAAATCATCGTTTTGACAGAAAACCGTACTTAAAGGAAGATATTCTCTTAAATGTTAAACACGGTCGCCGCAATGACCATTTTCATCATCGGTAGACGCAAACAGAGGCAATGTCAATTTATAATTGTTTATCAACAACGCTTTTCTGTGGAGCAGAATAGAAACGAAGACGTCAGCTGGCCCATTATATACAGTATAACGCTCTGCAAACACCTCACTCGCTTATAAGTTACGTCACGAACAAGTCATGGCGGCGACATTATTGTTGTCAAATTGAGCAGCACATGAAAGGTTTCTAGGCTCATCGCTATAATATATCGTCCAACAATCGGATTAAAATTGTATAAATTTATCCTCCTGAAACATTATTTGTACGTTCATTTATAATTAATTTAAACCACACACACATGAATCAGTGTATCCATTGCCCAGATTGCGAAGTGGCTTATTAGCTGTTAAATGCCGGATGTATAGTTTCATTTCGGCTTGAATATGCATATGATTGATTTGGATACCTCACCCGACAATGAATCCTAAGTCCTCTCCATTTAATTATATATGCATGTTAATATTTATATATACACATATATATATATATATATATATATATATATATATATATATATATATATATAGATAGATATATAGAGATATATATATATATATATATATATATATATATATATATATATATATATATATATATATATATATATATATATACAACACACACATATATATGTTTATATATATATATATATGTGTGTGTGTGTGTGTGTTTGCATGCGTGTGTATGCATGTGTGGCGGTATGTGTTTGTGTATGTGTGTGTGTGTGCCTTTGAAATGACAATCACTTCTTCTTTTATATATATATATATATATATATATATATATATATATATATAGATAGATAGATATATATATATAGATATATAGAGAGAGAGGGAGAGAAACACAGAGAGGGAGATTCATATATATATATAATATATATATATATGTATATGTATATATATATACATATATATATATAGATATATATATATATATATATATATATATATATATATATATATATATATATATATATATATATATATATATATATATATATATATATATATATATATATATATATATATTAAAGCAGAGTCTTTTATCTTCTCCGTGTTCACGTAACCATAACCTATATATTCAATGTGTGCTTTTGTTTCATGTCGATTTGATAACATATTCACCTTAAATCTTTGATGAATATATTCTTCAGTCCCATTGTTTGGATCATGATATGTGTATCTAAAATAATTTCATAAGACTTGCAAATACCTCTCAGTCATTTCATCGAACCCATTGAACTATTGCCGTTGCTGAAAACAACAGACAGAGACAATTGTGCATAAAACGCATGTAAACGACATTGCATAATACATGCATACGTCATATACAATGCAAACTGTTTACTAGTGCAGCAACGATGTTTAACACAAAGTCCGACTGATAACCGGTATTGCATGTTGCAAAGCTGCCTGTTTATTGAGCAGGTGGCGCTCTGTCCAAAGCATAAGCCAATTTTCCCGGAAAAGTGCGCTTTACGCGATTTCTTTATGAAGACCTGTCAAAGCAAATAAGCGAGAGTTTAATATTACCAATTGGTTCCACGAAGCCACTGACGTTTTTGTCATTCTGATATGTTATAAACAAACATGTGCATTAAACAAAGGAAACATTCAACTTAGGTTTAAACATCTCTTATGTGCCAACATGTCCGTATCTAAGACAAACGTCGGTGTTCGGCCCTTGTCAACTCAATGTTTTATTTTTCTCAATCATTTAATACGAAAAGGTAACATAAAACATGCTACATTTTGTAGTTGGTAATAGTACATTATGGTCTATATGATCGATGTAACGAGCTCTGTGCCATTTGACTGGATTTGATTGTCATTTTACATGTATACTGGGATAACAGATATGATATTCAGGCATTTTCGTTGTCTGGATTGTTTCAAGCGTCCCGTCAAGCACGATGTAGACGGAAAACAATTGTATTTTTCAATTTGTGTGCTACAATTCTGTTGAGGAACTACTGCTCGCCAAGTACTGAACGTTTAACTGTCTCAGTGTTTGTCTGCATCGTTCGTCCATAATAAAATAGTCCCGCAATTATGCAGAATTTTCCAGCTACACACTAGCAAGTAATTACGTCAAAGTGATAGGTTTCATTAGGCCAGTAACTTTATGGTTGGCTTGATGGATGTCTTACACGTACGTGACAGCTCTGCTTTTATTTTAGGTGGCTTGTCTATTTAGTGATCAAACAGTCTGGTAGTAAAAACTCTGGATATCTGGAATATATGTTTTTTTTCCCAGCTGAACGATGCTTCTGTACACTGGCAATGCCTATAGCTTACGTTCTCTAATTTAACATAATTTCAGTAATTAATGAAGATTTGATTCAATTGGCAACATGGCTGATTTGGGCGTGACGCTTCTCATTGTATATAATTAGCAGAATAGGCTCAGACAGAAACATATGGCAATTATCACATAGTCATTTGTTTTAATCTGGGAATAGCAATCATATATATAGCATCAACATATAGGTTTCACGTAGCGTTTTTGTAATTTTCCATGGTTGTCCTGCTGCTGAAATCAATCGATTTAACCCTCTCTTGTTTTTTCGTGCAATTATCGAAGCCAGCCTCACGGCACCATTGCAAGTTCATATGCTGAGAGAAGCAAATGTTTAACTATGGGAATAACTTTTCTCATGTATCCACGCATGCATTATGCGAGGATGATTAATGTATACGCATGTGCAGGGATATTAATCAATGGGCACGATAGGTGCATCATATTTGCAGAAAATTATTATTCCAATAACAGGCAGCGGAGCAAACAATAAGAACATTCAATATCAAGAGGATATTCTCTCTAAGGAATAATGTACATATGCATAGATGATAATTACCCATCAAACGCTTGGGTTTAATTCCAATGTTGCAGCAACTTTAAAGTACTCATGATCACTTTGTGGCATCAAACGTCCAGTTCATTACATAATTATTTGTTGATGTCGTCTCTTCTTAAGTTAAGACGTATTCATGCGATGGCAAGTTTTATTTTCACGTGTTATGCATTAATTTACTAATCCTTATAATCCAGACTGCTCAGAATCATACGCCCTGGTGTCACAATTATCCTCCCCATTCATCTACTAAGCCACTAGACCAATTATCACCATTTGTTAAAAATTCAGTCTGCTGTTGTTATGGCATTATTTCATCGAAACTTCGAATGGAGCCTGCATTAAATGCAAATGGCGTGAGACATACCTATATCAACGCAGCGATGGTGCACAAATCCAGCTATAGGGTAAGCAGAAGAACACACATAAACCAGAAGGTGCACAGTTGATTTTTTATTGTCAATAAGACGAACACCTGACATCACAAGGCAAACTGTCCTACTAAAAACCACAATAAAACAAATTGTAACATTGAATAGCAAAAATGCAATACAACTTGGTGAGCGTCAGTTATGCCATGAAACAGCACTCAATGTCAATATGTCTTCCTATTTTATTCCATTTCCTCATATTTATCATCATCAGGTTCTGTGACGCTACTTATATGTTATTTGAGCACATTCGTATCTTGTATGCTCAATGGTTCAGAAATAAATTGGAATGTGTGGCCGTGTTTTGTCTTTCATAAAAACATTATCCTTTAATTGACATTATAGAACATTTTGTTGTTAGTGCTAAAACCGAAAGGCCCTGAGTTGCATACTGGGTACATTGCTTCTACTCTTTGGGTTAAGGGTATCAAAACAGTACAAATCACTCTGTGGAAGTGGAGCGATCAAATTTGGGAGAGTACTAAAATAGGATTGCAATTATGGATGGCGAGCCTTGAGGTGACAGTATATGCCTGTGTTCTTAAACAAAACTATTGCTCAGTGATTCATCAACATTATAGCTGCATTGTAATGACTCGTTAAATGGCGAAACTCAGACTAATGGGATGCCGTTGAATTCGTCCATTTGTGTCACAGTAGATACATTAAACGCTTACTGTAGCAATGGCTTGTACAAAAATAGTTTTGATCATATATATATATATATATATATATATATATATATATATATATATATATATATATATATACATGTGTGTGTGTATGTGTGTGTGTGTGTGTGTGTGTGTGTGTGTGTGTGTGTGTGTGTGTGTGTGTGTGTGTGTGTGTGTGTGTGTGTGTGTGTGTGTGTGTGTGTGTGTGTGTGTGTGTGTGTGTGTGGTGTGTGTGTGGGTGGCTGGGGGGGTGGGTGTAGTGTTAATTTGTTTGGTGAATCCTCAGGAATGAGTGTCCAGAACGTTTATTGGTAGGTCGTATCAAATCAATTCTTCCACTGTCATTAAATATTACTGAAAATATGTTTTTTGTTCAGTAAATAAAGTCACAGTCTCCCTCTATGTGTATTCGTTGTAGTTGAGTCGTTATATCTGGAAATTTCGCCAGTCATGATAGTTTTAATCTGTAGATATGTCACTTATCAGCAAATCATATGTCAGTATGGCGTAACATCAACATATAGGTCATTCACGTAGCGTTTTATCGTTCAATTCTTATTTATTTTCCATGGTTGTCCTGCTGCTGAAATTAATCGATTTAATCCCTCTCTTAGTATAATATGCGTACCGGCTATTCACAGAATGAATGTGGCAATTATCGAAGCCAGCCTCACTCTCAGTTCACCGATACGCAAGTTCATATGCTGATTATCAAGCAAATTGTGAAAATGATCTGTTACGCCTTCGACAATTTTGTATTCTATTTAATCGCGTGACCCTATTCTTGGGCTGAGACTACTGTACATTGTACAAAAGTACCTTGCCGTGAACAAATTAATAATACACACCAAGTATTTGCAGTTGCAACCTTGAGGAGTAAAAAGGATTGGTTTTGTTATACATCCCTGATAACAGCTGTCAGATTGCTTCACATTTCCATTAATCATCGATATTGAACATGATCACAGCATCCAAAGCCATATTGTGCTCACATCAATCACATTCTCACACAAAACATGACATAATGAATAAGTATAATCACATTGAAGGACATCGGGAATATCAATTGTGCATCATTTGGTTGAGTATCAAGATTATTTCTACTCGCTTATTTAGATGTGTATCTAATATTATGCCAACGACACAATCAATTTTCTTTACTTCTGCCGCAGTGAGGAATACCGATTTATTGTGTCACAGCCTTTG
>CM067343.1:18675028-18712528 GCA_034190875.2 Urechis unicinctus
TATGTATACATATATGTATGTATGTATGTATGTATGTATGTATGTATGTATGTATGTATGTATGTATGTATGTATGTATGTATGTATGTATGTATGTATGTGTAGGCGTGAGTTTATATAGTATAACTCCACAGCCCCCACAATCCTTCTGTCTACCTGTGTGTGATGAAACATGATTGGTCTAGTGCAAAGAGAGTTACAAAGGTTTGCCTTGGCGCCAGGTGTCAGTTGGACGTTAAAATCGGCCTCAAAACAGAACACGATTCTTACCAAATGAATTCGCTTACATATTCATAAAATCAGTATGTCGCACACTGGTTGTCATTTTATAAAGCAGTTACTTCGTTATGTTCAGAGTTTTCTATCATTGATTGAAATGAACGCAAATCGTCTTCTCTTTTACATCGTAATGTTGTGAACATTGCATTTACTTTTGATTTAATTAAGTTTATTACCTGTGTTATCTAATTACATTATGTATATTACCAGTGTTATTTGATTATTTATAATACTGATTGTATGTAGCTTCGGAAGCAGCTCAAACACTGATATATTACATAATTGAATAATGTACCCCGAGTTGAATCACAACCAGAAATCTGTCAAAACTATTACATTTTGGTTGGTTGATTTAAAGGATTTTAGGAAGTAGGGCGAAACTGATTCCAACTGCTCTAATAACTATACATACCTACTAAGCATCGATTACACAATCAAAGGTTTTTAAACGAATATTTTCTCCAAAATGTTAAACACGCTCACCGCCATGACCATTTCCTGCACCGACAAGTGCGTACACAGGTAAAATAAGGTAAAATAGAATATAAACAACTCCGGCCTATGCTGCATCAAAGAACGAAGACGTCAGCTGGTCCGCAATATACATTATATAGCTCTGACAACACCTCGCTCGCTTATCAGTTGCGTCAGTGATGGCGTCGACACTATTGTTGTCAAATTGAGTAGCACATGAAAGGTTCGCCAGCTCATGGTTATAATATATCTTCGAACAATCGGATTAAAATTATATATATGTATGATTAGTTCCAATTAGAAACGAGGAGGATAAGTGCAAATGTATACTCCTATTAGGCTATTAGCTGTTTGATGCCGGATGCATGATTTCATTTCGGCTGGGATATGCATATGACTAATTTGTATCCAACATCCGACAACGCATCATACGTCCTCTTCATATAAATATAAATGCATAGAAATAGATAGGTAAATATGCATATAAATATATATGTATATATATATATATATATATATATATATAGCTAGAGAGATATATATATATATATATATATATATATATATATATAATATACATATATATATATATATATATATATATATATATATATATATAGAAATACATATATATATATATATATTTATATATATGCATATATATATATATATATATATATATATATATAAATATATATGTGTTTATATATATATACATATATATATATATATATGTATATATATATACAAATATATATATATATATGTGTATGTGTGTGTGTGTATATATATATATATATATATCTATATATATATATATATGCAAATGTATATGTATATATATATATCTCTATATATATATATATATATATATCTATATATATATATATCTATATATATATATATATATATATATATATATATATATATATATATATATATATATATATATTATATATATACACACGCACATAGATGGATGCAATCATACTTTTAAGGATATAACATATCTGGGGATAATGCATTGTGTGGAGGAGCACCAACACTAGAATCCTATGACTGATGTGTATTGCTCTATAAGGCAGATATGACCTTCTCGTGTCAAAGATGAAAAACGTTATATTGCTTCAGAAGGGTCATTAATTATAGAAGTTGTTCCTTAAGTGTCATGAGAAGCTCTAAGGACAGAAACAGCGAGTCGGTATTCTGCACTTTGAACGTCAACCAATAATGATTCCCCAGGGGGTATGAGCAGTGCGTCATAGCGTCTGTAAGTGCACTTTATGCCATCCATATTGAACATTGAAAGCATCAATAGATACAGCTGAGCACTATCACTATACGTGGAAATATACAGTTTCGGTTCAATGTGCCTCACTCAATAAACGCCAATGGTAAAGCATGGTCCCTCACAAGCGAGTTTCAACATCCATTCGGTGTGTATTCCATTGAAACAGTCAAACACACGTGATCGCGGGTGGGTCAAAACTTATTTCGCTTCACAATTGCGGTGTATAAGCAAAGAGTTAATAGCTACGCTAAGAGGGCTCACTTCATTTCAATCGTAAGTGGAGCTACCGTGACACAAACAACAGCACATGGGAATACTGGGCTGACGTCACTGCGATTGTTGAGAGCGGGTCGTTTTACAGAACCTTGCCACTGCCAAAACACGTCGCACAATACCATGAAATCAACAAAAGCACAAGGGACTGTTGATTCAACGTCTCGTGGCTCGGCGGCTTTTAAAGTTCTTATTGGTCGAGGCGACTTCAGCTCCAAAGTAAACAGAGCGTGGTTTTAAGAGACGTTATGACAAGACGCTATGACAATAACGCTTCAGCTAACAGTTGGCCTCTTCACATATTTCCTTGGGCGGAAGTCTCGAGTGAGCTCTCTTAGCGAAGCTATAAACCCATTGGTATAAGGTTGGACACGTAGTGTATTTTCAGCAATACATACAGTCCAACGCCAGCCCTAGATGATACACGAACATGTTGGTCGGACATATTGTAGGTTTGCATACCCAGGAATCCGAATTTATTAATGACAGAATTTAGTCCTACAGATGGGGCTGTATGTCTCGATTTTGGGCATAAACAGTTGAACATGTAAGGGGCATTTTGACAATGCAGCTAATTTGCTACAGCGCTCATTGACACACAACTGTAATCAAAGTATATCCTACCGTGGTACGTCACGATTGTCATGTATAGCATGGTAACCACAATGGGGAGTAAGGGCAGGAACAGGACGGGGGTTCGGTTATGTATTGGGGATAGCCGTGTTTTACGTCACTGTCAACAACGAAAACCGGAAGTTACAACAATGTTTTTTGTGTGTCAAGTCTTAAGGATGTTAGCATCTAATTCAATGTAGCCTGCTAGCGAGCCACCTTAAATGAGAGGAAATTATAAGGTGCTTTAATACATGCCCATTGCCAATCATGCGTGATCGACAAGCCACTAGAGCACAAATGAACACTAATCAGAAACCGCACTCGATCACAATATCTATCTAGCAACGCCATTAGCTCAACTACCTCAGGAGTTTATGTGAGTTCACTATCACCACAACAGGCAATGCTTTAAGAATATGCTTTATGAACACACCGAAGCCCCATATCACAAACACTATCGCGATAACAACCACCAACGCAGACGTTTCCATCATGCTCTGTAAGAAAGCATCGCTTCTGCTATGCCTTGGAATCTGACATTACCTTGACATTAGCTATTTCCGTACTCCGGTTAAGCTATCAGCATGAATATGGCTTATTGAAATGATATCATATAAATATTATCCTCACAGATGTTTAAGCCTGCATTTGATCCTATATTTCTATATATATTGAAGGCTTTTATGCCAATCAGTTATGGACGTTTGTAGGACCTTACAGGAACTAACCTAAGTGGGGGTTGGGCATTCTCATGCTCTTTCTCCATCAGGCTGCGCTAGTTGTTTATCATATTTTCCATCTATAAACACCGTACACTCTCAAACAAATTTGTGGATTCTTTTACCTTCTCCTTGTTCACGTTCGGCGCAGATTGACATTGTTCTCTTCATAAACCAGCACCTTAAGTTATAATACATGTTGCGACATTGCCCAGATTTTGTAACAATCAAGATATTAATTATCAATAACCAAATCAATGTAAAGTTCTTATTCTCTAACCAAAAATATTAACCATGATGAATGTTAACGCTATTATGGTACTAAAATATAATCATTCAATATTTCCACCGATTTAAACTATAACAAGACAGTCGACATTACAAAACAGGGATTTACGTCTTTTTTATACCGTATAGAACTTAAAAGTGTGTGCGACAACAATTTACGGACGTATTAAATGTAGTTTACTTATCATTTACTGGATATTGCATAAATTTCTTGCACCAATCACCAATTATTGTAGTTACGATCGATGCTTTTAATGAGCAATATCTCTCCATGGCAGATTGATCAACGATAGTCTCTAAAATGTTTGCTCTGGTCTTCCACGGGTAATCAGACCAGGGTAGAACAAAAAGCATTGCAGCTTCTCGAATCTAATTCCGACATAGAACGATATATCTGAGATTGTTTTCGCATTAGGCTAGCACTGCGACCATGAGTTTCACAATGTGGTGTTTATTTAAGTAAAATCGTTTGAATGCTATGGTTGCCTTTGACATTTGTCACTACATCACAGAACAAGCTTCCATAACATGTTTGAAATTTAAAGCTATTGAACAAATTATGAGTTTCTCTACCATAACCAATGTATTATCAATATGCGCTTTTGTTTCATGTCGATTTGGTAATGTATTCACCTTCAATTTTTTATGATTTATACTTTAGTCTCTCTGTTTGCATCTTGATATGTGCATGAATCTAATTTCATAAGACCTGCAAATATGTTTCAGTCAGCTTATGTTCAACGAACACATTGCCGTTACTGAAAACAACAGGCAGACACAATTGTGCATAAAACGCATGTTAACGACATTGCATAATATGCAATGCAAACTGTTTACTAGTGCAGCAACGATGACCGGTATCGAATGTTGCAAAGCTGCCTGCTTATTGAGCAGGTGGCGCTCTGTCAAAAGCATAAGCCCAACTTCCTGTGAGGTGCAATTCACGTGATTTCTTTCTAAAGACCTGTCAAAGCAAATAAGCCACTTATATAAGACGGGAGTTTAATATTACCAATGAGTTCTACGAAACCACTGACGATTTTGCCATATTTTAAATGGTATAAACAAACACGTGCATTAAACAAATGAACATTCAACTTTTGGTTTGAACATCTCCTCAGTGAAGGGCTTTAGGGATCCGAACATTTTGTCTAGTTTTGTTTTCACTCCCGATAACCGCTGATTGGTGAACGACCGTGTTATATGAATGCCGATCTAGTTATAAAAGATTGCAATATATTTCAATCACTTCGAGTCAGTTTCATGAAAGCATTGATGTTCATTTCGAATGTTTCTAATGAAGGGTCAGTGAAGCGAGGAGAACTTGACAAGATTCTTCTATCTATTGTACTGATCGCATTTGTGACTGATATCGAAGAAATTCATATGAATTGGCATATACATCGTATCAAATTAAATAAGTAAATGAAATTGATAGAACCACTACTACTGAAGACTGAAATGGTTTTGCGTCCGCTGGATTTCTTACAGCACACTACTTCCAAAATAAATTACCGGTGTTAATTGTGAACAAACGTCGTTGCAAACATGCAAGCTAGTGAAAAAACATATTCGGATTCAGCAATTCGATGATAATGGTGACACAAATAATGCAGCTGAGTAATGTCATTTATTTGCAGAGAAATATATCATACAGTAAGCTTAAGTCAAAGCAATATCACAGTAGATCTTAACAATAGTTAGCAAGAGAGATGCAAAAACAATACGTACAGAGGCAAGAAAATGGAATACATTTTACTAGCTTATACTACCTGTAAATTATGTCATAAATGATTGATCATGTGGTTCGTTCACAACAATGTGATAAGACGTTGCATTAAATATTTGTGAATAGCGCAGTGCATTTTGTTAAATCGAAGTATTACTTGCGTCAAGCAGCATATGCATCTTGCATAATTCAGGACTGATGTGATTATCATGCTCTGCTCTGTCGAAGGCAGACGAAATAAAACAATTGAACAAGATTATTTATCAACTCACTTATGGTTATTTAAATGGAATCGTAGAAAGGGAACCAAACATGTGCCCGCAATAGGGTTCTGCCATGTGAATCACCTAGTGTCAGGTGATAATTCAATTCTGGATGTAACAAGGGGATGTTAACCAAGGTGCGCGTATCTGAATCTCTTCTAATTGGATATGTAATTGATCCAGGCCGCTGTGCACATCGCAGCTTTATCTAAGAAATCAACTGCACATCTAGGGTTTTCAGTCAATCGTAGTCTTCTGACAAAGAAATAATGATGCTTGATTATACAGACAGACAATTTGGCACTCGTGATAATGTGATAGAAGATTTGCAATTATTCAAACTAGCAACGCAATCATGATTTATGTAAGCTACGTATAATAATGACAGTTGAGAGAGAACACTTAGTCAACAGTACAGAATGACATTAATATAGCTCTGCTATATAGTTGAAACATACTAGGTACACAATATATAAATGACATTAATAGCCTATTTTCTTGTCAATTACTGGTCTACTGCTTACATTTTGTCCTTCATTCTGAGGCTTCTATGTGTTATGAGATATTTGACAAATATGACTGTTGTATAATTGCAATAGCACAGAGTGTACATTCTTGCAACTTCAGATACTCGTTTCGATGGTTGTTATGCTGCCTTAAAAAGCATTTGTCAATAATTTGTTAGGATTACAATATTTTAAGGCTAATTAACAAACTATTTCAAATTAAAACATAAAACGTAGGTGTGTTCGGCCCTTGTCGACTCACTGTATTATTTGTCTCAAAAGAAAGGCAACATAAAACTAATAGTACATTCTAGTCTATATGATCTATGTAACGAGCTCTGTACCATTCGACTGGATTTGATTGACGTTTTACATGTATACTGGGATAACAGATTTGATATTCAGGCATTTTGGTTGTCTGGATTCTTTCAAGCATCCCGTGATGCACGATGTAGGCGGAAAACAGTTCTACTGCTCGCCAAGTACTAAACAATTCTGTTAACGATCTATTCGTAGTGATTTTCTGCACCATTCGTCCATAACAAAATAGTCCCGGAATTATGCATAATTTTCCGGCTTTAGAATCCTGAAACTACTGTTATCAAATTGACTACCAATTGATATTGGCAGGTGTATATTTGATTGCATTTAATGCAGAAATTACTGTCAATTGCAGCCACACACTAGCAAGTAATTTCGTCAAAGCGATAGGTTTCATTAGGCCAGTTTTAACTATATGGTTGGCTTGATGGAACGGTTGCCTTACTCGTACGTGACAGCTCTACTTTCATTTCAGGTCGCTTATCCATTTAGCGATCGAACGTTCTGGTAGTATGAACTCTTCGGTCTGGATGTCTGGATTATTTTTTTTTTCCCAGCTGAACGTGCTGTTGCTTCTGTACACTGACAATGCCTAAAGCTTACGCTCTCTTATTCAACATAATATCAGTAATTAATGAAGATTTGATTCAATTTTCAACATGACTGATTTGGGCGTGACGCTTCTTATTGTATAAAATTCGAAGAATAGGGTCAGACATAAAACAGAAACATATGGCAATGACGCTTTTGTTTAACTATGTGAATAGCAAATATATGGCTTTTGGCGTTTTCAGCAGAATAATTGTTTTTTCATGCCTATCCATGGCAATATTGCGCATTATGACAGAATATGATTCACAACATTCTTATGTATGTCTTTTTGTAGGGATATCTGTTAATGGGCACGGTAGGTGCAACATATTTGTCGCAAATTTTTTTCCAAAACGGCAGGGGAGAAAAAATATGAATATTCAATACCAAGGGGATATTCTCTCTAAGGAATAATGTACGTATGCATAGAAGATAATTACCCATCAAAATCTAGGTTTCGTTCCAATGTTGCAGCAACTATTTTAAAACAAATTTTTTGTGGCTGTCGTCATTACTTAATTTTTACGACATATATCCTTTTCTTGTATATATTTCTTTCATTTTGTATATTGGTGTCGCCGTCATGCTAAGTTATAATATTATACCCCGTTGGTTGAGATCTAATGTTCTGCTTTCATAAATATGCTGTTCACAGATTCCTTTATTAGACCAGGAAGAAAATCATCCAAAGCTCTATCTTCAAAAGATTTACTAATTGAACACCTATGCAAGGTGGAAAGTAAATTGTCAAATTGTCATTATATCTAACGGCGACGAAGCTAGCGGTTTCTTTGTCAGGCACTATTTCACTGGTAGTTATAAAACGAAAATCAAAATGAGTTCTAGGGGCAGGAAAGATTAAATTCGTAATATCATATAGAAAACAATGTTGGTAACGAGTGTATCGGTTTATTTGTGTACGAGCCACATCTAGCATTATGCAGAGAAAAATATGCATAAATGCTTTGAGTCATATTATGACTTAACGGACCCAACTAAGGCCTACTATTCGCTACTATGCCCAAGTACGACAAGGGTGCTTGCTTCATTTTCAAAGGAACAGCATAGGTTTCTTTTACTGTGATTGGCTTTCCTTAGAAACCATCAATGTGTTTGACAACCTAATGTTTGCATAGTGAATGTTCTAGTTGTGTGCGTTGTCCCTGATAATTATTACATATATGTGTGTGTGGTTACGACTGTGCCTGTACCTTTGAATCAACCGCTGATAAAACCGGTTTCCGTCTGATATCCTGCATTATATGACTTGTGCGCCAAAACATTAGCTTAACTGCTGCGATACTTATAATGATGTCTTTTGCAGACAAAAGTCAGAGAAGTTCACTTCAAATAGCAGTATCCAAGAAAAAGCATAAAGCCATTTATAACGCACATAGTTTTCATGTCACAATTCCTCATAATAGACCTCCCAAATCATCTTCTAAGCCACCAGACCAATGAACCTCTTTTGTTAAAATTCAGACTGCTGTTGTAATATCATTATTACATCGAAACTTCAAATGGAGGCTGTATGAAATGGCATGAGACATACATGTTGCATAATTCCAGCAATAGGGGTAAGAAGACCCAGAAGGTGCGTGACGCTAATATAGTGAACTGAACATATATAATACGCATTTGGCGTCTGTAACAGTAATAGTTGAATTCCACAGTTGATGTTATACGGTCAGCTGACAGCACAAGGCAATCTGACATACCAAAAACACAATAAAACAAATTGTAACATTGATTAGCAAAAATAGAAATACAACTTGGTGGGCGTCAGTTATGCTATGAAACAGCCCTCAATGTCAATATGTCTTCCTTTTTATTCACATTCCTCACAGATATCACCATCTGGTTCCTGTGCCGATACTTATATGTTATATAAGCAAATTCCTAATTTTGTATGCTCAAAGATTCAGAAATAAATTGGAATGTGTGGCCGTGTTTTGTCTTTCAAAAAACATTATTCTCTAAACCTAATTTTTTTGTTAGTGCTATCATTTAAAGGCTCTGAGTTGCATATTGGGTTCTTTGCTTTTACTCTTTAGGTTCAGGGTAGCAGAACAGTACAAGTCACTCTGTGCAAGTGATGCGATCAAATTTAGGAGAGAGAGTTCATATAGGATTGCAGCTATGGGTGGCGAGCCTTGAAGTGACAGGATATGGCTATGTTCTTTAAAAAAACAACTTCTGCTCAGTGATTTATCATATTATAGCTGCATTGTTATGACTCGTTAAGTGGTGCAACTCTGACTAATGGGATGCCATTAGAGTGATAACAACTAAACGAAATCGTCCTCACTATTTAATGACTATAAATACATATATGGTCATTTCAGCTCCGTTTTACTTGGACATTGATTGGTCATAGGCGCATTCAAGGGGGATGGGGCGTCCTCGGCATACGCCTCCATTTTTTGGGCACAGTCAACTGATATATAGAAAAGATTGTTGTTTATTTGACTTCCTTGTATAAACATGTTCCTATGGTAGGCGGGAAGTATCCCCTTCCAAGCATCACCCACCCATTTACTGTCTACCCGCGTCTTCAAGTCACTATGGCACAGCTGTTGCAAGTCATGTTTCCCCGTTCAATTCATTTGCCCTTGAAATCCGTGGACGCAATATTTGAGGTAAATAATGTACAATTCGCCTAACAATGAATATATAATGAACTTAGAAGTAGCATTGATAATTGCTTTTGTTGTAAGTTATAGAACCTCACTAATGCAGAATAATTTCATCGGCATGTGTCATTGTTTTTATTAGATCCCTGAAACTTGAGAGGCAAATTATTATCCTGCGACAAGCCATCAATGTTCACAATGTTACTTTAGACACAAAATAAAAAATAAATATATCCTTATTGTATTTTGATATCTGTAAAGTATCGTCCGCCATTACCAACTAAGTGCTATGTTGCATAGAATAAATCCGCCTTAACAGTAATCCTATCTACACATCGGCTGTATTGTACTTGTTTTTTTATTATATATCATGACATAAATTTCGGATTATCCTACGTTTTCAATGGATTTGATAACTACATCATTTACAACATTGTATTGTCTCATGGCGAGATATCTAAATACATTCCAGTATGATTGAGCAGGAACATGAGCAGGAATTGAATTACTCTGTGTTTGTCATTGCAACCCATGACAATGTCTGTATTGGAGATAGCTAGCGCCTTATGTGGGCCATGATGGATCATTGTTGTGTTGTCGACGTCAATGTCTGTTCTCTGAGGTAGAACTCTACAGTAGTATGCGCTTCGTTCATTTTAGCATTTACCAAAGGTACTTGATTGCCTGAAAAGTAAGAAAATGAAACAATCTTTGTTAAATATTATTGTTTTAACAGGGCCAAAACTACCAGAGGTGACTCAAATGTATTGACATAATGACATGACAAAATGAGCACGGATTGTGTCGTTCACAAAGTATCTGAGTTTATTTGTACGAAAAGTATGGCTTATGATTGTTTTAATGACTAACGTCTTATGTCAGGAAACTAGATGCTAATATTTTTTTTATACAAATGTAAGTCACAATCTTCCGCTACATCTATTCCTTGGAGTTGAGTCATAATGTCTTGTAATTTTACCATAGCCATGATTTTTTTAATCCGCAGTATTGTCACTTATCAGCAAATCATATGTCATAGCGTAGCATAGCCATATAGGTCATTCACGGAGCGTTTTATTGTTCAATTCTTATTTAATTCCATGGTTTTCCTGCTGCTGAAATTAATCGATTTAATCCCTCTCTTAGTATAATATGCGTACCGGCTATTCACAGAATGAATGTGGCAATTAACAAAGCCAGTCTCATTGTCAGTACGCCGATGAGCATATTGTTGAAAAATCTTTTACGCCGTCGATAATTTTGTATTCGATTTAATTGCGTCACCCTATTCTTGGGCTGAGTACCTTGCCGCGAACCAATTCCTTGAGGAGTAAAATGGATTAGCATTGTTATACATCCCTGATAACAGCTGTCAGATTGCCTCACATCTCCATTATCATCTATATTGAGCATGATCACAGCATCCAAAGCCATATTGTGCTCACATTAATCAAATTCTCACACAAAACATGATATAATGAATAAGTATGATCACACAGAAGGACATCGGGAACATCAATTGTGCATTTGGTCGAGTATCAAGATTATTTCTACTCATTTATTTAGATGTGTATCGAATATCATGCCAACGACTCAACCAATATTCTTTATTTTTGTTGCAGTGAGGAATACTGATCCATTATGTGACAGCCTTTGATTGGCGCCTATATTCCTCACGCCCACACGAACGGCTAGTGGCCTGTGGCGAGATTAGATAACTAATGTCTTCAAATAACTTATGTAGGTAACCACTCGACACCTCACAAGCAATCGCATTTTCTTGACAGTGACTATTAATATTGGATGAGAAGGTTTCTAGACATAAATATAGCGAATATATTGTGATGGTAATGGGATGCACTGGGATCTTATTCCGAGGAGAATGTTTGTCACGCAACATTACCATAACCGTTTAAAGAGAATAATGCAGATATCAATGGTACCTGCAGTTGACAACCTTCGCTAAAAAGCAATGACTCAAAATTGTTCGGCAGAATATAGTGCATGGCATATCAGGTAAATTTCAAGCTATTCTTAACTAACATTTCCCCCCCCCCCGCGTCAACTCAGGTTAGCTGGTACTATACCCTTGATAAACTATTCCTATTTCGACTTATTATATACGAGCGACACTTATTACACCTAGATCGACCCTTTGTCATAATGTGATTGAGAACGCGAACTATTTTAACTACTGACATCGTAACTTAATTGTTTTGGTGACATATTTACTCCCACAGGTCACTCAAAATTGTATCAACCATTTTTGCGGTCTCGTTTTCCGTACATTGGATTGAAGCTGCATGGAACCAATCAATCAACACAACATGGTTTGGGTAGTAAGCTGTGTTGGTTTTGGTTCTAAATACAAAGCTATTTGCGCTGCGCACATCCGCCAGAATGCACCGTAAATGAACAACGAAATTTGTCATTGAGAAGATACTGGGAAGCCATTTGGACCACAGCTTCACACGAGGATGATATTTCACTCGTGTAGAAAGTAATAAGCTTAGAATCTATTCGTTATGCCGGTTTTATAAGTTCATGGCGAACAGCAATGAGACTCAACATCCCTACTATCATCGTCCGTTCAATTGAAATGAATAAGGAAGATACAAACATAACATCATGATACTTAATCGACCAGCGTGACCAGCGTCAGTGTTTATGCTTCAGGAGAAAGGCGCTTTGACCTCAACAAACGCAGCATAAGAGTTTGCTGTCACGACGGCAAGCATGGCTTTCGAATAGATAAACGGACAAGGCCATGCACCACTGATATAATTATATACTTATTGGTACGTCACGCAACGCATGTATCAGTTTTAAATGACAATACTAGGTAGCACACGCACATGCGTCCCATTGTCACTTGAACAAGATGAGCGTGCACGACAAAGAAGTGTGCCTTCAAAACTAAGGTTCATTACAATATGTGCCATCGAATACAATAACTGTGTGCTGTCTTTCCTAGACACTATTTTAAAACTGATCTTCCTATTGTAGTTGGTAATCTAGTCTTCACCGGGAATTTATGATTGGGTCAAATGATCATCCTGATTGCGTAGTGTAGCATAAACAACTGAAATTAATTAAGGATGTATGGATCTCACCCTTTAGTCGCCAACTATTTGGATATAGATACCCATTCAATAAGCAATATGTTGTTATGACACATTTATGAAATAACAACTTTCAAAAGTGCAACAACCCAATAATACAAAATCCATTATTGCTAGCCATAGTCAAAGAATGATTGCATTTTCCAAAAACAAAATTTGTCCCTTCTCCGCGCTATATTTAGGGCATGTTTACCTATGTAAGGCGTTATTAAGCAACCAGCATCAGATCTTATCCTTTCCATCGGCCAATAGTTATCACAAAAAGGGGAGCCGTTTCATGAGAGTGTGCTTATCTCATTTAAGCATGCATGAGAATCTGGAAGCAACCTCTTTTGAAAGGGCTTCATCATGCTCGTTCCCTCCTTTAAAAGATCATCTGTCAAACGTCGAATAAACAGCTCTGCACTAATTCAAACATTATCTCGAACCGTAGGGAAATATCCAAAATGCCAAGGCCATACAGCATTATATCAGAGGTTCCTCCCGCATTGAGCTAGTTTATGCTTTCAATATACTCAAATGGTTTTAAATGCATGCACATATTTATATATATATATTAAATAATATATATACATATATATATACATATAGGGATATATATATACACATATATATATATATATATATGTATATACATATATATAAATATATATATATGCATATATATATAGATATATATATATATGTATATGTATATATATATATATATATATATATATATATATATATATATCTCTATATATATATATATATATATATATATATATATATCTCTATATATGTACTGTACTGTAAAGCGTTAATTAGCTACCAACATCTGATCTTATCCTTTTCATCGGCTAAAAGTTATCACAGAAAGGGGAGCCATTCCGTTTTTAAATCGATGTGCCGTATTGCTTTTTCATGGATCCGAACACATTCTTTCGATTTTCTCGCCATAATTGTATGTTATTTTTTTTTCGCCGAATGAATGGCATTTCTAGCATGCCGACAAGATGCATAGATAGGCTATGCCAACCACGGTAGAGCTATGCGCTGTATGACAAGAAGTGCTATGATGTAAAACGTTTTGCATACGTTGTTCATTGCAATGTCAGCTTCGCGTTGTTAGTAACCCATGATTGGTGTGATGCAAAACGGCTCCACACAGAGTGGGGCGCGTTTTCGATGCATACACTTATTCTCCTCACAATATAAATATTTAATCGTCACATTGTATGGACGGCAGTACCATCTGTCATATCTGATCGTGTCATTTATTCATCATGTAAGATATGTAAGATGATAAGTAGTGAGAGCTACTGAACCATTGCCTCAGGGAATTGCATATTGCATAAACAGCATCCGATTTCAGATCCACATTCACCGAGAGGACCTATGCCTACAGGACGAATAATATGTCAACTATAATGTATCCGACACATATATGACGTGAGTAATACGGCCCTTAATGCACGAATTATGTACCGGCAAGAGCATTAAGCACGATCTTTTGTCGGGTGATATAAAAATTAAAAAAGTACTGCCCGCATAATATTTTACTTCTGATGGCAGAAAACGTTTACTGTGACCTCGTTTGGAGCTATTCATGCTAGAGGATGGGTTTGACGTTTAACAAGATCCATATTTCTCGTTGAGCTAAAGCTGCCATTCGCCAGTGATGTAAAAGCCAATGCCCCTTTTCTTTCACAGTTCGTTCTTACGTGATGTAACTGTATACTCTGAAGAAGCCTGAAATTGAATATCGTAGGCTTAACAGTGGCATTATCTTAGCTCCGATCAACATGTTTCGTGTGACAAACAGTTTTTTTGGCGTATCTTGGAGATATTTGCTCTATCAACCGCCCAAAATACCATAAATTGCTTATATTGAAATGTAAACTTTGCAAATAATTGTTTTCATTAACAGCCATGTCTATTAAAAGCCTAAATTTACAGAAATATTGTTTGGTTTCAAGGAAACAGAATGCAACCATTTTTGCTTGCTGCTTGTCTGACGGATGATATAACTAAGGCTGGAGATATAGAATAAGTACTTTTTAAAGCGTTTGTTCCTTGCTAATTAAGGTTTCGAACCTGACGTGAAATACCATAAATCACCTATCCACAAAACCTCAATAATTTGTTAATTTAGCCTAAGAGTGCTGAAAAAGATTTTTCTTCATTGTTTTACATCGGTTCTGTAATGTCTCGTAAATGGATTCTTCTGTGGTGTTCTATCTAACAAAAACCATTTTGTTCCGTTATGTGCGAATTTAGGAAACTCCGTTGAAGTTTTTAACTTCGCTGTGATGCTGCAGTATTCCATTCATTATAATCCAGCTAGTTGTAATGTTGATGATTATAACAACAAAAATGATAATAATAACACGCACACAATTATTGCGAAAACACTGAATCCTCGAAATACAATAATGCATGGGCTTGGGACGCAACTAAAGCAAGGCTTGCTGTTTCTCGCGAAGGGTGGTTACATCTAAGGCTGAATATCCATTTATTCGACAGTACGATATGTGACTCTATAATGAAGTCAATAATGTATGATAAAACATGATCAGACCACCCCCCCCTCCCCACCCCCTTCGTGTTTTTAGTAAATGTAATCTTTATTTTTGACAAAAATATGCATGTATGGCGATTTGTTGTTGGTACTGTGTTCCAAATCATCTACCCTTGGTACATAAAGCCTGCCTGTATATGCAGATGCACATAGCCGTATGTAAGGCAATGGCCCTTGATTTAGCACATATGTCTTCTTTTATTCTCACCAGGTGACAAGCAAGCACTACTTTTCACACCTACCGCCATCTACTTAGCACTTGTGGCACCCAATTCTCAATGTTCTAGTTACCTTTGACCAATAATAGCAACTATTCAATAAAGGTTTCAGCAAATAGTTTACCTTTCTGTTTGTAGGTGTACTGGAAAATAACTACTTCCTTTGATCACATATCCAAAAACAATTAAGAGAGGTACATTGTTTATGTCAATCATCGTGCTCTTTTCCACTTTAATTATTGGTTGACTGGAGAATGATGTACGACATTGACATCTCCCTATTACATTCCACTCTGCTGTAGTCGCCCAACCAACCAAGGCAACACGTCGTCACCCAGTTTCAATACCCCTGGCCCTTATATACTATATTATTGAAATCGAAACGTATGTTAGTAGATATAAACAGTTGTAACAAATGTGAAAGAAGTATCTACAGCTATTCCATTGGACTGGTTGGGATGAATTCATCAATGGGGACGCATTACTGTTATGTCATGAATACAGTGAGCGAAATAAAAAAAATTTTACTATTTAAAAACAGTAAAAGGTGAAAATCACAAAAAACAGAATAAATGATTAGCACCAAATATGCTGTCTTAAATGAATCTTAATTTTAATCAGTTGTTTCCATTTTAAAACGCAATGGATGTACAAATGAATTTATAACGAATCCCACCTCATCGATTGTTACATATTGAATATGCTACTATTCTATGTCGACAGTTCTGCCTTTGCGCTGGGATAATTTTCTCGGCAGCCGCTATGCACCGCTGAGATGGAAGTTTCAGACGTCTTAAAACAATTTGAAATATGTTGCATTTACATAATGCACGGCTAAATATATGTAACTAATCATAAAGTAAATGCATCATCCAGAGAATCTATTAATAATTTGGCAATATACCAACCTCGGCTCCGGGTTTTTACACATTTGATGCTTAGGTGCTAAATGGATTCCTTAACGTGTTCTGCTGGCTATCCGTGAATCAAGCAATCATGATTTGTCTTTAACATTGCTAACTTTATTAAGGTAAATTGCATTTTCTATGGAGATTTCGATTGTCTGGGTGTCCTAACGGTCATGAGGTTCGATACGAGTTTAACGTTTAATAAAACCATGGACAAATTTACCAACGCAATGAATGTTATCCGGGGTATGGGGTATAAGAATGCCGAGTAGTTATCTGAGCTTGACGATCATAAATATCCTCCCAGTTAATGGCATTTTCACCTCACTTACAATGAATGTTTTAACGGTTAACTAATGCAATGCGCCGGTTAGACAAACAAGAAATCTACATCAAAAGAATGAAAATTAAGCGCTATCTTTCCCTCAGGAACTTCTGCGGTCACTTGTAAGGAATTCAATGACTTGATAAAACCATGTTTATCGCTGTTCCCAGTTCTGTTTTTCCTTTGCATTATTCATGATAGAATATGCGTTTTTCATACGGTATCTAGATTTACAAGGATATGATGTCACCAATAACGCAATATATTGAAACAAATAATTAAGTCCTGTGAGTGGAAGTTAGAAATTGGCATACAATAATGTCATTGCTAACAAAAATGTCTCCAATGCAAATAGGTACGTCATGATAGACTGAAGAAATACAAACAAGAAGGGCCATTAGATTTGCATAAAACAAATTGGCACCGTTCAGTGATTTGTGAAGACCAAAAGATTTGTGAGGTGCACTGTGGCCAACTAATGACCTACTGTACATTGTCGGCCTGCCTCAGCATCTCCTCATACATACATGAGTCATTCCGAATATATTTGGTCTGTATTAGCTGTTATTTTTAGTTACTTATCACCTGCAATAGATTTCCAAACGGAGCGTTATGATGACATAGCTTGCCATGTTATTATGCAAATGTTGCTAATGTATGTTCCTTTATTGATGTACACCATGATACTAACGCAAAAACAATTTCAAAAATTTTCATGTATTTTGGAACCATTATATATTATTACATTCATATTTTGTTGATCGTGAAAATTTAACCATATGCACCACGAGTGCAATTTGTTTTGCCAACATGCCCATATCTTGGTTGCAAGTCGAACGTAGATGTTTGTCTCAACCATCTATTTTGCATGAGGGAACATATAACATGCTATTGTATGCAGATTGTCATGGAAGAGCTTTATGTCATTTGACTCAATTTGGATGCCGTTTTACATGTGTTTTGGAATAAACACATGATATTCAGGCTTAATTGTTTAAGCATAATGTGGGCGGAAAACATAGTTGAATTCGTTTGCTGTGTAGTCAAGCCTATTGTTGCCGTAATTAACTGGTCACCATGTAACAATCATGCATGTCTGAATGTCTAAATAACACATCTAGCTCTGGCTCTTTGTTAATGCCATATTTCGGCATAAGGGATAACAATGTTTGAAACATGCATTAAGGAGGCGGTCAATCTGCGACCTCTGGTAAACATTTACGGCCCATGTTTCCCGTTACGCCACAAACACTGCTTACCGTGCAACAGATTCGCAGTAAATGCTTTTTGATTGGCATAGATAAGAGGAATTGACAGTTAAGTACAATAAAGTCGATATTGAGTGGGTCTAAAATGATCAGTTACACTATTATTTCATAACATTGCTTGGGTTAATTGACCATTAAGGTTGACAAATTGGCTAGGCAAGAGTGGTAAATGATAGCATATAATTCCGCTTTGGTACACAACAGCAATATGTGTTGAAAGGCAGTAACCGATTCGTGGCTTCTATATTTGTGACATGAAAGACCAAGATCAGTGTTATTTTTCACCGCATGTAATAAGTGAAGTCTCATTTATGCATATTTATGCATGATACATGCATTTAAATCAAAAATGCAATTGCACTGCGATACAGGAAAATCGAATACATTAATCGATCATTTAAACCTTATTTATATATATGACATACAGTGTTAGTTTACCCTAAATTATCAAGTGATTGATTCAGTTGTGAAATAGTAAATAGTTCCTCGTACTGCATATTAATTCATATGCATAATGGCAGCTCCTTCGCAATATGGATTAGTTGATCAAAACATTCTAAGGGGATCGTATGGCTATTAAATAACTGCTATAACTATGGATGTTAAGTAGTTTAACAAATTATAGCGCTGGCTTCGTTGGACACTGCCCAGTGCTTTCTATAAAATGCTGATCATAACCATGTGGTGGAGTCAGATTTATCAAACGAATTCTGCAAATTACATAAAATAAATCTGTTGTGACATAATTAGACAATCAATACAAGGTGCATAACGTAACTGCTACAGGCAACAATGTAATATGTCACCAGTGCAAGTGCTTGTATTACTCATCACAAAACACCCGAGGTCGTATTCTGCATCATGATGTCAATCTTAGGAGAACAGACAGCAAATCAGATCAAACAGAATCTTGTATCAATCATATAAGCGACATCAAATCAATCCATCACCTGTATTACCATTGGCATGTTTAACTGATATTACCACAGCTATTGTGTGGTACAAATGATCAATGGATACAAATAATTATTGACACTATAATGTCAGTTACGGGACAGCATAATTTGCGCCGTAAGTTCAACCGCAGATACTATATACACCTGCGGGGGTTACTCTCCATTACTACATACAATGTCAGAGAAGGGTTGTGGATCACATTGATTGGCACTCATCATATGTCATATGATTAAGATAATGCACATAATATAGTAATGAACTCACCACCATAAGGATCAATATCGCTATTATACAAGAATGAATCGGCCAAACTCGCGATTGATCAAGAGAATCCATACCTCCGTGCGTGAGGTTTGCTATTCGAAGTACTATTATGTGTAATATTGCCTAACACCACCACACATACTACCTATCTTGCTGATGTGACTAATGTATATGTCAGTCTCGGAGGTTATCAACTCTGCTTAGTGGCGTGATTCTGAGCCATTGCGCTACCTCAAAGGATTCTAAGACGTATAATTGTTCTTACATGGTAGGTGTGATTAAATTTGGTTATTCAGAACTAACAGAACAATGCTCAGACCACAATTCTTATCGTATTTGTATAGATTGTCCTCGTGTAACGAAACAGTGTTTGTTTGAATTCATGCTAAAGTCATCTAGACAAATATGGTAAACCAACAGCATGATGAAGGTTGTTATCAGACACATGACAAACCGAAAGCCTGAGGCCATCAGCTCGATAGTCAAATTACATGTTATTAACCCCAAGAGGGACTTATGAAAGATATCAGTACATCAGCACACAGTACTTGTACCAAAACGGGTGATTGATAGGATATGATCGGACAAAAGCTGGAAAGTTCAGGGAGCGTATGGAGACAATGCGAGAGGAAAATAATAATCCTTTTTGACAATCATTCTAGAAGCCTCAAGGTTATCTCGTATTGCAAGTATGTATACATATAGTCTCAATGAACTGACCATTATTACGATATCAGAATTTGAGAGGCTAAACAATTATCGCTTAACTAGTTCAACGCCATAACTGAACAACGAACAAGAACGATTATACGGGCAATGTGGAACTCAAAGGACTGTGATAACAAAGTGAATCAATACAGAGGTGATAATCTTCTTTTTGGGGGGCATTATTGACTAAAATATGCACTTACTATTTCTAAATAACCTATCTGTAAAGGGACCCATGTCTATTAATATTATACTTATCGTGTCTTGAAGTTTGCTTGTTCTATGCATGCTGTGGTACCCTATATTGCATTTTTATCATTGGTAACATGCTGATCCATGGTGCTGTGCACTGTTGACATGACCTCAGAGCAGCTGACCTAATGTTCACTATATTTAGTGATACTAAGTCGGATGATAAAATTTGCAGACGAAACTGAGATTCTAGAGAAACTACCCAGCTAGAGTCATTAAGTCTTCATATTGCCGTGTAGCGTTAATTTGAGTCATATGAATACATATCTTTATATATATTTTGTTACGTCTTGCTACGGGTGTTGTTCATACCTATTTAATTCTTATTTGGAACAACAAATTGTCCGTTACAATCATCTGAAGACGATTATTTCGAGCAGCACAGGTCATTTTGCTCATGAATTACAGAACTAGGAGCAAACGATTCGTCCACGTTATATATTAAGAAACAACTTTAACCATAGCAATATAATTGTCCACGACATATTATGCTGTTCTAGTCATTAGACGAGAACGAAAGGCATGACTCTGACATAATTGCTCGGGTCGGCGTCTGTTAAACACATGAAGTCATCTAATTAGTCGAGGCTTCCACGGCTCCGAATTAATCAGAGAATGCTGCGTGGTTTTAAGGGAAGCTATGACAAGGCAACGCACGGCGCCTAACAGGTGTCGTCTTCACATTTTATGCTCGTGCTGAGGCTTGAGTGATAGCACTTAGGGAATCTATACACTTTGTTAATACTCACAAAGTATGCATTGACTTTTTACATTAATTTCGATAGCACAATGGTTACATTGGCGCTCAACTTGCATTTGCTATGCGAGCTCACAATACAAACTGCTAATCTGAAAGTGTTATGTAATACAGATACAAAAGGATTCATCATTCGTTATATTTATTGCTGCTAGACAAATTTATAGGACGCATTTCCTTCATAACAAACCGTTTAGTGCTGCCACTAGCAGATGTGTTTATTCGGTCCTCATGTGGAGCGGATGGGAAGCCAAAACAAACAGACTGCTTAGTTGATAAAGACCCTACCTGCAGGTGCAGTGAGGCTAAATGGCATCCAAAACGATAAATTATGTTTACAATTATTGTATAAAACCTTTATTCTGCTTACTCACATTTACGTCGTGTTGAAATTGTTTAAGGAGCGGGCGGAAACTAGTAAATAGTTTTTTCGTCTCGCGCTGTACAACCCCACGGTCTTACCGAACTGTGTAGATTTCCTATGATTTCATGACTACGAAGCTGAAATAACAAAACATCATATATCAATCAGTTAGATAATGTCTGAATTAAACTGGTATGTGAACAAGTACATGAAACCTTTTTCAATGCACAACATTTAGCACTCTTAGAAATGTTATTTTGATATATAACAAGAACACGAATCGCATTGTCATCCATGTACACGGTAGTAACATTGCTTCGTGTGGAGGCTCGTTTCACTCACCCCTGTGGTTCTTTGCATCTGAGATGCTTTCCAAGGCACGTTGTCAAAGTATCAATATTAATACAAGTAGTCATGGTCATAGAGCATACTGTTCCTTGTAGCATTAACGTGCATGGGTTCCAGCGCAACAACAATGTATCAATCAATTTGTTTTATGGCTTCATAAAAACCCGGGTTTTGCTTGGGTAACTTTCAGACAACAGATTAATAGATATGAATGCTATTCTCGGAATTGTATAAGAATTAATCAAATATGGCGCCGCCGTCCTATGGCGCCGCCGTCCTGTGGCGCCGCCGTCCTTCTGGTCAATTATGAAGTAAGTAAAACAAAATGATATTAAAGTGTGCTTTATCAGTAAACGGTTGTAAAATAATGAACCTTAAAACCAACTGACAAAGCCTAATGATGATGAATATTACCACAAATGTCAACCGGAAATTGCACTACTCTCTCTCAATACAAGTGCGATGTTTTACAATTAAAAACTATTATTGGCAAAAAGAAACTTTAACAATAATACTGTGGCGAAAGTGATACTGACACAGAAAACAGTGTTTACATCTCGTTTGCATTTGTATAAGATTTCTTGCAGGTAGAACATGCATTTATATAAAATACCGTTTAATTTGTCATAAAAAACATCGAAAAAAATGTATGAATCAGCAAATTTGTCTGAGTCTGAGCAGTTCCTAAATGACAGGATGATGTTTATTTGTCATTCTTTGTATTGCCCGACAGTCAGCTACTTTAAAGACTCTTTTCAGATAGCACTTGATCCTTGATTCAAATACTCTAAAGAGTGCTTCAATAAATCCCTATAGTTGGTGTTCAGTGACGACAGACGCCGACTGTCCACTCCAGCGCATTTAAATGACGACAATGAGAACCATATGCCATTTGATAAAAATCCCTACTTCCCATGATTATATCACTTTTCTCATTTACCAAGAACTCGCAGTGGTCGAATAAGGAACTTCTTTGACCATCTCCTCTGAATATCAAAACATCGGTAACACCGGAAAACCACTTGCAAATGAAAGCACCTTTATTTAAAATAATGACTTTGTAAAAGTAGATAGAAACCAATGAATAAATAGCAATTTATTGTCGGGATTTCATTTGCAAGAGGGCTATATCACAGTTAAAATGTGAGGGTGCATTTTGTTCTTCGCTACATTGTTGCATTTGATAGAGATTCCTTCTCTTAATTTAGACCTCTTCACATCTTACAACAGATATAGGCCCCCCTAAATGCCAAATTGCGTCTCTTGATCACAAGTTTCTCTTAATGTAATTGGCTGATTTTCTGCTGGGTATTCTTTGGGCGTTTGTTGTTGTCTCTACCTAATAGGGAAATGCCATTAGGTGTTCTAAAATGTAGTCCATCTTCTCGAAACAAATCCGTGGCGTTTATTGACCCAAAATATTACTTGCTCATTCAAACAAAATATCGCGCATGATCTGTTAACTGCAAATAAATTGTTGTAAGATTTGATTGAACTGTCTCAATGTTTGAAGTGAATAACGGTGAAGGAATCAATAAAGGAAGAATGTTAATAACGCTATTGTTCGGAAAGAACGTTCGTGGCAGCAGAACACGTATATATAGCGGCAAAGCTGTGATAAAGTTAGAGAAATTTCAACCATTCCGTTTGCCGCTTAGAATAAACGGGAGGTAATTGGTAATCACGGGGAGTGCCACGATATTATTTGGGATGAATAAGAGTTCAACACGACTAGTGCGGAAAATTTCTTCGGTTGTCCGGATGCATTATCTGTCGGATTAATAATGTAGGGGGGGTAATATTTTCATATGAAGAAGAGCCCCAGTTCTTGCTTGGGCTTCATGCTGAACTTCAGGTTGCGAATAGCAAATAACAAGGCTACAATATGACGGAACCTTAGACCTTGTCGAAGTGTTTGGTTACTGACCTCAACAAAAATGGCAATCAGGGTAGGTGCTTGCTATCTAGAGGGTATAGCATAAGAAAGTGACGAAGTATCTATCAACGCGTCAATTCAATTAAATACAGCAGTACGGGAACCGTGATATGTACAATGCAATCTCGAATGATTTGCTCGGTACCATTTTCATGGAGTATTATAACCATGCACAGGTTGCTCATTACCTTCTTTATCTTTCCAGTCATTTTTGTTTGTCCAATCTAAATGCAATACTATTCATTTTGTTGTGCTGAAAAGCATTTACCAGTTTGTTTCCCAAATCTAAAGAGTTATAAAGCTTTGTTTGTCATGTACCTTTTGATCGCACTCTAGAGTAAAGTTAAGTGTCACCTGCACTTTTGTCGAAAGCATAATCTATGGAATTAATGCTTGGCCGAACCATTTCTACCCAGAATATCACACATCTCCACTTTCCTTCACTGATCTATCAGTAGATCGATTTCAATCTATAACCAATGATATGATTTTTGCCCGTCTAGTTCAAGTTCATCGACAGGTACCTATGGCCACTTGTCAGCTTGCAGTGAATATATGCATGTTTAAATGACCAGTTACTCTTGGTTGAGCGCAACGAAGAACATCGCTTTTCATATTATCATCGTTGTTTGAGAGTTCATGAATCATCGCCTATCGATCAATGGAAGATTACTTACTCAATGATATATCTTCTGGCGAAAAAAACAATTGTAGATCCCTATTACACGTTCAGTTAAGAAATATAGCTCTTGCAGATTATACATTGCTAGGGATAACAGAATGCAACAAGCATCTGTAAGTGCATTCATTATACATAAGCTGTCCTTTGAGGAGGTTCGCATTCCAATCGATCACCAGCAAGGGTATTAAACACAATACCTCTTTGTCAAGTACGAGCATTTAGCCGAAGTACCTAAGTGGTGCATGCATGAGCTCCCAGATATGGTAAGTGTACCTTATTGGCATGTTGCATGACGTCCAAGAAACTTGGGGCAGATTTAAGTGGTGATTGGACTTATTTAGCATATATTTGCAGGGTTGTTGGGATAGTTGCTCGGTAGGCATCTAAATCAAGCGTCGTTCCTCATTGGCATTCACTTGTCCTGACGCTGGTCGATCACTCATGCATTCATGCCGCTCTATATTCATTTCTCTTAGACGTATTCTGTTCTCAGGCAAGGTCGAGTAAGTTCCTTATATATACCCTTGTCCAACAACATATTGACTGCTGTACTTAAGATGATATTGTGATTATTTATAGGACATCATTTCAGGACACTTATGAATATGATCATGTGTGCAGGTAGACCCCGTAAGATCATAAGATCCTTACTTGACAACCATACATATATACTCAAAGCTGACTGATCGACCAAACAAACGTAATTAAAATGTCGTATCTCTTGTTAATGTTAAGTTATTACGTCAAAATAGAAAATGTTCTCTGGTAATTTTGGATTATGTCGGTAGTCAGATGCCGTTTATTAGAATCGGTGATCAAAATGCTTAATTTATGTGATTACCTTAATTTGCAGGAGCGAAAAGATATTGACGCTTGAATTTTAACGCCTAGACACGAAAATAGCTGTATTTATTAACTTTCCCCATAGTTCGGATGCGAAGAAACATATTAAAGACATGAATTAACGACATCAAATAAATAGCAAACGGGTATAAACCATTCTATAACTATACGCAATTACATAATTACAATGATAAAGAGCAAGTTTACCCGTTTTTCCATTGAGGCCTTACTGACAATAGCGATTTTCTAGGTTCATCATTCACTAAATGTGGCTAATGTGGGAGTAAGACATGAACGTTTCCGTTCGATGGTAACTTCACATTTCATATGCAGCTTTATGTATATCTTGACAGACGTTGTCGGTTTTTAGTGTAGATTCACTGATGACAGGGAAATTATTAACTGATTCGACAGCATATCAATTCATCTGCCCCAGACCGCCAACGGGACAGGATTGTGTAGCAAACATGGGCACGTTCATGAAGCTGTTCTAGTACAATTTTATGATTTATTCAGTGATATGGTACCTTGAAATAGCATTATATGGCAATCGTGATTGACCAGTCGAGGTACTGCAGTATTCCTAAGATGATGCCGGATTATATAAATTGCTTTTCTTATTTATAATTCTTAAAAGATACAAATGTACAGAGACTTGCTTTACACTCTCATCACTGCATATTTGCGGTTATGCTTGATAACGTTTATATGTTTTTTTAAATATTGAGAAAAAATAGTTTACGCCATGGTTTAATGACACTGATGTCCTAAACTTAATCCTTTTGTAACATGATTCGGCACCACCATTGGGGAATTAGTTTTTTTCGATATTTGTCCATCGTCGATCAGTTGCTACGCAACTAGGAAGTAAATAGCATAACATATCTACTTTAAGGGAATGCATTATGGATTTTGTATTAAGCAAATGGAATAATATAATTGACTAACATATAATGGTAATATGTATCCTATTACAATTCATTATAAGGTCGATGAGCATTTAATTCCCAACAGCAATAAAGTGATAGGTATGATGGCAAACCAGTGCGAATCGAGCTGACCAGTATTACTCATTCAACACTGAATGCACGACATGACAACACTACTTCACGTGCACGGTTATATCAAATAGCATAGCAACAATGAACTACCTCATTAACTTCACATGTGTAACATTACAAACTATGTTTAATTAGATAATCCAACAGAATAGCGCGACTGGGAAATGGCAGGGGGCGGATGTGGGGGATACTTAAGCAGTGGCAGTAGTTCTATGGGGTAGTTAAGTGGTACTCTACTCACGTAGGGTAAGTTGGTTAAGTAGCAGGTTTGCAGGTCAGTAGGGTAGTTAAAATGGCAGTTCGGTTCATAAGTGAGTTAGCTAGGTAATTTCAATAGTAAAATGAAGGTGCGTTAAACCGTAGATAATGGATTTCAGTATATATGGTGTAGCACGAGTGATTCTGTGGTCCTCATGCGGTGACATACTGTTTTTGCTACGGTACTAAGAAGTAAATGTCATAACACATCTACTTTAAAGGAATGCATTGTGGATGTTGTATTCAGCATATATAATGATATAATTAACTAACATATAATGGTAATATGTATCCTATTACAATTCATTATAAGGTCGATGGGCATTTAATTCTCAACAGCCATAAAGTGATAGGTATGATGACAAACCAGTAATGGAGCGCAAGCAGATAATTGCCATTCACTACAACGGGCAATACTGCGTAGAGCAAATGTGCATCCGAAAATCATTTTAACCGGGGCCGATCATCATAAAATTACCAACTACATTGACGCTGAAGTCGCAGATCCGCAAATATATAATGCCCCATTTAGCCGCTTCTGTCATCACCTAAACGGCGCTTTCCTGTGCTTTCCATTATTCTCGCATAGAAAACTCCGTCCATCTGTCTAACAATGATCCGAAGGCAATCGAGCGAAACCATATTTTCATGTAGACCTAGAAAGATCTCCATGATGTTTGAAATCTCCTAAAAAACATAATTAAATCCAAATTTGGTGTAAAGCCATAGACAGATGATACAAATTAGGCATAATAACAATAAGGATCCGAGCACTAATGTAAGTACAAGTAATGATTCACACCTTGAATATCATTATAAAGGGGATGATCGCTGCATTTTACCATACGCCACAATATTGTATGTAGTGCCGTGCACACTCCCACAACTTCAGAATGCGCTCATCCGATAAGAACGGTGGTAATCGATGCATAAATCTACATAAAGAATTAACAAATTGCGGCAAACAGACCACTCAGATAACTTATGTCTGCAACATCGTCAGCACATCAAGACAGCCAAGGCAACGTACTAACATTGAACGAATGAGATATATCTCTATCCAGAAGTTGGTTTTGGAAATTACGATTACAGGAATTGTACAATAATTATTATTGTTCTTGCGATCAGTTTATCCATGTGATTAAATCAGAGCCCTAACAAAATTTTACACTTTCAGCATTAGCATATTCCCAACAGTAAAAGCTGAAACTCAGATAACTGTGATTTTACGTGATGAACTAAAATTACATGCGATTACATCCAAGTGTTTGACTTTTATGATAACCTTGATACCTAGAATAGGTTGCAAAATAAGCCTTAAATAAGCAAATATTCCGAAACGATAGGTTTGATTTTCATGTAATGCATTCTGTAAATCGAGGCGGATTCAAATTACTGGGTGAATCATATAATCAACATTTTCAGAAGTAAAGAAAATAAGACGCTGGCGTTTGTTGCAATGCTATTCTTTGTACGTATTTACCCCGCTATCACAGTGCAGCGAGTCTATGGCATGATTGACATGAGCTTGGAAGGCATTCTTCGAATCATAATTGTTTGAGTAATCATATGTAATGTATCATTTTAGTTGTGATGTCGGTTGGGCTATTCCCAAAGGCAATATAAAATATATACTAATTAACTCAGATGGAATTTCACTCTTTTTGAAAGTGTAATAAGCTTAGTATCTATTCGTTATGTCGTTTCTGAGCCCACGACAAACAGCAAGACAATGAGACTCAACATCCCTGCTAACATAGGCCGTTTAAATGAAATGAAGATACAAAAATAATATCATGATACTAAATCGTCCAGCGTCAGTGTTTATGCTTCCGCTCAAATTGGAAAGGCGCTTTGACCTCAACAACCGCTGTAGTTCATATGAGTGTACTGTCACGAAGACAGGCAAGGCTTTCAAACAGATAAACGTATCAAGGCCATGCACCACTAATATAATTCTGCACTTATTGGTACGTCACGCAACGCATGTATCAGTTTGCAATGACCATAATAGGGAGCTCACGCACATGCGTCACATTGACACTTTAACAAGATGAGCGTGCAGGACAAAGAAGTTTTCCGTCAAAACCAAGGTTCATTACAATATGTGCCATCGAATACAATAACTGTGTTCTGTCTTTCCCAGGCAAATTTATTTCAATTGATCTCCTACCGGGAATTTATGATTGGATCAAATGATCATCTAATTGCTAGGTGTAGCATAAACAACTGAAATTAATTTACCTATAATTCGCAATTGACTCGATTATTCGTCGAGAATGTATGGAATCTCACCCTTTAATCGCCAACTGTTTGGATCAAGATAACAGTTCAATAAGCAATATGTTTTTATGACATATTTATGATATAACAACTTTCAGCAGAAGAGAGCTATTCTATACATCAAAACCCAATAGTGCAAAATCAATTATAGTAAGCCATAGTCCAAGAATAATTACATTTTCAAAAAAGGGCATTGGTGTCTATGCAAAAGTTTATTTAGCAGCCAACATCTGATCTTATCTTTTCCATCGGCCAATAGTTATCACAAGAAGAGGAGCCGTCCCATGAGAGTGTGCTTATCTCATTTAAGAATGCATGAGAACCTGGAAGCAACCTCTTTTGAAAGGGCTTTATCATGCTCGTTCCTTCCTTTAAAAACTCATCAGTCATACGTCGAATAAACAGTTCCGCATTAGTTCAAACATTATCTTGAACCGTAGGGAAATATCCAAAGGGCCAAGGCCATAAAGCATTATATCAGAGGTTTCTTCCGCATAACTAGCTTATGCTCTTAATATACTCAAATAGTTTTAAATAATTAATGCCATAATGAGATGAACAGATGTATAGTGTACTTCGACACTAATATTTGTTAAAATAAAGCACTGGCATGCCACATGAAAGATAAAACAATCAATTTATCTGATAACCCAAACGTGAGCAAGAAGCAGGTCATAATCATCTCTCGCATATCATAAACCGTTTAAATGCCTTTGCAAGGTTTAAATCGCGATTGACACCTTTCCCATGCTTGTGTGTTGAAACTTGTCCTCCGTATTGCTTTTTCATAGATCCGAAAACAGTTTATCATTCTTTTGATTTTCTCGCCATAATTGAATGGGATTTTTTCGCCAAATGAATCGTATTTTTAGCATGTCAAATACCTACCCTTCATCATAACGTACCCTCTCAGTCATCAGTTGATGGAGTAACCCCCTACAGCTTATATTAATTATACACCCCAGTTTGGCATAGATAAGACGAATTGACAGTTAAGTACAATAATGTCGATATTGAGTGGGTCTAAAATGATCAGTGACACTTTTATTTCATAACATTGCTTGGGTTAATTGACCATTAAGGTTGACAAATTGGCTCGGCAAGAGTGGTAAATGATAGCATATAATTCCGCTTTGGTACACAACAGCAATATGTGTTGAAAGGCAGTAACCGATTCGTGGCTTCTATATTTGTGACATGAAAGACCAAGATCAGTGTTATTTTTCACCACATGTAATAAGTGAAGTCTCATTTATGCATATTGATTCAATCAAAAATGCAATTGCACTGCGATACAGGATCATCTGATGCATTAATCGATCATTTAAACCTTATTTATATATATGACATACAGTGTTAGTTTACCCTAAATTATCAAGTGATTGATTCAGTTGTGAAATAGTAAATAGTTCCTCGTACTGCATATTAATTCATATGCATAATGGCAGCTCCTTCGCAATATGGATTAGTTGATCAAAACATTGTTAGGGGATCGTATGGCTATTAAATAACTGCTATAACTATGGATGCTAAGTAGTTTAACAAATTATACCGCTGGCTTCTTTGGACACTGCCCATTGCTCTCTATAAAATGCTGATCATAACCATGTGGTGGAGTCAGATTTATCAAACAAATTCTGCAAAATACATCAAACAAATCTGTTGTGACATAAATAGACAATCAAGGTGCATAACGTAACTGCTACAGGCAACAATATAATATGTCACCAGTGCAAGTGCGTGTAATACTCATCACAAAACACCCGAGGTCGTACTCTGCATCATGATGTCAATCTTAAGAGTACGACAGCAAACCAGATCAAACAGAATCTTGTATCAAATATATAAGCGACATCAAATCAATCCATCACCTGTATTACCATGGGCATGTTTAACTGATATTACCACAGCTATTGTGTGGTACAAATGATCAATGGATATAAAAGATCATTGGCATTATATTGTGAGTTACGGGACAGCATAATCAGCGCCGTAAGTTCAACCGCAGATACTATACGCACCTGCGGGGGTTACTCTCCATTACTACATACAATATCAGAGAAGGGTTGTGGATCACATTGATTGGCACTCATCATATGTCATATGATTAAGATAATGCACGTAATATAGTAATGAACTCACCACCATAAGGATCAATATCGCTATTATACAAGAATGAATCGGCCAAACTCGCGATTGATCAAGAGAATCCATACCTCCGTGCGTGAGGTTTGCTATTCGAAGTACTATTATGTGTAATATTGCCTAACACCACCACACATACATCCTATCTTGCTGATGTGACTAATGTATATGTCAGTCTCGGAGGTTATCAACTCTGCTTAGTGACGTGCTTCTGAGCCATTGCGCTACCTCAAGGGCTTCATCCTCACTAGATGCATAGCATCCAAGACGTATGATTGTTCTTACATGGTAGGTGTGATTGGATTTGGCTAGTCAGAACTATAAGAACAATGCTCAGACCACAATGCTTATCGTATTTGTATAGAGGGACTTATGAAGGATATCAGTACATCAGCACACAGTACTTGCATAGTGTAAAAAAAACCAAGCCGGGTGATTGAGAGGTGATGTTCGGACAAAAGCTGGAAAGTTCAGGGAGCGTTCGGAGACAATGCGAGAGGAAAATAATAATCATTTTTGAGAATCATTCTAGAATCCTCAAGGTTATCTCGTTAAGCAAGTTTGTATACATATAGTCTCAAAGAGCTGACCAAAATTACGATATCAGGATTGGACAGGCTAAACAATTATCGCTTAACTAGTTCAACGCCATAACTGAACAACAAACAGAACGACAATACGGGAAATGTGGAACTCAAAGGACTGTGATAAGAAAGTGTATCAATACAGAGGTGATAATCTTCTTTTTTGGGGGGCATTATTGACTAAAATATGCACTTACTATTTCTAAATAACCTTTCTGTAAAGGGACCCATGTCTATTAATATTATACTTATCGTGTCGTGATGTTTGCTTGTTCTATGCATGCTGTGGTACCCTATATGGCATTTTTATCATTGGTACCATGCTGATCCATGGTGCTGTGCACTGTTGACATTACCTCAGAGCAGCTGACCTAATGTTCACTATATTTAGTGATACTAAGTCGTATGATAAAATCTGCAGACGCAACTGAGATTCTACAGAAATTACCCAGCTAGAGTCTTAATATTGCCGTTTAGCGTTAATTTGAGTCATATGAATACATATCTTTATATATATTTTGTTACGTCTTGCTACGGGTGTTGTTCATACCTATTTAATTCTTTTTAGAACAACAAATTGCCCGTTACAATCATCTGAAGACGATTATTTCGAGCAGCACAGGTCATTTTGCTCATGAATTACAGAACTAGGAGCAAACGATTCATCCACGATATATATTAGGAAACAACTTTAACCATAGGGATATCATTGTCCACGACATGTTATGCTGTTCCAGTCAATAGACGAGAACGAAAGGCATGACTCTGACATAATTGCTCGGGTCGGCGTCTGTTAAACACATGAAGTCATCTAATTAGTCGAGGCTTCCACGGCTCCGAATTAATCAGAGAATGCTACGTGGTTTTAAGGGAAGCTATGACAAGGCAACGCACGGCGCCTAACATGTGGCGTCTTCACATTTTATGCTCGATTTTATAATTTCGATAGCATAATGGTTACATTGGCGCTCAACTTGCATTTGCTATGCGAGCTCACAATACAAACTGCTAATCTGAAAGTGTTATGTAATACAGATACAAAAGGATTCATCATTCGTTATATTTATAGCAGCTAGACAAATTTATAGGACGCATTTCCTTCATAACAAACCGTTTAGTGCTGCCACTAGCAGTTGATGTGTTTATGCGGTCCTCGTGTGGAGTGGGTGCGCTAGTGGTAGATGGGAAGCCAAAACAAACAGACTGCTTAGTTGATAAAGACCCTACCTGCAGGTGCAGTCAGGCTAAATGGCATCCAAAAAGATCAATTATGTTTACAATTATTGTATAAAACCTTTATTCTGCTTACTCACATATACGTCGTGTTGAAATTGGCGGGCAAAAACTGGTAAATCATTTTTTCGGTCTCACCGGAGTGTGTAGATTTCTTATGATGTCATGCCTACGAAGCTGAAATAACATAAAATCATGTATCATTCAGTTAGATAATGTCTTGATTAAACTGGCATGTTGATAGGTATGTGGAACCTTTTTTCAGTGCACAACATTTAGCACTCGTAGAAATGTTATTTTGATATATAACAAGCACACGAATCGCATTGTCATCCTTGTACACGGTAGTAACATTGCTTCGTGTGGAGGCTGGTTTCACCCCTGTGGTTCTTCGCATCTGAGATGCTTTCCAAGGCACTTTGTCACAACATCGATATCAATAGTAGTCAGGGTCATTGAGCATACTGTTTCGTTTAGCGTTAAAGTGAATGGGCTCCAGCGCAACAACAATGTATCAATCTTTATTTGTGGCTTTATAAAAATCCGGGTATTGCTTGGGTTACTTTCAGACGACAGATTAACAGATATAAATGCTATTCTCGGAAATATTGTATGAGAATTAATCAAATACGGCGCCGCCGTTCTATGGCGCCGCCGGTCTTCCGGCCAATTATGCCATAAGTAAAACAAAATGATATGAAAGTGTGCCTAATAAGTACACGATTGTAATATAATGGACCAAAAGTCAACTAACAAAGCCTTATAATGATAAATATAAACACAAATGTCAACCGGCAGTTATACACCTCTCTCTCAATACAAGCGCGATGTTTTACAATAAAAAACTGTTATTGGCCAAAAGAAGCTTTAACAATAACACGGTAGCAAAAGTGATACACTTAGCAAAACAGTGTATACATCTCGTATAAGATTTCTTGCCGGTAGAACATACATTTGTATTAAGTACCGTTAAAGTTGACATTGTGAAAACAGAAAAAAGACCGAAAAGAATGGATGAACCAACGAATTTGTCAGAGTCAGCGGGCAGTTCCTAATTGACAGGATGGGGTTTATTTGTCATTCTTTCTAAGGTACCCTCGATATTTATTGCAGCAATGCCCCACCGGATGCTACTTTAAAGACTCTTTTCAGACAGCACTTGATCCTTGATTCAAATACTCCAAAGAGTGTTTCAATAAATCCCTACAGTTGGTGTTCAGTGACGACAGACGCCTACTGTCCACTCCAGCGTATTTAAATGACCACAATGAGAACCATATGCCATTTGATAAAGTCCTTACTTCCCATGAGTACGTCACCTTTTTCATTAACCAAGAACTCGCAGTGGTCGAATAAGGAACTTCTTTGACCATCTCCTCTGAATGTCAAAACACCGGTAACACCGGAAAACCACTTGCAAATGAAAGTACCTTTATTTAAAATAATGGCTTTGCAAAAGTAGATAGAAACCAATGAATAAATAGCAATATATTGTCAGGATTTTATCTGCAAGAGGGCTATATCACAGTAAAAGTGCGAGGGTGCATTTTGTTCTTCGCTACATTGTTGCATTTGATAGAGATTCCTTCTCTTAATTTTGACCTCTTCACATCTTACAACAGATATAGGCCCACTAATTGCCCTATTGCGTCTCTCGATCACAAATTTCTCTTAATGTAATTGGCTGATTTTCTGCTGGGTATTCTTTGGGCGTTTGTTGTTGGCTCTACCTATTAGGGTAATGGCACTGGGTGTGATACAATGTAGGCCATCTTCTCGAAACAAATCCGTGGTCTATATCTGACCAGAGTGTCTTGCTGTTACAACTGTGTAAAACGGAATCGTGATCATACGACAATAAATCAATTTGTTATGTTATTTCTTTAATCCTACTTATTCTACAATAACAACTTCAGCCCGGCGCGGACGGTTTTCTCGCTACATTATAAATCGCTATGAGTAAATTTCCTTGGAAGTGCTCTGCTCCATCAAAAGGTCACAATATATGAAGATTATTTACGCTCTGGTTAAAAAATTGCGTGTCTATATATGCATCGACATTGCATTGTCTCACAGCAAACATCTATATGCTATCATAACCTCTGTGCAACCTCAGTGTCATCCATTAACCACTTAAAGTCCACTCTTCGGAGCGAAATGGAATATGCTTTGTATCACGATAAGCTCATACTAGCTAGTTGGTCACGCATGTCGTGATGAAGGTCATATCCGAAAACGCTCCGCTCAAACCTTTTATGTGAGTCAAGGTCGACTTTGTGTCCTGCTTGTAAACGAGGGAAAGGTTGAATGCTCCGCTTTGACTTTCATGCCAGCGTCTTGAATATCTGATCGTTGTGATTTCCTTCAATTTTCCTTGATCCAAGTAACATGATCTGAAGAGAGCTAGGAATTACATGCGACTAGCACTAGGGTTATATTTCTCCTGTCATTTGGCTCATATGCAGTCATTGTTTCTATGCATTAGGTATTAAAAAGGATGTAATCTATTGGGGATGTAGACCGCGACAAAACTGAGAACATGACAAATTTTTGGAACGCCTAACGATGAATATGTCATGACTGTAGAATTGCTTTTGTTGTAATGTAAGTGGCCTCACCAATGCAGATTAATTTCATGTGACGGTGCATTAGGACATAAAAAAGATGTGTCATTAGATAGGCTCCAGAACCTAACCTGGTCAAATGTTTTCCAGTGACGAGCTGTCAATGTTCACAGTGTTATTTTGGGGGGAAAAAATAATAACCCAGAATCCGCTAATTGTATTTAATATCTGAAACAAAACTCATAACTAACATAGGTATCTAATCCATAGAATAAATCCGCCTTTATAGCCATCCTATCTACACGCCGGGTGCATTTGTAATTTCTTTTCTTAAAGCTTAGATTCCCTAATGATTTCGGCGGAAATGATTACTAATTCATTTACGAGTAGTCAATGTCTGTATTGGAGATAGCGAGCGCATATTATGGGTTGTGATGAATTAATCAAAGAGCAGTCAATGTCTGTTCTCTGAGGTAAGTAGGTATAGTTAGTATGCGCTTCGTTTATATTAGCATTCACCAAAGGTACTTGATTGCCTGAAAACAGATTATGTTGAATAATCTAAATATGTATAAATGGTAACACCGTAATTGTTTGCAATGAACCGAAAGAAAGAAAATGAAACAATCTTTGTTAATAAGTAACCAGACCAAACCTACAAGAGGTGACTCAAGTGCATTGGCATAATGGCGCGACAAAAGGAGCACGGAATGCGTCTTTGCACTGTATCTGTATTTGCAAAATTAGTTTCAATATTAAACAAAGGGGTATATATATATATATATATATACGGCTTTATGAGTAACATGTCTTATGCCAGGAAACTACATGCTTATTGGCATTGTGAGGTAATGCATGATTATTCTTCATTAATTAGCAACCTCTGCATGATATCTTAGACATTACTGCGGCTTTCCATTATCAATGCATGGGTTTATTCCCAACAGCGAAAATATTATTGATAAAATACGGCGCGGCGTTATAAGTGTGCTTCAATTAAGTAAGAAAAGCAAACGCATATAAAAATGTGGTTATTTGCCAACTCTTGTATGGTAATCAGTTTTGCTTAGAGCAGGTGTTCATGAATGGCGTTATTCACGAAAAGAAACTCAACATTTTGTGTCCAATGATGCTGAGGTGCAGCGAGATAACAAAGCCCCTTGCATAGTCAGTTTGATAGCAGTATGAAAATAGAGAGGTAGTACAACAACTGTCTAATCAATGGTTTTACAAGTTTTCATAAGACAACAAAAAAATGGATTTTTTTCCTTTTGAATGTCCCTACTTAATGGCGTTATTGATATATTACGCAGCATATGCAAGTAACACCAGACCACATTTTAATAGCAATGATACCTATCCGACTACCCCTCTTTAATTCTCAGAAACGAATGTGCAAGTAGTTATTTGTAAGGATCGTATCACATCAATTCGTCCACTGTCAGTCAATATCAAATGACTGAATATCTGGTTTCGGCTCTAGGGATAAATATACACGTGTAACTGTCATTATATGTGGTAGACGAATGTATATATCATTGATTATGTAGGGTGCATGTAACATTTCGCGCTAATTTAGGTGACTATTTCAATGAAATGAGAAAGTCGTCTTATTGTTCAATGATAAATGTATGGCTGCCGTTGAATGGTATATACAAATGAAGCATAAATGCGGCATATCATATACGAGCGACACTCACTACACACATAATTATTCTGTTGTTATTTTTCAATAGGGTGACTAAGAACGCAAACTAATTAATCCTATGAAATCGTAACATATTTGTTTTGGTGATTAAGAATATTACCAACAAAGTGGCAACATATTTACTGTGACAGTTCATTGAACTGTATCAACTATTCTCAGTACGGCATTGT
>CM067343.1:18722528-18725028 GCA_034190875.2 Urechis unicinctus
GTGCTATAATACATGCGCATTGCCAATCATGCGTGATCGTCAAGCTACAAGAGCACAAATTAACTCTAATCAGAAACCGCACTCGATCACAATATCTATCTAGCAACGCCATTAGCTCAACTACCTCAGGAGTTTATGTGAGTTCACTATCACCACAACAGGCAATGCTTTAAGTATATGCTTTATGAACACACCAAAGCCATACATCGCAAACGATATCGACTTACATATTTCTTGGAGTGAATGTCTCAAAAATGTAACGCACTGAGGATCCTACGAATAAACTCCATTTGCACCCACAAAAAGCGTTGGAATTACGTGGGTATATCCCAGCGTTTGCATAATTTCAACCACTCAAGAAGAAATCAGATCACATGATCTGACCATAATCACATATGTCTTGACATTTCTGTTCTTCATCCTCGAACACCGGAAGTAGAAACATATTTAAGTCAATTTACCTCAAGTCTTAAGTCTGATTAAATGTAGCCTGCTAACAAACCACCTTTAAATGAGGGGAAATTATGAGGTGCTATTCGTCAAGTTACTAGAACACAACTGAACGCTAATCAAAAACCGCCCTCGATCACAATATCTATCTAGCAACGCCTGTACTAATTAATTTCTTGTCAATTACTTGTCTCCTGCTACATTTTGTCCTTAATTCTGAGGCTTCTATGTGTTATAAGTTATTCGAAAAATATGACTGTTGTATGATTGCAATAGCACTTCAGATACTCGTTTCGATGGTTGTTATGCAATAATACAATACAACTTAATGAGCGTAATTTATGCTATTAAACAGCACTCAATGTCAATATGTCTTCCTATTTTATTCCAATTCCTCACAGATATCACCATCTTATATGTTATTTGAGCACATTCGTATTTTGTATGCTCAATGATTCAGAAATAAATTGCAAAGTGCGGCCGTTTTTTGTCTTTCAGAAAACATTATCGTTTAATTGACGTTATAGGACATTTTGTTGTTAATGCTAACATTTAAACGCCGTGAGTTGCATTGTGGATTCTTTGCTTTCACTCTTTGGGTTTAGGGTAGCAAAGCAGTACAAATCACTCTGTGCAAGTGGAGCGATCAAATTTAGGAGAGTACTAAAATAGGATTGCAACTATGGGTGGCGAGCCTTGCGGTGACAGTTTATGGCTGTGTTCTTCAAAAAAACAACTGCTGCTCAGTGATTCATCAATATTATAGCTACATTGTAATGACTCGTAAAGTGGTGAAACTCAGACAAATGGGATGCCATTGAGATCGTCCAAGTAGATACATTAAAAGCATGCTGTAGCAATGGCTTACAATCACCGGTTTGATGGTTTAAGGGTTATATCAACTAAACGAAATCGTGCTCGTTATTTAATGCCAGTGTACGACTAACAATACGTGTATGGTCATTTCAGCTCCGTTTAATTTGGACATTGATTTATCATAGGCGCATTTAAGGGGGATGGGGCGTCCTCGGCGTACGCCTCCCTTTTTTGGGCACAGTCAACTGATACATAGAAAAGATTGATGTTCATTTGACTTCCGTTTTCAAACATGTTCTTATGGTAGGCGGGAAGTATCCCCTTCTAAACAACTCCCACCCATTTCCTGGCTACACGCGTCTTCAAGTCACTATGGCACAGCTGTTACAAGTCACGTTTCTCTTTCAATTCACTTGCCCATGAAATCTGTGGACGCAATATTATGTATGTAATGCATTAATCGCCCAGCAATGAATATATTATAAACTTAGAAGTAGCATTGATAATTGCTTTTGATGTGGGGCCTCACTTATGCAGATCGGACCGAAGAATATGGACACTTTTAAATATGTGTCATTGGTTTTATTAGGTCCAGAAACTGGCTGGCATATTATTGTCTTGCCACAAGCTGTCAATGTTCACAACGTTATTTTAGACACAAAATAAATATACCCTCATTGTATTTTAATATCTGTAACATATCGTAAGCCATTGCCGACGTAGTGCTCTATTGCATAGAATGAATCCGCCTTTACAGTAATCCTACTACACACCGGCTGTATTGTATTTGATATTTATTATATCTCGTGACTTTATGTTCGGATTCCCCTATGTTTTCCATGAATTTGATTACTAAATCATTTACAACATTGTATTATACTTTCATGGCGAGATATCTAAATACAATCCAGTATGATTGCCCAGGAACATGAGCAGGAATTGAATTACAAAAACGAAACAATCTTACTTAAGTATTGCTGATTGTGTCTTTTTCACACTGTGAGTTTATTTTGTACAGAAAGTGATTCCTATTTCAAACAGATGGATATATATATATATATATATATATATATATATATATATATATATATATATATATATATATATATATATATATATATATATATATATATATATATATATATATATATATGTATATATATGTATATATATATATGTATATATATATATGTGTATACATATATATATATGTGTGTATGTGTGTATATATATG